>CM076151.1:4200000-4510000 GCA_038025085.1 Tetragonia tetragonoides | reverse complement strand
GATTATGGGAAAAGCTTTCTTTTCTTTTAGTAAGAGAGAGGGAGAGAGGCATTTCATTGGAATTATTCCATGTTTTCGAATTTGTTTTATTCATCATCGATTTGGGGGCAACCATTAACCATTATTTGCTCAATTGCAGATGGATTCTGTTATTTCTCAAGCACAATCTACCCTTGGCGCACTTATGTTTCAGCGTTCAACATTTGGAGGCATCAATTCGAAGCTCAGTAATGTTAGCAGCCGTCTTCCAACGGTATGACAGCTGATTTATGGTTTTGGACCTAAAAAGTATTGTTTGTTCTCATAGAAATGCAATTTACTTGTATCAAGATGTTCAGTAGATGAAGTATCTTGATAGTTGTTACAGTTAACTATTATTATACTTTTCCTGTGAGCATCAGAATCTAGGACAAGCATTAAAAAGGGATAGCTATATCTGGAGCTAACTACCAAATAAGGACCTGAACTATCACAAAAAATTGGAATAAGGACCTCAATTATGAAAGTGATGGAATGAGGACCTCACTCCAACTCTGTCAACTTCCGTATAGAATATTGCTTTTTTTAATATTTCTTTTGTTATTTCTCATTTTTCTTTCTTTTTCTCTTATTTTTTTTTTTCTTTCGTTTCTCCAGTCTTCCACCCATCCCCCTTTCTCTCTCCTCAGGCCCCATGAGATAGTCACCACCCTCCCTCTCTCTCCCCTCACCACCACCAGACCACCCTTCTCTCTGAACTAATCTATGGCAGTTATTCTCTCTCTCCTTACTCTTCATCTCACTGCCCTCAATCCTTGTTTTCCTTTCTTTTTTTTTTTGTTAATTAGAAAGTTGGGTTTTTGATTGGTTGCTTGTTTTTTCAAATTCTCAAGTTTTTGGAATTGCCCAGGTATCTGAAAAGGGGTTTTATGGGGACAAAAACGACCCTAATTGTTTAGAGCAATTGGGATTTTCATGATTTGCCCTTTTTCCTTTTTTGATGTATTGATTTCTTGTTGCCTAGTGCATTGAATATTTGAATCCTTGTGTTTGTGATTTTGTGGGCGAAAGATGTGATTGTCGGTGTTGGGTGTTTGTTGTGTCTTAATTTATTGTCTTGAATTTTTTTTCTAGTTGAGGTATGTTGCATTTGGAATTTGGGTGTTATACAGGTGTTTAGTGTAATCTAAGCAGGAGTTTTGGGAGGAAATGGAAGAACCCAATAGCCTAAAGTGGGCGTTCATTGTTACCCAGTAGGCTTATTTCTTTCCTCAAATTAGGTGGTGATGTTGATGGTGATGGTGGTGGCTTCTGGTGGTGGTTGAGGGGTCAGGAGGAGGACATGTGGTTCTAGGGCCGGGGTGGTGGGTGGTCGTATCCGTAGAGGAGGTGGGGTTGGTGGGGTAAAGAGAGGGAGAGCTGGCGGTTGGATGGGTGGTGGGGATTGAGGAGAGAGAGGGGCTGGAGAGTTGAAAATAAGAATTGAAGAAAAGAAAAGAAATCAAATCTAAAAGGCAGAAAATTAGAGAAATAATAAATTAAGTATAAAAAACTCAAATACCACTAACGGAGGTTGACAGAGTTAACTTGAGGTCCTCATTCCATCACTCTCATAGTTGAGGTCCTTATTCCAATTTTTTGTGATAGTTCAGGTCCTTATTTGGTAGTTAGCTCGCTATATCTGAGAACTGCATGATACTGCTAGTTCTTTTTTCCAGTAGAGGAGACCTGGTTAATTAAAAGACCGCAAATGCAAAATGGGCCTTAGAGACACGGAGAAACATAATCAAATGACTCCTGTCTAACCCTTTTATTCTTGAACTGATAGCTCCTGTCTGATATATGGCTATGTGTTGTATGTGACATTTTGTTATCTACTGCGGGTCCTTCCAAGACCGTTTTAGACCTATCCTTATAGCTTCTGTCTGACATTGCTTTATGTACCTTATGTGACAATCCCACAGGTGAATCAAATTCTTGGTTCCATAAAGAGAAAAAAGTCGATGGATACTATCATACTTTCCCTTGTCGCATCTGTATGCACATTCCTCATTTTCCTTTACTGGCTCACCAAGTAGGGCAACTTTCATTGGATATTCTTCACGGAGTCTCGAGAGGAATGCTTATCGTCTCATCCTTATCATCCGGGGCACTTTAATTTCTCGATTCCTTGCTCTTATCATTGAAGATTTCATGCTCATCTTTGCCTTCCATTTTGGATATGTGATTTTGTGGCAACGGTAAAGGATGAAGAAGCACACAAGGACAAGGCACAGAATTAGTGGGGTTGTTTACTGCAATTATCGGGGCGAATACTAGTTGCTTTATATTGTAAAGTCCAGCGCATAGGAAGTTTTGTGTGAACTTGGTATAGATTGCACCACCTCTTCTCAGTACTGTTATGGTGTATTTGTATAGGTGGGCACTGAAACATTTGAGTCCCACCTCGACCCTTTGAAAGATCTTCACCATTTTGTTCAACTCAATAGTTATGTGATATATATCTTCATTACATTTTTCCAATTTAGATTACAGCTCATTACATTTTTCTCTTCTTCAATGCATCATGATCCCAAGCTAAGCAATATGAAAGAAAGTAGGATTGTGGGCTGTAGCAGGCTATCAGTGGAAGAGGGAAATGATTGTTGTTTTCTTGATGTCAAATTAGTCGGACTGAAAGGAGAAAATTTTTAAATAAATGTGTACTCCGTATGCAATTACATATCTATCCTCTCCATCTAGATCTACCATGTTTTCAGTTTTTAGTTGGATAATGCTCATCATGCTACCATGGAAACCATGGAAATATAAACGGTCTATTCTTTTTCATTTATTAGACCTTGCTAAACTAGTGACATGATGTATGAAATCAGTGAAAATTAGTGTCAGGATCTTATGAAATTAGTGGAAATCAGTGGCGAAACCTTCCTGAATTCGTGAGAATCTTACAAAATCTATAGGAATCAATGAAAGAACTTGCCGTATTTATGAGAACAAGTGGCAGAACATTATTGATTCAATGAAAATCAGTGGCATGACCTTATCAAAAAGTAAAAATCAGTGGAGTAGAACATATCCCACCTCACGGAATCAATGGCAGGACTACACTGAATCAGTGGGGATTAGTGGTAAGCACTTACTGAATCAATGAGAAACAAGGGTAGGTGCTTACTGAATGAGTGAGAATCAGTGAGAGGATCTTAACAACTCAGTGGCAAGGAACTTAACGAATCCGTAAAAATCAGTTACAAGACTGAATCAGTAAAAATGAGTGATAAAACTTTATTAAATCAGATCAAATCAGTGGGATATAGTGGAAAAGAACACAGCCAGACTTGAGAATCCATGACAAAAACCTTCGATGTTGCTTTTCTAGCTTGGGAAAGGGAGAGTCTACTTTCAAGCTAGCGCTTGATTTCCCTCACATGTGTGGGAGTTGATATTGACATAAGAACTCATAGCACTCTTCCTAAATAACTCATTACCAAAAGACTATAATTACCCAGGACAGGCAGAGAAATCCAGTAAAGTGATTTTCAGGGTCCGGCATGTATCATGAGACAAAGCTATCTATCTAGCAAATTACACAACCGAAAAGGACATGTGGGCTGCTCTTTCCTTTTGTTTGAAGTACTTCACAACCTCACAAAGGCAATAATAATAATAATAATAATAATAATAATAATAATAATAATAATAATAATAATAATAATAATAATAATAATAATAATAATAATAATAATAATAATAATAATAAGGATCAGATCCTTTCCAAATTCCAATATACCGTTTATCGCATTTACGCATTACAATTGCGATGCTTGATGGAGTACATGTTAGATTGGCTATAAGTAATAAAGGTGAACTGAAAAAATTAACACGTGCCAAGTATTTACAAGTCACAAGTATAATTCGTAAATACGGAAAACAATGTATTGGAGAGGATTCACATCCTAATAATAATTCCACATTCCTGCCCAACTTATATGCTTATTTCTACATCAAACCAAACAGTCGTTTGTTTCCCATCTTCCTATGTCAAACTTGAACACCATCTATCTCATCAAGGTCTCCCTTTGTAAAGGGTCATCATGTTCAATGTTGATAATCATTCTCACCATAAATCGGCATTATGTGGAAGTATATATAATGTAGGGTCACTTAAGCACTCCTTTCATATATCTAATTGTCGGCCATTATTTGTCAACATCACCATATATGCATGGTTTTCATGTATCAAACTAGAAGTGTTTGGGGAAATCTTATTGGCTAAGCGGTTCAGTTCTAGTTTGTTTAAATTTATGACATGTTAGTATGTAAGTTGATCGAATAAGATGTGAAGGAAACAGTACAACTAAGGCATTATTATTGAACATGTCAAGCCAACTTTGGTCTTGCTTGTTGATGGGATGAGAATAGATATAGTTGGATACGTTTCATGATTTGTTTCCTAGATGGCATCCATTTTGTGAGGAGGAAGTAAGAAGTTCATGAGACGTACGTTTTAACCTTGTTGATTATTGTAGCTTGTGACTTGTGATATTGATACATCATTTGTCCACTATTCAAATTATTACATCCTCCAATGAAGAGGAGAAGATGATAGAGAGAAGAAATAGGGATAAGATTGGAACAATTATATATGTATGGATGACAGTGGAGCAGGTAAAGATATGTGGATACTGCCTCGGCCCACACTTATTCCAGGTGGGGGGGGGGGAATAAGGATGGAATTTGAAAGTGCACATCACCATGGGTACTTGGGTAATGGAACAGGTGTAAATTTGGTTTTGTGTCACCCTGATCTATACTCATCTCATACCCACGCCACTAGTTCATGTTAATGAATTATGTCAAAATCCCCTCTTTTAATACTTCTTCTCCATACCAACTATTCAAGAAATTATAACCACTATATTATCCAGTATATGATATATCTATTAACTTTACAAAAGTAGAACAAACCTCTTACCTTTTCTGAAATATATAAGAAAATAATAATCATAAAAGAGAAATTCATGAAAAATAAGTGTCATAAATAGTGATGCATGCTTTCTCACAAGTTCCTTTCACCATCAAGATCTAGGAATAAAGAATGATAGCATGGACAAGGCAAGTGAGTTACAACAACGTTATATCCATCAATTGTCAAAAGGAAGGTATGCTTTAACAGGAAATCCAAACCCAAATCAAATTGCCACATTAGAAAAAAAAAAGGTGAGGTAATAAAGTTGAGAGTGACAATCCTACAAGGCTAGAACGAACTATTATATCGTTTTCCACACATAATATGCTTCTTCAAATTATTACATAAATAATTCAATATCATACATTATACAAAACACTAACCATAATAAATATATACATGATGATCTTATATAGTCGATTCATTGTAATTTTCCAATTTGTGAGATTGCCAAGCTTCATGTCCCCTCGTCTCTTCAAAGTGGAAGCTTACCTAACATTTTCGGTGACAAATTTCAACCCTTGTCTCTTGATCAAGCTTGTTACCTATCTCTAGTTATAAAGTTTGGATAACTTTATTAGACTAGGACTAGGACTTTAATGTTTTGTCACTCGCTTCTTTTCATCTTTTCTATTTGTATCCTTTAGCCTCTTTGGCCGCAAAAGACTGACATCATCACTAGTATAAGTCTTTAACTCATCAATCCGGCCTTAATCGCGGTTGGGGATTTGAATCTCGCCTTGGGTATAGAGTAATCTTAAATCTCTTGGCTAGTTGTTCCACTCTTTGAGTTACCTACAGACCAAAGTGGGGAAATAGTCACTATAATCGATGGTGGATACGCCCGATGTAAATAAAAGAAAAAAAATAATCAAGATAGAGCTAGCGATATACCGGCCCCGGCCACCGGGTGTAATATATACCCGACTGTTAAGAATCAAATAATAGATGATTGTTAACTAAAATCAACAATAATTGTTCATAACAAACAAAAAAAATTGAATTTGATGACAGAATTGGTTCCAAGCAAAAAGTATACTTTACTAGAATTGAACAGTCAATTTCATTCATCTATTATTTGTATGAACAATCATTATCGATTTTCAGCTAACAATCACCTATTTTATAAAAAATTTCAAGAACATACGTAAATCTAATACGAACTTAAAAGAGAACCCTAAATCATACTCGAATAAAGATCGAAAATCCCACCTTTGAGAGGGAGAATGATCTGTTTCGCGGTCAATGCATACCGTTGAAATGAGCACCACGATATCATTTCCATTTCCTATCCAACATTCGAGTCCAATAGTAGAAGCTTGCAATAAAACGACGTATGTTTGACAGAACTATGCGAACGACATTGGCATATCATATGTTGCCAAATATAGTACTCTCTCTGTTCCTGTCAAACGCTACCATTTGCTTTTGGCACAAAGACCAAGGAAAGTTTATTTTGTCATGTGCTTTTCCCTTCTACCCTCAACATTAGTCACATTCAAAAGGGGTAGATAGGGACTTGAGGAGAGAGAAAGAAGAGGGTGGGGCTTGGGTTTTAATGTGGGGTAATATTGTAAATGAGTAGTAAATTATTTACCAAATAAATAAATGAGAGTGTTTGTATGAAATATCTATTTTAGGTAAATGGTAGTGTTTGACAGGAACGGAGGGAGTACTATAGTAGTGCAAACAAGACTATGAAATACTCTAGGTTTAGGTCTGACGAACCCTAGAAGAGAAAATGACATTGGCACTTCTATAATCTATTCATCTAGTTTACACGGGTAAGGGATGTGAATATGATGTCTTATCTTACAAAAAAGAAGGATTTATTGGTTTACGGAATAATATTTCTTTTATAAATTTAACGTTTATGCACTCTTTACCTTAACACTTATCAAAATAATCAAGACAACATGATCTAAAAGCTATTTTAACATCACTTTACATACAGTCGCACCTCAAATTTTTAGATTAAATAATAGCGCAATTTGGTGAAAACCACCTGAAAAGTTCCACTTTTTGTCCAATATCCCCTGAATTGTTGTTATTTGTTCAATACCACCTTAAAAGTTGATTCCGCCCTGTAAGTCACCCCTTAAATGATTTCCGGGCCAAATTCATTACTTTTCTTCCCATTTTGCCCTCATGTATGCTTCATAGCTTTTAATTTTCATTCCTCTCCATCCATGACTTCCCCTTCTCCTTCATCAACCTATCCATGACTTCCCCTTCTCCCTCATCAACCTCTCAAACAAGAAGACACCTCCGCCTTTACTCCACAACAACCAACATCTCCACCAACAACAACCCCACTATCACTCCTAATCCCCATCACCACCAGTCCACCACCTTGGATGGGAAGAAGGGAGAAAGGGAAGCCATGGATGTGGAGGAGAGAGAAAATTAGGGGGAATTGTGAATTGGGGAAGCCATGGATGGGGAGTCAAGAAAAATTAAAAGTTGTGGTGTATGCGTGAGGGCAAAACGGAAAGCAAAGTAAGGAATTTGGCCCGAAAATCACTTAAGGGGTGACTCACAAGGGAGAATCAACTTTTAAGGTGGTACTGAACAAATAAGAACAATTCAGAAGGTACTGGACAAAAAGTGTAACTTTTCAGGTGATTTTCACCAAATTGCGCTAAATAATAAGGCAAAATGCAACCTACAGCCCGGGGAGGGGGGGGGGGAGAACAATAGTCGATTGAGAAATAGGTAACACAAACATAATCGGATTTAGAATTTTTTTAATGAAGTGAATATCATCTAACTTAGTTGGTAAAGTCAAATAGGGTTGATATTATAGAGAACTTTTTTTGGTCATACCAAGTGATATGTATTATAGGAGTAGAACTCTAGAGGGTCTTTCATGTTCATGGTTTTCCTTTATTAGTGTCCCACAAATTGTGTAACAACAACATACAAAGCATAATTACAGAGCTGTCATTGTTCATGATGTAAGAGAGTTCATATAATAATTATAGCAGAAAAGGGACAAGAGAGTTTCTGAAAATGATTTGTGTATCCACCATAGAGATATATATTAGGCCCTTTGGAAACAAAGCCATCCCTTTTACAAATAATGCAAGTCCTTTCAAGTTTCAATCAAGCAACCTAATAACATTCTCTTTGCTTTTGAAAAAGCTAAAACACATCTTATCTCATGCCTAATCTCTGCTTATAAATACTACGAGTAGTACTAGCCAAAACTGTTACGTTAACGGTTAACCCCATGAAAAACAAGAATATGTTTGATGATTAGGGTGTAAAATGAAAAGACTAACAAAATTAAATGAGAAAAAAGATAAGTAGTTAATTCGGGCCAAAAACTAAGAAAAAAAAAGGGTCAAAAATTCACAATGAAGTGAAGGTTCTATTGAGTTTGTTCATGAGTCAGTGTTTAAGGTCCAAGTATTTGGATCGAGAAGTGAACAGGTCCAAGATGATCAGTTTTGAAACATCAATGGGCCCAAAACGAGTTGTGACTTGTGACGTGGCTGTCTGTGGGTTTAACATATTAAACTGTTGGCTTTAGGAAACTATACTAACCCATTGTTAGTGACTTAGTGCTATATTGATGGGGCTCGTGTTTGAACTGGTTGTTCAGTTAGTCTGATATGTTCGCTCTTGAACACGAAAGTCCGAACATGATGCAATGAGGGGTGCCTCGGTTGCCTTTCATGTACACTCTCTTTTTGACAAGCAAAAAACTAGACTAATATTTTGTTCCATCCGGGGTGGCTGCCTATCTAGATACATCCGAGTGCACTTAAAAATTTGCGCTTTTCATCTCCTTGAAAAAAAAAAAACATTTTCTACTTGTTTTTACCACAAACATAAGTATGCAAATACATCAAATATATATTAACCATTTTGTTTTTTGAAAAATTTAACCATTTTGCAATGAAATCATAGATATTCACTTATACACAGAATTAAGAATGTTCTTATGTATAGCACGGTTAAAAACTAGTTGCTTAGAAATATTTATGACTTTTTTAAATGTATTTGTTTTATGAATGCGTGTACCACACACGAGAAGATAAATGTTTACGTTTACAAACCTTATGATCACTTTGCACCCAAAAAAGAAAAATAGAGAAAACCTACGATCACTTTTGGAGCACTAGTCAACTCACCAAAACATATCATGGTAAAGATGGTAAGTCCCATGTGTTTCAACTTTCAAGTGAGAGCTTAAGAGTAATTACAAATTAGGACCCTTTCCTCCCCTTTTCTCTCCTCCTTCTCTTTCAGTGTTAATATTATTTATGTGCTACTCCCTCCGGATCACAAATAACATTATGTTTGACTTGCGGTTTTCAAGACACTACTTTGACCACTTATAACTCTTATTATATGAATATAAAAATTATAAAAATTATGTTTTTTTGAAACTACTTTTTAAAATGAATCTAGCAAAAGTATATTTGGATTGTAAAACTTTACAATTTTTCATTAATGAATGGTCAAAGTTTGTTAACGTTGACTCCAAAAAGTCCAACGTAAAGTTATTTGTGGTCCGGAGGGAGTACTTTACAAGTTTTTTGTAACTCATGCCACAGTATCCAATTATTAACATATATAGCTCAAAGGCATTTATAGCCAATCAATACTAGAAATTCTATTTCTTATATCACCTAAACACAAGACTTTCAAACATCCACAAGAAACACACAAGCGCTCAAACTTCACCTCTTTCAAAAATAAAAAAAATGAAGTCACCAAATGAAGAACCAAAACCACCACCTTCTAAACCTTCAAACAATACCATACCCATCTCAGAATCTTCATCATGTTCTCTAGACACCCCAAATAATATAGAACATGATGAAAATCAACAAAAACAGAGAAATTCAGAACAAATTTTCTTAAATCTTAGCCTAAGTAGCAATACCAATGATTCAGATCAAGGGTTTCTTTTAAAAGGCGATCATTTCGACAGATTCAACGTGGAAAACCCAACGAAATTTGAGAAACCACCACAAAACAATGACAATACAGAACCAAGAGTGTTCTCATGCAACTATTGCCAAAGGAAATTCTACAGCTCCCAAGCACTTGGAGGGCACCAAAATGCACATAAGAGAGAACGAACACTAGTGAAACGCGGCCAACGGATGATTCCTTCAACAGCATTTGGTAATTACTATTCTGATCATTTCTACAAAGGCAGCAGACCAACATTCACATCATCACCATCTTTATTAACATCATCAAATTCATACCCTAGCAATATTTCTGCCCTGCCTCTTTATGGTTCATATAACAACAACAACAACAACAACAACCATAATATTAGTACTAAAAACCATAATAGGCATCATCATAATCTTGGAATTCAAGCTCACTCATTGATACATAAGCCATTATCACCATACTTATCACCATACTTGGCATTTTCTAGTAGTAATGGCTCTTCACATCATGGATGGTCAAGGATACCTGTGATTGATCAACAACCTCGGATCGGACGGCTAGGAATGATGCAATCACTATCACCATCATCATCTTCATCAAATGGTGGAGCTGCTAGGTTTGATCATAGTAGTCATGTTCAGAAGAATTCTCAGCCGTTGGATCATCATAGAAGTACTCTTGGAGGGGTTTGTTGGAAAGGCAGTAGTAATAAACAATTGCAAGATCATGATCAATTGCATAAGCTTGACTTGTCTCTCAAACTTTGAATTTTGTCACTTGCTTTCATTGTTGGTTGTTCAGACCTTAAATTTGTTAGTAGTTTTTTTTTTTTGTTTTTTTTTGAGGGGGTTAGTAGTTAATTTAAATATTTAATCACTCCTTTTTTGTTTCCTTGTTTGTGTTTTCTTTCATAATTCTTTTTAAGTATATTTCCAATCAATATATATAAAGTGCATTACCTTTGATATATTTATATGAGTATATATATTATGTGTTAAATTAGCCGCTCAAATTTGAGAATTTGAAAAATGAGCATTAAAAGGACTCGCAAACTACTAAATTTGTCCACATTTTAGTATATTACTAGTAATGATGCCCGTGCATCGCACGGGTTAAGTTATATATTTTTATTATTATTTTTCTTGTTATTTTATTCTTCAATATTATTTTAAAATATATTTACGCTAATTAAAATTGGATAACGTTAAGATTAAACATATTGTAAATGCATCTCATTTTGAAGTGTTTTTCGATGCGAATACGATGGTACAAATATTATTTTTTTTGAAGATGTGTAGAAGATTACATTTGCTTTTGAAGTTTCGACAAAGATTAAGTTATAACACTTATAAACTCTAGTTATTCATCACAACTCAAACTCTCAATTTTATTTTTTTAAAAATTATTCTAATAATACATTTAATGATGTGGCATGACTCAAAACTCACGAAATATGCCAACTTTATATATATATAGAGAAGATTATATTTATTTTTGGTGCTGGTATTATTATATTTATGTTGAATATAGTTGTTAGTCATAGACATTGTCCTTTTCTCATCAGATTTCTAAGATCCTTACACTACGTAGACAACTACACATATGTGGCTGTTTTAGTCAAAATGATGCAATGCTTATTTCCATTATCAAATCAAGTTAGTTCCATAAATAGTTTACATATCAATTAATAAACATGAAGAGGCTGAAACGTCATCTAATTCAAATGGTACCTATCTTGAGATAAGCGGAGTATTTATATTCAAAATTTTAAATTTCTTTAAAACCGACTATTTTTGCAATTAATATAGCTCCAAGATACATGGATCATGGATGTATTGTGTTCTATTGGAAATAAAAAAAGTTTTGAAAAGACAAAAACTTCTAATGGAATGGTCTAATGGTGAAACGAAGTCACCTATATTTATTTTTATTTTTCCTGAAAATGATCCCTAAATTTATAAAAAGTGATTTTATCTGGATGTAAATTGGTCTCATGCAAACGTACTCACATATCTCGAGACACATTATTATTTTCTTTATGGATATAGTTTGCTTTAGTTTTATTCATAAAAAAGAGATTTGTAATGGTAGGCGTTAAAATATTTGTAAGCAATGTGAACTTATCTTTATATTGGCATGACATAATTCTATTTGATTTCCTACCTAAGAGATCTCGCAAAATTCGGGTTCTCTAATTTGTGGGTCCATGTATACTTTTTTTTTGGGAGTGGGAGAGGTAAGAAGGTGTTAGAACATCACAAAATAAAACTTGTTTAAAAAAGTTTTATCATAATTTTTGGTAAGATAAGGAACCATACTAGCAACGAAGTCTTTTTGATGTAGCCGTCAACCGTCATATGTTTTTGTCATTATATTCTACATGCCATACCATAAGTCCATAATAATTCATTATGATTTTTAATATTTTAAAATAAATTGAATATTATGAGAAATGTTGTAGTTCTCCAACGTGGTAGAGATTTCGGTCACCACTTACTAATTGAACTTTTAGGGTGACTTTTTTAGAGCATAAAAGAAAGAGATAGATAGTTAAAAAATAAAGCAAGGTTGAACAAATGAACTAAAAAAAAAAAAAAGAGGAAACATATTTTTAGCATAAAAATTTGTATGAGATGATCTCAATACAACATGAGGCGCTTCAAATAAGCATGATGTCATGCTAATGTCATACTTGATTATAAAGATGGTATCATGATGAGACGTCCTTATAAGATACTTTTTGTATTTTTAGTGTCGCTAGTTGAGGCATGTAGAATTATACTAAACTAAAATATGGTTTGACTTTTAGAGTATTGTCCCAAGTTCCCAACACATTTGAAAGTTTACCATGATGCATAAATGTGTATTAGGGAGGTATAGTCCTTGTCAAGCTGCCCAAATTACTCATTGAGAACGCTTTCTGTTAGTGCCTCAATTAAGACACATTTAAACATCCACTTGCTAAATAAAGATTTGCATGATTTCAGGTTCAAACAAAATCATGTATGTTGAGATTAGGTGATAATAAAATAATTAAATCAAAATAAAAGCAGCTGTCATTTTACCGAAGATATCATGCATAAGTGAAGATTCATGTAATAATTTTGGTTAGTAATTGTCCCCAAGATTTGACTTCTGATGATGCCATTAGCGATTCTCGATCGTGATGAAGAGAGCTACGATCGCTTTCTTTGGAAGGATTATTGATCTGTGTGTGGTATTATTATAAACATTATTGTTAAAAAACCTTGGTCCACCAACCCTCCGTCCCAAATCATATGACAATTTTGAAAATTATGACTCATAATTCCCAAAATTATCATATAATTTGGAACGGAGGGAGTATATACTAGATTAACATGTACCCTACGATGCATATCAAATGGGAAATGTTAGGTTCTTTTCCACTTGGTTAATAATTAATGGAGTTCACTTCAGTGATCTACTTTTCGGTCCTGTTCTGTTCACTTCTTTTTACTAATCTGATGTTACACAATACCGATCTAAATTGAAATTTAAAAAACTGAAATTTTCCGAACTAAACTAATTTTTACTGAATCTACCTTTACAAAGAGTAAAATTGTACTTTGATTTACCGAACGGAATCAAATTTTTCTGAACTAAACTTAATTTAATTTTACTCAAAACTTAGAGAGAAGTTGAAGAGAATAAGGCTGGAAATAAACTATTCAGTTCTCTTATTACTTGACTATAAAACATTGTGCTTCTATAGCACAAATCACCTAACAATAATATTTTACTGTTTGACAATAACATATCTCTATCAAATACCCTCCAAATCCAACTTAAAGTTGTTTAGGTTCACTTGAATGGTTGGAAGTGGAAGTAGGTCAAATAGGTGAGTGTGATACTAGTGGATATGTTTATTGGACTTTCACAAAAGTTCCTAACCAAAATTTTACTAAGATAATATTAAAAACAAAATCATCTTATATAATTTTAGTAATCATTTCTATCAAGTAGTAGTAATATACTGTAATATATAGCTGCCGGAAAATAAAACTCTACAAAAAGTAACTACAATGTTTTCCTTTTTATTTTTGGTTACGAAGCAAATATAAATGAAAGCCTACTATTTGAAAAATTATTTATTTCTTTACACTTAGGAAGGAAAAAGGAAGGAAAATCATTTTCCCAAATACCTTTAGTGGAATTAGAGTGTGTTCTTTTCCATTTAACTAAAGTGAAACAAACTAAATTCCATTAAATAATACGAGTAATATATGAGAGAAAAGGTAGATCACTTTATTGAACGAAACTAAACGAAACTAAACAAAACCAATCACTGAATAAATGGAAAAGAACACACCCTCGGGTGAGAATGAGCCCCACTCAACTCTCTAATTGCTTTTCTATTCCCAGAAGGCCATAGCCCGTAAGGCCCCCCTTATTACATGAAGTCATCAAAGCGGATAAGGACTTCAACACAATGATAGATTGACAAGGATAAAAATTTTTTTTAGCACACAAGCTAAAAGCCGACTCAAAAGCAAAAATGAGAAAGGAAAAAAAATAGATAAAAGAAAAGCCGAGCTAAAAACAGAGATCATGCATCTAGATTCTAGATAATGAATTTGACCCAGCACTTACATTACAATCTGCTCAAGCTATAGAGGAGACAAAAACAGTAGTAAATTTAGGAGCCACACATACCTGGTTGAAGTAAGTCATGTCAAAATTATCACAGGATGTGTATGATGTTCTCTGTGGAAGTACATTGCTCCCACATTTTCCATAGACTCAGTAGGATTCAATCCTTGTCACCCACTCACCCTGCCCTCGAAACAATGACAGGCACCAAGTGTCATTCTCTAACTTTGTTTTTGAAGAATCTTTCACTATTCTGCTTGTTAGACCAAAGATACTGCACTACTTCAGAGGGGCCAATATTGCTAAAGACCATTTTGGGTTAACATCTTATGCCTCCATACAACAGATATGAAAAAACCGAAACCAGCATCCTACTATGAAAAATTTACTATGGCCGCGCGTACACAAAGCAGTACCTAACAGGGCATTTACTTATACTCATAGTCTCGTAGTTCAGTGATCCAAAATTAGCAACAACCAACAGGTGAACATCATACCATGAATATTCATTGAGATGGTGCGATTTAAGTCGCACCTCAACGGAGTACAATTTACAGGCAATCACTCTCCTTTGTCTATCAATGACTTTACAGATCCCATCCAACGAATGTATTCAGCTTTGTCTTTATAAAACATATATTTATGCAAGAAAACACAGAGAGAATCATCAATACCCCTTTCTTCCAAGAATTCATAGAGTGAATCTTGTAGCTCATCATCCAGCTCTCTGCAAACATAAAATGCATGTGCAAAACGAAATTAGCAGAAAATTGGGAAATAGCTGTTTGTTAGTGAAACATGCAGATCATGAGATCTATTATTCATTATTTAACTCCAGAAGACTAAAACTGACTACGAAAAGCAAATCTATTGACTATAGGGGCTTCACTTTTCAGTCTCTCATGAACAAGTGGTTGAAACCATGCTTCCAAGTTCCAAACCACAGTTTACCTACGAAGTTTAAAATGATAAAACCTAGGGGAAAGACGATAAAAACTTTCAGATTACAGTCTTTAAGAAGAGTATGTTCTATCTTCTTTGTTGACTGATAAAGTTACTCTTCTGCCAAGTAAATGTTTGAAAGCCCAGGAATATTTTACTTTGTTCTGTTCTAATATGTACAACATTTTCCAGGAAAATAAAACAAGGAACAAACTGGATAATAGATGACCCATACCTGAATCGAGGACCAGTGTAAGGCTGCTGTGGCTTCTTAGCTCGCTCACGTACATAAAACTTTTGAATCTCTACAGTATCAGGCCATGCTGAGCAGATGAACTCTAAGACTTGGTTGGTTTCTTCTTTGAATATACTAATTATCAGCATTATATGCAGCTGAACCTCTTGTCCAAGTTCACCCTTTTTCTCACCAGCTTTAGGAACAGGTACTGACCCATCAAACATTGTGACTTCAACTTTAATCTTTTCTTTTTGTCCAAATTGTTTCTCCAAGCTGATCCACTGCTCTGCAGGCCGCTCATCTACTTTGAATCCATTGATCTGACCAGCTGGCTGCAAATAGGAAATAACAATTTAACATGGGTTAGTAGAAGGGAGAGCTTAAACATACTAAATGATACTGCTCCACTAGAGCTCAAAAGGTTAGATAGCGATAAATTTAACCAATTCGAAGGCCAGTGAAGATCTTAAACACTTTCATCTCATTAGTAGGGAGATAGACATGGTCAGATCCCTATAAAATGGGGCTTATAAGGATTTCTGAAAATACTAATGCCCCCTTTTGTTTGCCAAGGGATGCAACAAAATGTTGTAATCAAACAATACCACAACATAAACATGACCCCAGTGCCTCCAAAGAGACTCTCGCCTAGGCAGGGTAATCATACAATACCAAAGTGGTGAATTTGTCAGATTTCTAATTGTCAGAAAGATAAGAATGGATAACAGATTACAGGAGAACAGTCAACTTTGTGCTCCCTTTTCTTCCATGATTTGAACCAGTGGAACACCTAAAACGACAAAATATCCTTGCTTGTTATCCATTATAATCACGAAATTACTCAATATAGACCTACACTAATTTTCCTAAATACGTACCGAAACTGCCCCCAAGTTAAGAAAACATAAATGGACGCATTAGCAAGTAGGCATGGTGATAAAGCTTTGATCAAAGACTAGAATCACACTCAAACAATCAAGTTGAAGTCACAACCAAGTAAGTGGTGTAGGCTATCAAGTTTTGGTAAACCGATTTGCTTCTTTGATCATTCACTTTCAGCCATAGATAAACCACAAATTTGAAACCTATATTAATTGAAACCTGTATCAAAATTGCTTCTTTTATAACCCATGAGCAGCATAGAACAATCAACTTCTATATAGAACTAAATGAACAAGTTCCAATCAAACCCTAGGCTTAACAAGTAACACCAATCAATAATCATATGACTTAAATAGTTAAATACATACCTAGCCCCAAAACCACTTCTTTCATATTGTCATCCATTTGATTTTCAGCATTAAACATACACATTACATACAATATACAAACTACCCATTTCATTTCCTTAACCTCCCTTCAAATACTATCATCTAAAAACATGATAAGACGATTAATTGCATCACATAAACTCAAAATCATCTCATCAAACAACAACAAATTGACCCAGAATATATATATATATATATATATATATATATATATATATATATATATATATATATATATATATATATATATATATAGAGAGAGAGAGAGAGAGAGAGAGAGAGAGAGAGAGAGAGAGAGAGAGAGAGAGAGAGAGAGAGAGAGAGAGAGAGAGAGAGAGTAAACCTGAGAGAGAGGGGAACGATCAAGTTCATACTGAATTTCATTTCTGAGAAGGCGTAACATATTGCCATCAAAGGCTGACTTTCGCATTTCAGTGACATAGCTGCAGTTTCTGATTTGAGCTGGGGTGGTTGATGATTGAATATGATGGGGAGGAGAGAGAAAAATCGGAGAACGAGTAATGGGTTTTGATGTTTGGGGTTGAAAGTGAAGATATTGGAGATGGGTTTGGGTTTGAAAGAGAATTCTTCTTCGTAATAATGGCTGAATTACACGAGCCATTTCAGCTGAGGTTTCAGAGCTCTGAGGGTTTTGGTTAGGGTTTAAGCATGAAAGTTGAAGGAGAGAGAAAGCAAAGAAAGAGAGAGATTTGGAGGTTTTGGGCTAAAAAAGTAATTAACGGTTTATCTTCTGGGTCACCAGTTATTTGGGCTTTTAATTCTAGTCCATGTCATAAATAACGGAATTGCCAGTCAACATACCGTTGCAAGTTGCAACCCCTCACTAATCAGTTAGTGAAGACATCTTAAGTTAACCTACGAAAATACAGTTGCAAGTTGCAACTCCCAATTTTCTTTTCTTTTTGATCTTTTGTTGCAACTCTCAAATTAACAACACATCTCCAATACACATTTTCTGGTATTTACGCATTACATGCCGCATTCACGTATGAATGTATGTTAAAGTGGATGAATGTTTGTTAAAGTGAAAATTGTGTACAGATAACAAAAATAATAATGTGTTTTAACAGGTTTTAAACATCGACAATGGTTTATTTGGAGAGGATTTCAATCTTTCTAAGAAAACAAATTCATCTGGGACTTGTTGACTTGCTTTAATCTCGATTGTTTGTACAAAAACTGACCATGCCCTAAACATTAAAACATGTCTTCTTGTTCATTTGTACTAGTTTCATTTCACCTACTGTTCATCCTTAGAAATATTTAATCACCCCTTTCTCAAAAATTATTTGTACAGAGTTTTCCATTTCAAGAACTTCATCTGCCTGAAATTGTACTTCAAGCGAATTATGCTTGAACAGCTAACTTCCTTACTGTGGAATGCTGGCTTTATTGCTTGATGCATATGAAACACCAAACTGAAGCAAATTCAGGCTTCAGTGAGGGTCTCTCAGAAACTGTAGCTAGGAGTGAACATCTTCAAATAATCCTGATCACTCAACTATGCTTTGTAAATGTCCTACCAATGCATATACAAATTACAAATTTACAAGATAACAGTGTATACAATATGTATATGTCCTTGTCATATCTCTATAACATAGTACGAGGAACGGCCTTGGCTGTTGGGATTAGATGCAGGAGCGCTACTGACAAAACTAGTCATTGCAGAACTGTGATTCCTGTTACTCCTCAGAAGCTTGTCTTATCAATATCAGAACTTGGTTTTCTACTCCCTGTGCTCCTGCGCGTCTCCTCCGCCTCCAATGGTTTGTAATCTATGCTTTCAATCTTCCTCAAGACCTCGAGGACCTCCTTCATCGAGGGCCTAACTTCCTTCAGTGGTTGTAGGCACTGAAAGACAAGCTCTGCAACCAGAGTTGTCATCTTTTTAACTTTAAAATCTGATCCCAGCTTTTGATCACGCAACTCATCTATTTTGCCCTTTTGGATTCTCTTCATCGCGTAATCTGATAGATTAACCTCATCTTCGTGTCTTTTGGTATCGACTGCAGGCAATGAAGATATGAGCTCAATAAGGACTACCCCAAAGCTGTAAACATCACTTTTACTGGACAATCTGTAGCATTTGTGGTACTCGGGGTCAAGGTAGCCCGGACTTCCTTGAGGGGCAGTTGAGACATGAGTCACATTAGAGGGGAAGAGCCTTGAGAAGCCGAAATCTGCTACTTTCACTGAGAAGTTGTTGTCAAGGAGGATATTGTGTGTTTTCACATCCCGGTGTATGATGTCAGAAGTGTGGAGATATGACAATGCAGAGGCAGTTTCAATGGCGATCTTCATACGGATTGCCCAAATGAATGTCCTGGCCACTGATGGATCCCATTCCCCATACAGATGGTGAGCTACTGTTCCATTGGAAATGTATTCATAGACAAGGAGAAGTTCTCGACTATGGCGTGAAGTGCAACCATAAAGTGTTACAAGATTTTCGTGGCGCAGTTTGGTGAGGATCTCAATTTCGTTCTTAAACTGTCCTAAATGCAGGCAGTTTTTCTCATATAAACGCTTGACTGCTACTTCTCTCCCGGCGCTTAGCTTACCTACTCAAGAGGCATCAATGATCAGTTTCTGATGCTGATTGGTAAGTTTTGCCTTATATATGTAGCAAATGTAAATTTATGTTTTGAAAATTCTTACCATAGTAACAATTTCGAAGCCTCCATTTCCTAGTACTAGTTTTGTATCAAAATTATTGGTGGCTTTTTGAAGGTCATGATAGGAAAAGACTGGTATGCCATAAAATGAGCTGCTATTTTGAAGGTCTGATTTAACAGGATCAGAGGAAATTTTCCTTGAGAATGGTGAACGGACCTTGGTCTTCTTGCAGTAACATAGACCGACATTGAGTGCTATAAAGATGATTATGCCAAATGGAATTCCTGAAAGTAAGAAATATTCCAGTTAATTCACAATACCCATTGGCATGAAAAGAGACTAGTACTCATGAAGCATTCTTAGACATGCTGAAGATTATACCTAATCCTTTAGTATGACTGTCAGTTTCGTTCTTTTGCCTGCATGGGAAATTAAAAGCATTTAGAGTCCAATATTTCCTGGATAAACTGTGATAATCAAGTTCTTTGTAAGTAGCCAAGTACGCATTAAGCCAATAGTTTCATCCTTGTGTAGATGAACCTTGACATGAAAGTAAGTAGGTGGAGTGATGCTAACTAGAAAGTCTAGATTAAAGTTCTGATGTTGTTAACATACACATTAGAACTAGCAGTTGGCAAAGGAGATAAATAACAAGTTTGTTTTTCCTTTATTACGAGGCACACTGATTACTTAGAACACAGAATATCACATTTTCCTATCATATTTGTACATGAACCATAGAAGTGATGTTTTCAAGAGAAATTGGAACTTCTGCAAGTGAAGTGACCATAATGTGTATTCATCCGAAAATGAAATTAGTTCTCTGGTTCACAGATTGAAGTGTATTGGTAAAATGTGCTCCTATATGTATACATCGGGGAAGAGAGATGACTAGAACTTAATGTACCGAGGACATCTTAGCATTTTCTTGATGTACTCCCCCTCCCCAATATATTGCCATCCCATAGTAACTATGCTTCATTTAGGAACTTGGAAAATTTGCCGTAAAAGCCTTCATCAGTAAATTGATTTATGTTAAGAGTATGGAAAGAAGCAAAAACAAAAATACCTGATTTTCTGCAATCAGAAAGTTCATGACCATCTTTGCAGTAACAGAGAAATGGTGAAACCTTTGATGAACCACATATGCCACCAGAATCTTCACAAATGGAACAGGGATTAAAAAAAAGCTTAGAGAACTCCACCTCAAATCCCAGTTTCAATACCCTTAAAAGCTCTCCATTTCCTTTTTGAAGACCATCTAACTCTTTTCTTAGCACTGGAACACTAATTACCTTACAAGACTCAAAGTGAGTGTTCTGTCTGCTATCTGGCAGGCCTGGAACATAGTAAGCTGTAATATTACTTTGATCATCATCACCTGGACAAGTAATTGAGTCGAAACCAAGATCTTCGATCTTCTGGTTAGGTGAGCAGTCATAGACCAAACTAATGTTTTCAGCACTTGGGCTGTAATCAAAGAAGTTAAGCTCATCTAATGATGTGAAATGGATGGGGTAGGTACTGTTAAGGGGTAACTCTTGGATCTTAATGTTCATGTTGTGCTCAGATTTTTGGATGCCAAGTATACGAAAAGATAACATTTTGACGATCATCTCCATCATTGTGAAGGATATCCACGTACTCTCGAAGCTTCAGGGTTATGGTTGGGTAATCATCACTACTGTTACGAGAACATTCGAGTTGCAACCCTGGGTGACCACAATCTTCAGGTCTCCCAGCCCCCCAAAATGGATAACCGATGTTCCGAATCCTCCCACATGAAACTAAAGAAGAGCAACTCTCATATTTGTCATTGACGCATGTGCAAAAGGTAATGGAGATGATGAAGATGGTGATGGTGGTAGACAAGTGTAGGGGGGATATAAGCTCTAGGGAAAACATTATTTGCTGTGATTTCAGAATAACTAGGAAATAAACCAAAAAGGATTTCCTGTATTATCCAAGAAATTTAAGCAAAATACTCCTACAATAAGATTTTTGCACATTGTGATCATTGGCAACTTTGCTTTTTATTAGAATAAAACTAGGCTGACTTGAAAATAGAGACAGAAGAAACATCAACAAGAGCATATTCTGATAATTATTTATATGAGCCTGATTGGTCCATTAATGTTTTAAGATTCAAGAATACATGCTTCTCACGTACTAACCTCCCTACAAAGGCTTGCTTCATACTGCTTGTTAGTAATTGCATGATTTGAAGTAATATTTCAAGTCTTGAGGAAGAAATCAGAATATTGCTTACCTGGTCGTATTTTCTGGTTTCTTTTGCCAAGCTAGAGAAACAGTATATGGAGTATCAGTTGGACCAAAAGCAAGGAATATTCTGTTCATTGTCAACAAATTATATCATAATAACATCAATAATTCAATAGAACTAAGAAAAAACAGGAAAATTATCATTTTTTGATAGGATCACACGTTGAAACTTTTAGCTGATACATATTTTTTGGAGACACTGAAGATCTCTGAAAACCATGGATCATGGTGATCTGAAAGATGTTAAGATTGTATATATGTTACTGTCAGTGAATGATACCTGAATCGATCATTAAGAGATGATCATTCTGTCATACAGGTAGGCCATTTGCGATGCGGCCCATGCCACCATTCATTCTCACACAACTACTGCACATATCACATTCATAGCTGACTCTGACAAGTCAAATCCGTGCTTAAGGTACAGGTACTTGTCATCTAGAATATTAAATCCAAGTTCGTACTCAGATATATATATATATATATATTCTGATATGCACTTCATCTTATAGTCTGCATAATGGCTGGCGATTAGAGGACAAAAGGGAGTTGAAATAATAATTTTTTGGTGGCAATTAGTCCATATTAAAAGCCAAATCTCCACTTCCAAGTTCTTACATAAAAGGCATATAAAGTCTTCATACAGTTTGATTTGGTCAGCAAAGGAAGGACTAAACTAGCAAAAACTAGTTGCGAACGACATCCCAAGACCTGTAGATTTTTTTATAGCAATTGTCAAGAGCTAAATATTGCTGTTTGTCAGACTGACTTTCAAACTTCCAACTCCTTTTGAAATGTTTTTTTAGACATTTAGGGTAGAGGAGACTGAAAGATGGAAGACTAAGACTAAGTAATGTGTTGAAGAAAGGTTTGGGTTTGAAACTGTAGTCAGGGGTAAGGCTGCAAACATCTCGGATCCCAGCTATGATTGTTATGTGGCTTCATTCTGATTACAAATAGTAGATCTTCTATCCATAAAGATACAAAGGAAGTACACATTAAACTCCGGCCTTATTCCATTACTAAACTATAGAGCATGTAAGCTTATCATATCTTTAACCTAGAACATATGTACGCTTATAGTGAACAACCTTAGCTACTGGGGTTAGATGCAGTGGAGCTACTAACCCAATTTCTAATTACAGAACTCGGTGAAGGTGGATGCTGGTTAGCCGTCAAAGGTTGATCAACATCATTATCAGAACTTGTCTTTGTTCTCCCTATGCTCCGGTCTGTCTCATCTGCCTCCAACGCCTCATAATCTACGCGTTCAATCTGCTTCAAGGCCTCGAGGACCTCTTCCATCGATGGCCTAACTTCCTTCTCTTGTTGCAGGCACTGAAACGCAAGCTCTGCTACCAAAGTGGTCATCCTTTTAACCTTGAAATCTGTCTCAAACCCAAGCTTTCGATCAACCAACTCATCTAATGTACCTTTTTGGATTCTGTTCATCGCGTAATCAGATAGGTTAATCTCATCTTCGTGTCTCCTGATGTCGATTGCAGGCAATGAAGATATCAGCTCAATAAGGACCACTCCAAAGCTGTAAACATCACTTTTACTGGTCAATTGATAACATTTGTGGTACTCCGGGTCAAGGTAACCTGGAGTTCCTTGTGGGGCAGTTGAAACATGAGTGGCATCAAAAGGGAAGAGCCTTGAGAGGCCGAAATCTGCTACTTTCACTGAGAAATTGTTGTCAAGGAGGATATTGTTGGTTTTCACATCACGGTGTATGATATCAGAAGTGTGAAGATATGACAATGCAGAGGCTGTTTCGATGGCAATCTTCATACGGATTTTCCAAGTTAGTGACAGCCCAGACCCTGATTTATCCCCATGCAGATGATCAGCTATTGTTCCATTGGGAATATATTCATAGACAAGTAGAAGTTCTCGGCTATGACGTGAAGTGCACCCATAAAGTGTAACAAGATTTGGGTGGCGCAGTTTTGTGAGGATCTCAACTTCGTTCTTGAATTGTCCTACCCGCTTGTAGTTTTTCTCATACAGCCGCTTGACTGCCACTTCTCTCCCATCTCTTAGTTTACCTAGTTAAGAGGTAATCAGTGGCAAGTTTATAAGTTATGATTGGTGATTCCTATATTTTGAAGTGTAAAGTTATGGTATGGAACTTCTTACCATAGTAAACAATTCCAAAGCCTCCATCTCCTAGTTCTCGGGTTGGATCAAAATTACTGGTGGCTTCTTCGAGTTCATGATATGAAAAGACTGGTATCCCATGAAATGAGCTGCTATTTTCAAGGTCTGAATTCATGGGACCAAAGGAAATTATCCTTGAGGGTAAACGAGATGAACGGAACTTGCGATTCTTGCAATAGCAGAGACCAACAGTGAGTGCTACAAAGATACACATGCCAAATGTAATACCTGAAAGTTAGAAATATACAAGTTAATTCACAGTACCAATTGGCATTACAGAAAACTAGTAGGAAACTAGGAAC
Source organism: Tetragonia tetragonoides (assembly GCA_038025085.1). NCBI lineage: Eukaryota > Viridiplantae > Streptophyta > Magnoliopsida > Caryophyllales > Aizoaceae > Tetragonia > Tetragonia tetragonoides. The sequence continues at coordinate 4,485,685 of CM076151.1, read as the reverse complement.
CTTCACCCTGATCTTAATGAAGGATTCTTGAGACATGCTGTAGAATATACCTAAACCACGAAGTATGAGTTTCAGTTTCCTTATTTTCCCTGCAGCACCAATTAAAAAGCATTAGAATCCAATATCTCTGGTTCAACTGTTCAATGAGTTTGGCAATAAGGTTTTCTGTAAATAGGTACAGAGCCATTAGTTTCACCCTTATATGTCGATCCTTGACACGAAAGGAACTTGGTGGAATGATGCTGGTCTAGTTATAATGTACACATTAGAATTTGCAGCTTTTTAGAGGCACACTGATTACTTTAGAACAGAGATTTTTGCATTTTTCGATAGTTCCCCTACATGAACTACATATTTCATGTTATCAAGACAAATCGGATTATTGGATCACCTGCAAGAGAAGGCTATATTGCGTATTTCATTCCAAATATGAAACGAGCTTTCTGGTCCATTGTTAAAGTGTACATATGAGTTATGTATATATAAATAAGGATTTTTTGTGGGGAACTACCTTGTTTGGGGGGTCATTTGTGACTTAATACCTTACATGTTTTTTTTTGTGGGGAATTACCTTAAAAGCCAAAAAGTTTGTTGACCACTACCCTTGACCAAATTTTCGGGTATAATTTTCTTAAAACCCCAAAATACCCTCACGTGACCAGCACGTGATCTTTATCATTTGGCACCTTTGCTAGCACATACAGCAGATCATCCCCAAGCTCAAACGGGATTTTATCATTTCTCTCTCCTAAGCTTGTGTTGAGGTAGTGATTCACACGGTCAAACTTCAATCGAATCAGATAACGCCATTCTCTCAACTAAAATATGTATCTCCTACTCAAATGCAATTAGGGTTCTGATTTTCTACTTAAATGATTGTTTTTCCTTTAATGGTTTCTGGGTTTCATCGAATGTGCGATTTAGAATTCTGGGTTTCACTGGGTTTGTGATTTTGGGTTTGTGATTTTGGGTTCTGGCTTATGATCTCTTTCTTAAAATTCTGCTTCCTAAATCGATTCACGAAGATTTGGGTCCTTGTTTTTTTCTTTAATGATTCGCTGAAGCTAAAAGGGTTTATGATGCAACGAGGTGCCTCTTCATTTTGTTTGATTTGTGATTGTTGCATATCTTTTGATGATTTTGAAGCTTTAAATTTGCCCCATTTTGGTTGGCTTTTCAATATGAGTAATACAAAGGATTTCCTATATTTTCACCTACATTTGTATAATTGCATGTGCCTATGATTTCTGGGTCATTTCTCTAATTTTGGGAGAGTAAAGGAGAGATGAGAATGGGGAGAGAGAAAGTAGGTAGAGAATTGGTGATGAGCTTAATGAGTTTTTCATGCTTTTTTGTGGTCTTCCCATGGCTAACGGAGTTTCTCTGTTTGTTGAGCTCAAATGGCTGTTCTTGCTGTGTAAATGGTGGGTTTGATTTCATTTAAAAGATCACGTGAGGGTATTTTGGGGTTTTTACCAGAAAATTTGGTCAAGGGTAGTGGTCAACAAACTTTTTGGCTTTTAAGGTAGTTCCCCACAAAAAAAAACGTGTAAGGTACTAAGTCACAAATGATCCCCTAAACAAGGTAGTTCCCCACAAAAAATCCGATAAATAAATGAGGGGAACTGAAGAAGATCTAATGTACCTAGGACTTCAATCTTAATACATGTTTTTGATTCTCCTCCTCCCCAGTATATAAACTCTCACTGATTATTATGGTCATTCCATAGTAAATGTCACATTTATTAAGAAGGTTAAAGAAGCAAAATAAAAACAAAAAACCACCAGTTGATTCCTCTATTTTGGTTTACATAACATAAATACAATTCACATCATATGCAGTATGCACTTGGAACAAATTTCCCTGAATGATCTTAGAGTGGGGAAAAGAACAAATACCTGATTTTCGGCAATCAGCAAGCTCATAATGACCATCCTTGCAGTAGCAGAGGAAGGCGGAAACATGTGATGACCCACATATGCCACCAGAATCTTCACACAAGGAACATCGTTTTATGAAATCCTGAGAATATTCCACCTCAAACCCCTGTTTCAATATCTTCAAAAGTGTTCTATTTCCTTTATGCCAATCATCCAACTCTTTCTGAAGCACTGGAACACTAATTTGCTTGCAACTGTTGATGATTTGTTTTTTTCTGCTTTCTGATAGCACCGGAAGGTAGTAAGCTGAAACACTGCTCCCATTACACGGGCATGTAATTGAGTCAAGAACAATATCTTTTGTAATCTGTCCAGGAGAGCAGTCATAGAACAAGCTAATGTTCACATTACTTGGGCCGTAATCAAACAACTCCATCTCCTCTATTGATGTGAAACAGATGGGGCAAGTACTGCTAAGGGGCAACTCTTGGAGCTTAATGATCATGTTTTGTTTAGATTTTTGGATGCTAAGTACGCAGTAGGTTACATTTTGATGATCATCTTCATCATTTTGCGGGATACCCATGTAATCTCGGAGCTTAAAGGTTATGGTTGGGTAATCATCACTATGATTATGAGGACACTCGAGCTGCAACGCTGGGTGACCACAGTAACTGGGTCTCCCAATACCCCCAAATGGATACCCAATGTTTGTAATCTTCCCACAAGAAACTACAGAAGAGCAACTCTCATATGTCTCATTGACGCACGAGCACAAGGTAATGGAGATGATGAAGATGGTGATGGTGGCAGATAAGTGTAGGGGGGATATAAGCTTAAGGGAAACCATTATTTGCTGGGATCTCAGAGGAAACAAACAAAAAGGGTTTCCTGTATTAACTAAGAAAGTAGGACATAATACTCCTACAATATGATCATCTGCAAGTTTACATTTCATGAGAATATGTCTAACAGCTCTCAAGACCCACAGTTGACTCTTTAAAGGCTGGAAGACTTGGTGAGAGAGACAGGAGAGAAAATAAACACCAAGGGGGCCATGTACTTTTCCAGTGATAACTATTAGTATAATCCTGATTGGTCCTTAAAGTTTTAAGAATCAAGGATACACACTTCTCACTCACCTTCCTGGAAAGGCTTGCTCAGCTTGACTTTGATTCTTGCTTGACCAGTATATTGCTAATCTAGTTTTCTTTTTTTTTTTCTTTTTTTTTTCTTGATAGAATAACAGGGAAAATTCCAGTAGTTCAATTACCAAAACTCAGCATTAGAAAGTCAATACAATCAAGTCAATAATACACAAAATAGCACAATGAGTGCAACAAAGATGATGAATAAAGAAATAAAGTAGTTGGGCTTATGAGGGTTGAAGCACATCAAACTATCAAAGCGCTCTCTTTGGAAAGGAACGCCCCCACTGCAGAGGATCCTTGCCCCTGCAGAGGTTGCAACTTTACTGATGCATTTCTTTATCACAACAAAATGTCCAAAAACAAAAAATAAAAAATAAATAAAAAATAAAAATAAAAAAAAAAATTCTCGCTTTTATTGTATGGATTCTTTCCTGTAGAAGAGTACAGATGAAATAATATTTACCAACTTTTGAGTAATATTATAAAAGGACATTCACGACGAATTACAATCAGCCACAAAATGTGGCAGCACTATGCATATTACTACTAGAATCTAAGACAGAATGCATATCAGAATTATCTGAACTCTGACATATGAAGTTGGTTTTATAATTGACTAGTCAGATTCAGATATGAATCTGAGTGCTGGTGCGAGAGTGTTCGCATGGTTTACCAGTATTAGCATCTGTATACTGTACAGAAAGAAAGCATCAGTGCAGTCTCTTAGCTGCTTAAGGTATCATTCATTGATTTCTAGATTACAATTATAACATCTTTTAAATCATGATGATCCATGGTTTGCAGTGGATGTCTAGTGCTTTCATTCGACTTCAATTACACTACCTTTGTGAATCTCCTATCCATGAACATACAAAGAAACTACTAACACATCACACTCGTTATTCCCATAACTATAACATTGAGTATGATGCATAATATCCTTATCAAACATGAGGAATGGCCTTAGCTACTGGGGTTGGATGCAGTGGAGCTACTAACCCAAGTTACAATTACAGAACTCGGTGAAGGTGGATGCTGGTTAAATTTCGAAGGCTGATCAACATCATTATCAGAACTGGTCTTTGTTCTCTTTATGCTCCTGCCTTTCTCCTCTGCTTCCAGCGCCTCATAATCTACACGTTCAATATGTCTCAATCCCTCAAGGACCTCCTCCATCGAGGGCCTAACTTCCTTCTCCTGTTGCAGGCACTGAAATGCAAGCTCCGCGACCAAAGTAGTCATCCTTTTAACCTTGAAATCTTTCTCGAACCCAAGCTTTCTATCAACCAACTCATCTAGTTTACCTATTTGGATTCTGTTCATTGCGTAGTCAGACAGGTTAATCTCATCTTCATGTCTACTGATGTCAATTGCAGGCAATGAAGATATGAGCTCAATGAGGACCACTCCAAAGCTGTAAACATCACTTTTACTGGTCAAATGATAACATTTGTGGTACCCCGGGTCAAGGTAGCCTGGAGTTCCTTGTGGGGAAGTTGAGACATGAGTGGCATCAAAAGGGAAAGGCCTTGAGAGGCCGAAATCTGCTACTTTCACTGAGAAGTTGCCATCAAGGAGGATATTGTTGGTTTTTACATCACGGTGTATGATGTCAGAAGTGTGGAGATATGACAAAGCAGATGCTATTTCGATGGCAATCTTCATACGGGTTGTCCAAGTTAGTGGCTCAGACCCTGATTGATCCCCGTGCAGATGGTCAGCTACTGTTCCATTGGAAATGTATTCATAGACAAGGAGAAGTTCCCGACTATGACTTGAAGTACAGCCATAAAGTGTCACAAGATTTGGGTGGCGCAGTTTGGTGAGGATCTCAACTTCGTTCTTAAATTGTCCTACCCGCTTGTAGTTTTTCTCATATAAACGCTTGACTGCCACATCTCTCCCATCTCTTAGTTTACCTAGTTAAGAGGGGTTAATGATCAGTTTAAATGTCAGGAATGGTGATTCCTTTAAGTTCAAGTGTAAAATTATGGAATGAAATTTTTTACCATAGTAAACAATTCCAAAGCCGCCATCTCCTAGTTCTCGGGTTGGATCAAAATTATTGGTGGCTTCTTGAAGTTCATGATATGAAAAGACTGGTACGCCATGAACTGAGCTACCAATTTCAAGGTCTGAATTCGCAGTATCAGAAGAAATTGTCCTTGATAGTAAACCAGGTGAATGGGACTTGGACTTCTTGCAATAGCAGAGACCAACAATGAGGGTTATAAAGATACATATGCCAAATGAAATTCCTGAAAGTGAGAAAGATACTAGTTATTTCACAGTACTCATTGGCATCAAAAGAAACTGGTAGGGCGTTCACCCTGATCTCGTTAAGGTTTCTTCAGGACATGCTAAAGAATATACCTATTCCATATACGAGTTTCTTGCTCCGTTTCCGTTTCCGCGGTTTCCCTGCAGAGGAAATCTAAAGAAATTAGAATCTAGCATTTCCTGGCTGAACTAATGCTCATTGTGAACACTGACCAACGACGAGTATGCTGATAGTAGTGCTGAACACTGAATAACTAATTGTCATCAGATATAGATAGTAACATGTGTTTGTCCTCTATTACTTAGAGGCACGCTGATTACTTTAGATCAGAAAATATAACATTGTTAAACATGTCCTGTACATGAACCTCAGAACTGGTGTTATGAAGAGAAATCGGAACTTATGCAAGTGAAATGGTCATATTGTGTATTTTCCCAACATGAAATCAATTGTCTTGCCCAGAGATTGAAGTAATTTATGTGTATTGGTTATATTTTTAATGATCCATATGCGGTTTAGAAGCTAGTACAGCTGTACAGTGTATATATACATAGGAAAGAGGAATTCAGATCTGGAACATAATGTATCCGGGACCTCAGTCTTATTATATGTGTTGGATGTACTCTGCATTCCCAATATAAACTGTCACTGATCTTTTTATGCGCAATATCACATTTATTGAATAAGTACCAGCTTAAATGCTTGACATCTTTTTGGCTAATTTTCTTTCCTGGAGTAGCGAACATGAAGTTGTTTCAACTTTCATCTCTATGCACAAGAAGAAAATAACTTAGATGCCTTCATTAGAGAAATGACAGATATTAGAGTGAGAGAAGTACAAATACCTGGTTTTCGGCAATCATAAAGTTGAAGACGTTTATCCTTGCAGTAGCAGAGGAAATCTGAAGTATTTGACGACACACATATCCCACCGGTTTTTTCACATTTGAAACAGCCTTTGGATAAATGCCTAGAGTAATCCATCTCAAACCCCTGCTTCAAGACCTTCAAAAGAGTTTCCTTTCCTTTGTTAAGATCAACCATCTCTCTTTGAAGCACCGGAACGCTAATTAGCGTGCAAGACTTGAATTGGTCATTCTCGCTGCTTTTTAATGGACCTGGATGGTACTTTGCTGTAACATTGCTCCTGTTTTCTGGGCATGTAATTGAGTAATCACCAATATGTTTCTCAGATGAGCACTTGTAGAGCAAGGTAAGGTTCACAACACTTGGGCTGTAATCAAAGAAGCTGATTTCATCTAATGATGTAAAATGAATGGGGCATACAGTACTGTTACTGTCAAAGGGCAGTTCTTGGAGCTTAATGGTAATATTTGGGTCAGATTTTTGAATGCTAAGTACACGATAAGGTACAGCATGATGATCAACTCCATCATTTTGATGATCATCGCCATCATTTTGCAGGATATCCAAGTGCTGTCGGAGCTTGAAGGCTATGGTTGGATAATCATCACTATGGTTACTAGGACATTTGAGCTGCAAACTTGGGTGACCACAGTGTATGGGTCTCCCAGGCCCCCAAAAAGGATACCCAATGTTATGAAGCCTCCCACACGAAACCATAGAAGAGCATTTCTCATATTTTTGTACGTCAAAGGCGCCATATGAGGTGGGCAAGGGAATGGAGATGATGAATATGGTGATGGTAAACAAGTGTGGGGGGAACATAAGAAGGGAAACCATTATTTACTGGATCTCAGAATAATTAGGAAAAACCAAAAAAGATTTTTTTTATATTATCCAAGAAACTAAAAACGTAATACCCATACTTCATAATTTGGCATACTGTGATCATTAGCAACTTTACCCTTTAATATACCTAAGGCTAGCCTCGCTCTTAAGATCCAAAGTTGACTCTTTAAAAGCTGGAAGACTTGATGACAGAGACAGAAGAGAAAATAAACACCAAGGAGATCATATTCTTCTCCAGTGATAACTTTTATGTGAACCTGATTGGCCCATAAAAGTTTTGAAGATTCAAAGACACATTATTTTCCCCTCAGAAAAGGATACATGCTTTTCACTCACCATCCAAGAAAGACTTGCTTGACTTTGTTTCTTAACTTATGTGGCGTTTACTTGTAAGCAATGATGATTACAATGTAATTAATCATTTTATAGAGTAAATGTGGATACAAAAGGAATGAGGAGGAAGAGAAATATGAGATTTGAGAGCTTGATTGCATCATCTAATGTAATCATCTTTACATGTTCTAAAGTAGAACAATTGTGATTACAAAGGATGTTGTAATCAAATTCACTCTTTCCATGTTTCTCCCCCCACTCCTTTCTTTTCTAACCCACATTTACCCTATAAAATGGTCATTACATTGTAATCACCATTATCTTTAAGTAAACGAGCCCTTACTGCTACGAGTGGCTATCGCTATCAAATAGCACAGAGTGTTCTACCAATTCAGGAATTCAACAAACTATCATGATAACGTAATTACGTCAATGCAATAAATAAGTTAACATACAAATAACCATAAACATGATAAATACAACAAAGATAATAGATAAAGAGATAGTTTATCAGTGTTTGATAACCTGGTTTGAAGCATGCCAAAGTGTTCTGTTGGTCCCTTTAGGCAGCGACGATCATCCAAATGAAAAGTTTATTGCTTTTACTGTGTAGCTGCCACTGAGATCACCAGTTGCAAGCAGTGTCTCAAGAGCTCTATATTTTTCGACATTCAACAGGAGTTCAGTTGCAATTGCTAGGCCATCTTTTATACTCCGTAGAACACATACGTGGTGTTCCTATAGTCCTCAATTTTAATGTAATTGTTATCAGAAAAAAATAATACAAAATTCTTGGGATAGATTATATGTCAGTTCTAGCACTTCTAGGAGAGAAAAACAAGAACAAACAGGAATCTGACAATAACTTTTTTTTATGTAGATAAGTAATTTGACATCGTTTGAGCACTTGAATGTCTGCATGAAGACAGGAGTATTCCACTAGGAAGGTGGAAACTGAGAGGAAATTTGTAATGGAAACAAGTACAGTTCTATCTTACGATGTTGTAATGGGTGTTCCTGAAGAATCAGAGACCAATCTTGCAGGGGAAGATAGGTATGACTTAGGGGGAATTTGTATTGATTCAAGGGACCCGTTTAACATTTCTAGTACCCTGCTCATTGATGGCCGGCTTGAGGGATATGTTTGTATGCACCACAAGCTTACCAAAATCATCTTCCTCTGTATATCTCTGTCTTCTTCATTCATAATTCCATGTACTGCAACTTCCTCTCCAAGTTCAAGTTTGCTGTATATCCATTGGGGAAAGTACAATTCACTGCTGCGCTGAGCTACAGCAGAAACATTTGTCCTACCACAGATCAGATCTAAAACCATCATGCCGTAACTATACACATCTGATTTATGAGAAACTCCACCAAAATTCCTACAAAATACTTCTGGAGCAATGTAGCCGATAGTCCCTCTTGCTTCCAGCATTGATATGCTACTTTCTTGTGTGGGACATAATCTAGCCAGACCAAAGTCTGAGACCTTTGGGCAGAACTTTTCATCTAGGAGAATATTATGGGGCTTAATGTCAAAGTGCAATATTCTTGCATTGCAGCCTTGGTGTAAGTAATCTAGTCCTCTAGCTGTGCCTACAGCAATGTCGAAAAGTGTTTCCCATGGCAATGACACAGAGCTACCACCACGATATATGAACTTCTCAAGGGAACCGTTAGGCATGAATTCATAGATAAGAGCTCTTTTCGTCCCCTCAAAGCAAAAACCTAGAAGAGCAACAATATTAACATGGTTAGTCCTGCCAATGCTAGCAACCTCGTTAATGAAATCCTCACAATTGCCCTTAGTTTGCTTGAACAACTTCACTGCCACAAGGTGTCCGTTACATAGCTCGCCTTTGTAAACATGGGCATAGCCTCCTTCACCGAGTTTTTCTTTGAAATAGTTCGTCATTTTTCTTATAGTTGCATAGGTGTATCTTTTTGGAGCAAGGGATCCATAAATCCTTAGAAACGCGTCAGCATTTCGATCCTCTGCTACTCTTCCCTTCCAAAAAAGAGAATCATTGCTGATCAATCTTTTTCTGCGACAGAATACTAGTAAACCACTCAACATCAAGATAGCCACTCCTGGACAACCTGCAAATATATAAGATCAAAGGGACCAATATTAGTGCAATAAGGGTACAAGTAAACCTCATGAAGTTTCGACAAAGTGAAAAGGATTTATTCCATTAGTTCGAGATGAACGGAACTTGCCATTCTTGCAACAGCAGAGACCAACAGTGAGTGCTACAAAGATACACATGCCAAATGTAATACCTGAAAGTTAGAAATATACAAGTTAATTCACAGTACCAATTGGCATTACAGAAAACTAGTAGGAAACTAGGAACCTTCATCCTGATCTGATGAAGGTATCTTGAGAAAATGCTAAAGAATGTACCTATCCCAAGTATGAAGCCCAGTTTAATGGGTTTAATGGGTTTCCCTGCAGAGTAAATCAACAGCATTTAGAATCCAATATATCTTGAGCTGTTGTTCATTGTGGTTATAAACTAGTTTGCTAATTGTAGTGGTGGACATGCTACTTGTTAAAATGATCATTGAGTTTTCTGTAATTAGGTTCTGACCATAATTTAATCCTTTTGTAGTCGAACCTTGACAAGAAAACAAGTACATAGAATGATTTAGCTGAATTAGAGCTCTGTTCTAGTTATAATATGCACAAAATAAGTAGTTGTCATGGGAGATAAATAACAAATTTATTTGTCCCTTCATTACTTTTAGAGCTTAATGATCATGTTTTGATAGAGAGGTGAAAAGCACAAATACCTGATTTTCGGCAATCAACAAGCTCATAATTGTTGGGAAAACTTACAAAGCTAGCAGCGGAATAATATATGTTTTTCCTCTATGTAGAAACAAAATAGGCTAACAATACTTCTCTAGAAAAACTAGAGGATTTCAATATAATATAAACTAAATGCTTTGTTTATATTCTGAATTTCTGAATTGATGATTTTAATTTAACATTTACATTTACAAGTATTTATAATACTTTTGCATACTAAATTGTGAGAGATTATCATCTCTTCAATCCTAAACCTGTGAAATAAGTAGTTAATCGATTTTTAACCATTTATTTCTTCTCTCTCTCCTTAATCTTCTCTTTCTCTCTTTCTCTCTCCTACTTTAATATTTCTATTTATTGTTATCCTCAAATTAGGAGGAATCCCAACAAATCTCCCCCTTCCGACTTATGCTGAGGATCTTGACATACCAGCTATCTTTTGACATGTGTCAAGTTTTTCAGTAGTTAAAGTCTTTGTCATCATATCTAAACCGTTGTGATCAGTATAGATCTTTTCTAACTGTAATAGCCTGTCAGTCAAAACATCACGTATCCAATGATATCTCACATCTATATGCTTGGATCGTGCATGGAAGGTAGGATTCTTAGCCAAGTGAATAGCACTTTGATTATCACAATAAAGTACGTATTCATCTTGCTCTATCCCTAACTCTTGGAGAAATTTCTTCATCCACAACAATTCTTTGCAACCTTCAGTTGCCGCAATATACTCAGCTTCAGTGGTGGATAAAGCAACACACTTCTGAAGTTTGGATTGCCATGACACAGCTCCCCTGCAAAAATCATCATGTATCCTGATACAGACTTTCGCGAATCAACATCATTTGCCATATTTGCATCTGTGTATCCTTCTAACACAGGTTCTCCTTGTCCGTAGCACAAGCTGACATTGGTAGTCCCATGTAAGTATCTCAAAATCCATTTTACGGCCTCCCAATGTTCTTTTCCTGGATTTGATAGAAAACGGCTCACTACACCAACTGCATAAGCAATATCCGGTCTCGTACATACCATAGCATACATCAAACTGCCAACTGCAGATGCATATGGAATTTTCCTCATTTCTTCTCTATCTTTCTCGCTTTTAGGATTTTGTTGAGAACTCAACTTGAAGTGACCTGCAAGTGGAGATTTGACCGGCTTTGCATTTTGCATGTTGAATCTTTCAAGTAGTTTCTTTATATAGTTTTCTTGTGACAACCATAACTTTCTATTTTCCCTGTCACGTTGGATTTTCATACCTAGTATCTGCTTTGCTGAGCCCAAATTCTTCATCGCAAAATATTCACTCATTGTTGCTCTCAGATCAGCAATGTTCTGTGTGTCACGGCCAATGATCAACATATCATCTACATACAGTAGTAGAATAATGAAGTCTTCTTCGCTGAACCTTTTAATGAACACACAATGATCTGCTATTGTCTTCATATATCCATGGTTGATCATAAAAGATTCAAACTTCTTGTACCACTGCCTAGGTGCTTGCTTTAGGCCATACAAAATTTTTTAGTAGTCTACATACAAGGTGCTCTTGACCTTGAGGTCGAAAAACTTCTGGCTGCTCCATATAAATTTCTTCTTCCAGATCACCATGGAGAAATGTAGTTTTCACATCAAGCTGCTCAACTTCTAAATTTATAGTAGCGGCCAAACCAAGAATAACTCGAATAGAAGACATCTTAACCACAGGCAAGAATATATCTTCAAAATCTATGGCTTTTCTTTGGTTAAATCCTTTCACAACCAGTCTAGCTTTATATTGTGGTTGTGAGTTCATGCCTTCAGACTTGATCTTGTACACCCACTTATTTTTCAATGCCTTCCGACCTGGTGGTAAGTCTACCAAGTCATAAGTGTGTTCTCATGCAAGGATTTCATCTCTTCTTGCATGGCATCATGCCACTTACTCTGGTGCACATCTGATATAGCTTCCTCAAAGGACTCTGGCTCTCCCCCGTCAGTGAGTAACAATTCACTGGATAGGTACCGTGTTGTCGGTCGACGTTCTCTGGTACCCCTTCTCAATATTGGTACTGGTGGTGGCTCATTCAAGTGTTGAGATGAGTTCCTAGCATCATTATCTTCAACACTTTGTTCTTCTTGAATTTCTTCCATGTTATCTTCTGTTTCAGTTGGAGGAAGAACTGGATCCAAGACTACTGGTACCTCCGTATTCGATGTTTTCCTTGCAGGTTTTAGTATGTCTTCAATGGTTTGATCTTCAAAGAAGACAACATCTCTGCTTCGAATAATCTTCTTATGCATTGGATCCCACAATCTATATCCAAATTCATCATCTGGATGACCAACAAAGATGCACTGCTTTGTTTTACTATCAAGCTTGGACCTTTCATCCTTTGGAATGTGGACAAATGCTCTACATCCAAATACCCTCAAATTTTCATAGTTCACATTTTTCCCTATCCATACCTTGTGTGGTATATCACCATCAAGGGGAACTGAAGGGGAAAGATTAATCAGGTGAACCGCAGTCTTCACAGCCTCACCCCAAAAAAAGCTGGGTAACTTCGCATGAGATAACATGCATCGAACTCTTTCTGAGATTGTCCGGTTCATTCATTCTGCAACTCCGTTTTGTTGAGGAGTCTTTGGAACTGTCTTCTCAAGCCTGATTCCGTAGCTTCTACAATAATATTCGAATGAGCCTCTATATTCACCACCATTATCAGCTCGAACACATTTCAACTTCATGCTTGTTTCCCGTTCAACCTTGGCATGGTACTCCTTGAATGTATCAAGCACTTGGTCTTTAGTTTTTAACGTAAAGACCCACACTTTCCTGGAATGATCATCAATGAAAGTGACAAAATACAATGCTCCACCAAGCGATTTTTCTGTCATGGAGAAAACATCTGTATGGACCAAATTTAAAATACCTGGTCTTCTATAAGAGTGATTTCTTTGAAATGAGACTTTGTGTTGTTTTCCAGCTAAACAATCAACACAAGATTTCAAATGCACATCTTTTAGGTTCGGAAGTAGCTGTTTTCGAGTGAGGATCTGCAAGCCCTTCTCACTCATATGCCCGAGCCGCTTATGCCATAGCTCGACAGAAGAGTCTTTTTCAGCTACGTTTATCTCCGCTTTCCTGAGCTTCACTTGTGTGACATAAAGGCTATGTTGCTTTTTCCCGTGTGCAACAATCAACGAGCCTTTAGATAGTTTCCATTTTCCATTGGCGAAATGGTTTGCATATCCCTCATCATCAAGCTTTCCGGCTGAGATCAAATTTAGCCGAATATCTGGGACATGTCTCACATCTTTGAGTGTTAATTTACAGCCGGTGTTGGTTTCCACGTAAACATCTCCAATACCAACAATTTTGGAGGATCCATCATTTCCCATCTTAACGTAGCCAAAATCATCACTGGTATAAGATGAGAAATGTTCTTTATGTGCCATTATATGATATGATGCTCCTGTATCAACCACCCAATTGCATTCTTCGCTTCGAAGGTTGTAACAGGAATCATCACCGGCAAAGTACGCATCATCACTGACCACTATTGCAGTAACATCTCTTTTATCGTCATTTTCGCCTTCTTTTCCATTCTTGGCTCTCATGTCACGTTTCCACATTCTGCATTCACTTTGCTTGTGTCCTGGCTTGTGACAATAAAAGCAAGTGAATCATTTTCTTGATTTCGATCTGCCTCTTGGCTTCTCTTGGTATTGGGAGCCTCTCTGCCTAGGTCTCCCCCTACTTTCAATTATGTTTGCCTCTGAATGATTCGTAGAGGCAAATTCCTTTCTTCTTGCTTCTTCATTGAATAATCTGTCCTTCACAATCTCCAGTGTAAGGGAACCGTTCGGAGCAGAATTGCTCAACGAGATAACAAGTGTTTCCCAACTATCAGGCAACGAGCTGAGAAGAAGCATGGCTTGAACTTCATCATCAATATTCATGCTGACACCAGTTAACTGATTAACAATGCCCTGAAATTCATTCAGGTGTTCTGCCATATTTTTACCTTCTTTGTACAATAGTCGGACCAACCTTCTTACCAATGTAGCTTTATTTAAAGCTGTCTTTCTTTCGTACATTGCTTCTAACTTTTTCCAAAACTTATACGCATTGGTGTCAGTCGCCACGTGTTGAAACACGCTTTGATCAATATACTGTCGGATTAAACCAGCAATTTTCCTATTCTCCAACTTCCAAACATCTTCGGTTTTATCTTCAAGTTTCATCTCTTTTTCGATGGGAATATACAAATCCTTACAATAAAGGATATCTTCCATTCTAGACTTCCAGATTGAGTAGTTGGAGGATGTCAATCTTATCATGCCCGAGAGGGTCATCGTATCTTCCATTTTGTTCTACACGTTTTTTCTTATAAATCTTGCTCTAATACCACTTTGTTGGGAAAATTTACAAAGCTAGCAGCGGAATAATATATGTTTTCCCTCTATGTAGAAACAAAATAGGCTAACAATACTTCTCTAGAAAAACTAGAGGATTTCAATATAATATAAACTAAATGCTTTGTTTATATTCTGAATTTCTGAATTGATGATTTTAATTTAACATTTACATTTACAAGTATTTATAATACTTTTGCATACTAAATTGTGAGAGATTATCATCTCTTCAATGCTAAACATGTGAAATAAATAATTAATCGGTTTTTAACCATTTATTTCTTCTCTCTCTCCTTAATCTTCTCTTTCTCTCTTTCTCTCTCCTACTTTAATATTTCTATTTACTGTTATCCTCAAATTAGGAGGAATCCCAACAATAATGACCATCCTTGCAGTAGCAGAGGAAGGCGGAAACATCTGATGACCCACATATGCCACCAGAATCTTCACACAAGGAACATGAAGTTGTTTCAACTTTCATCTCTATGCACAAGAAGAAAATAACTTAGATGCCTTCATTAGAGAAATGACAGATATTAGAGTGAGAGAAGTACAAATACCTGGTATTAGGCAATCATAATGTTCAAGACGTATATCCTTGCAGTAGCAGAGGAAATCTGTAGAATTTGACGACACACATATCCCACCACTTTTTTCACATTTGAAACAGCCTCTGGATAAAAGCCTAGAGTAATCCATCTCAAACCCCTGCTTCAAGACCTTCAAAAGAGTTCCCTTTCCTTTGTTAAGATCACCCATCTCTCTTTTAAGCACCGGAACGCTAATTAGCGTGCAAGACTTGAATTGGTCATTCTCGCTGCTTTTTAATGGACCTGGATGGTACTTTGCTGTAACATTGCTCCTGTTTTCTGGGCATGTAATTGAGTAATCACCAATATGTTTCTCAGATGAGCACTTGTAGAGCAAGGTAAGGTTCACAACACTTGGGCTGTAATCAAAGAAGCTGATTTCATCTAATGATGTAAAATGAATGGGGCATACAGTACTGTTACTGTCAAAGGGCAGTTCTTGGAGCTTAATGGTAATATTTGGGTCAGATTTTTGAATGCTAAGTACACGATAAGGTACAGCATGATGATCAACTCCATCATTTTGATGATCATCGCCATCATTTTGCAGGATATCCAAGTGCTGTCGGAGCTTGAAGGCTATGGTTGGATAATCATCACTATGGTTACTAGGACATTTGAGCTGCAAACTTGGGTGACCACAGTGTATGGGTCTCCCAGGCCCCCAAAAAGGATACCCAATGTTATGAAGCCTCCCACACGAAACCATAGAAGAGCATTTCTCATATTTTTGTACGTCAAAGGCGCCATATGAGGTGGGCAAGGGAATGGAGATGATGAATATGGTGATGGTAAACAAGTGTGGGGGGAACATAAGAAGGGAAACCATTATTTACTGGGATCTCAGAGGAAACAAACAAAAAGGGTTTCCTGTATTAACTAAGTAGGACATAATACTCCTACAATATGATCATCTGCAAGTTTACATTTCATGAGAATATGTCTAACAGCTCTCAAGACCCACAGTTGACTCTTTAAAGGCTGGAAGACTTAATTACTGGGGGAAAAACATACACCATGGTTTGCTTGACTTTGTGTCTTGGTTGACTTCAGTCACAGTACCCTTCAGAATAGGGTCAGGTTCACGCGGTTAATAGGACCTAGTTGACTGATCGTATACGGGAAGACTTGGTGAAAGAGACTTGAGAGGAAATAATCGAAAGAGTAATATCCCTTTGCTCCAGCAATTACGTTACGATTGCGATAATCAGAAAGTAGAGTTGTGGTACCACTTTCACATTCCATCCACGAGATGTGAGCCGTATGGATACCCTTCTTTATCACCCATGAAGCCTTCATATTTAAAGATACATATGCTTCTCAGTTCTCACGCACCTTCCTACAAAGCCTTGCCTCACTCGCCTCACTCGCTACAATCTAGTAACTAAATGTACCGTAACGTAGGAAAATTTTCAGCACTCTCTAACTGTCACTGTTTAGTGCATACAATATAGAGGAAGAAAGACATGTAGAAATCAGGGAACTTATGGTAGAGCTGCCTGAACTTTTTATCACATCTCTTCACTAATGAATAATCTGTCCATCATAAGCTCCTCCCCGGAAAGACATCTACATTTATGGACACGTTGTGACTTTGTGAGAAGTCGTAGTACTACATTGCCCTTCTACTCATATCTTCTACCCAAGAAAAGGAAACATGTACTGAAATGTCCACCAAAAAAGATTAAGAAATTTTTCTGTACCAAAATGGCAGCAAAAACTAGCGTTTTGTCGTCTCCTCATCATAACCCACACTTTTCACTATCCTGGTGCTACTGTTTATCTGGGCCTGGGGCTGCCTTCAGTTCTGTTGGCGAGCTTCCTGCAGCAACATGGCTATTCTCCGATTTCGTTTTAGAATCTTCTTTCTCTTGATTGTGAACCACATCTTTGCTCTTCTTATCACTCGGGCTTTTCTTTGTTTCAACCACAATCTCCTTTACAGCCTTTTCAAGTGTCTCCAGTCTCTCTTTGACCTTCGATAGCTCGGGATCAGACTCTGTTTCTTTTTCCTCGGCGGCAATCGCTTCCTTCTCTTTTGCTTTCTTTTCTTCCTCTGCCTTCTTTTTCAGCTCCACTTCCTAATGTAAATTCACAACAGCCATGCAAAGTTTGTCACTATATTCAGTTACAGACTTACAGTAACAAATAATGAGTCATATAAGACAAGATAAATTTAAATTCTAAAGGTTCACAGGATATGGTGGTACTTTCAATCGCAAAAGGAAGAATTCAAGATGAGGTCCATAATTTACTAAGGAACTACCAAGGATTCAGAATATGTTATATTCTCCTTCCTAAATTAACATGAATCACCTTATCTTACTTTTTGAGAAATCTCCTCAGGAAAGGACATGTAGTGCTCTTTTGGGTTGAGAAAGATGCCCCCAGTGTCATGACTTGAAAAGATTGTAACATTAAACCATAATCACAGAGAACAAACTCAATAAAAGAACAGAAAGAGAAAGGGTGGAAATTGGCAGCTCATAGCAAAGGCTTCCTTAAATTCTAGTCAGTAAAGTTTGAGATGTCTGTAGCCCTAGGTGCAGGCTAATTTCCAAATTAGACGCCTTTCACTCCAGTCTCCAGAAGAAAATGAGAAGACCTTGCCCTCACAACAAGGTCATCCATGTGTAACATTGAGCACAAAAAGAATGCATAAATTTACATGCGAAACAGAGTAATTAAGTGGTACAGACAGTTCATTACCGCCTCCATCGTTCTTATCTCATAGCGAGCATATTGAGCCACCAGATAGACAGCTGAAACAGACCATAATCTCTGTTTAGATAGCAAGTGTATTTAGTTCCCGAGAGAGTAAAAGGCAAACCAGAAGTCTACAGTACCCAGTGATGGCATGAGGGCAAAGAAAAGCTGCACTAGATGAAAATCGAGCCTGATCATAAAAAGAGAAATAGTAAGACATCTTTCAACAACTTCATGAGAACCAGAGAAAAACCAAATTTGACTGAACTTTTATTTTTTATTTTTTAAGATAGCATAGGTAACAGGGCTTTGGCCGACTAATCCAATTGGCCCTGAAGTTAACGGCAAGGAACCTCCAGTGGCCCTGATGTGACTGAAAATATTCATATCAAAATGCTTATGAAATGTAATTAAGATTCAAGAACAAGTTTCTCAAATCTTAGCTAACAAAGAATAAGCTCCTAAGCAACTCAGGGCAAGTACATATAGTACCTGGTCTGATAAATGCTCAGTCATGCAAGTCAAGTTATCAAGACTTGAGATCAAAGGAGTGGATAAGTTTATCTGTTGCCTACTCATATGTACTAAAGATAACTCAAACAAAAAGATGCTAATTATGAACCCGTGATACATCACACAAGCACTGAATGGAATATACTTAAGTTCAGTAATTACCACGACCCATTTTTTGAGCACTTACTTGAGACAAGTCAATAGGACTATCACAGAATGCATGAAATGATCTAGAATTCTGTCATCCTATCACCCCAAAATCAGCAGCAGAGAGAAACACATATCTCTCAGCTGCAAATTTTGTAGTCTGAATCTTAATCGTGGTTTTCCTTGTAGTATACCACAGTGATACAATTCAATGGATGAATAGGTCCTACATCTAACTTTCCCACATAATATCAAATAAAACATTTGCTTCGAAGCACCGAAATCCAATTGAGCTCACATGTAGACTACAAAATGATAAATGGTGTCTAAGTCCCTGCTTAGACATCATAATTGATAATTGATCCCGAATTCCCAACATAGCAAGTTAGCAACATGTAAAATGCTGCCAATTTAACAGCAGTATGATATAGCTAACTATTGTCATTGTTCTTCCCTTGTGCAAGGCTGGAATGATCAATTTCAACTAATTTTCCCAAGTTCTCCCACAGCCCTAAGTCCTAATTTTCCCAACTAATTCACTCAGCTTCTGATCGCACAAATGTAGAGGTTTATCACTGATTTAAAGAGCTCGTCTTCAACACGTACCAAGAACGATCTACTCTACCAAAATAAATGCAATATGATGAATGCCTAATAGCTCCTTATTAGCACATAGTCACATAAGACCACTTTGATCCATCAAAATCATTTCTTTTTTTTTCCTCCATGCTTAATCGACATAAACCCCTATCAAAAGAAATTTTCCAAATCAAAATGCAAACATTGCTAGGAAAAAAATTGCCTTGTCCCGTTTCAGAATGAAGTGCCAGTTTAAAGCAGCAAAGAAAAAACCAATGAAACATGTACTAGCAATAGTCAATTATCAATAAGATACCCAATGTGTGCTAGAACCCTAAATGATAAAAACCCACACGATCCCACCAAAGAATCAACTGAACAAAAATAGACCCACCAAGTGTTTGATAAAATGCCTGAACGAAAACAAAATACCAAATTGGAAAATACAAAAATCAAGAAAGTACCCGAATTGCTTCATCTTAGGAGGTTCAGAGAAGAGGATTTTAGCGGCCTTCATAAAATCAAGCTTGTCGAGATCACGGTAAGCTTCAAGGTCTCTGAAATTATTGTTGTTGTTTTGATTACTAGTGCTAACGCCATTGCTATTGTGGGGTTGTTTAGAAGAAGTTGGATTGCAAAATCGTCTTTGTTGGGAATTTCGGAAATGTTTAAAAACATGGACCCAACTTCTCCTCGCGCCAAACATTCCTCTCTCTCTCTCTCTCTCTCTCTCTCCTCTCTCTCTCTCTCTCTCTCTCTCTCTCCTCTCTCTCTCTCTCTCTCTCTCTCTCTCGTATGTGAAGTGAATTTGTATGTCACATTTTTGGCTCTTGATGACAGAGAGAGAGAGGAGAGAGAGGAGAGAGAGAGAGATTTGTTTGTTTGTTGGTGGGTGGAGTGTTTGGGCTCTCAATTAGTGGGCTAACACATTTCAGAAATTATGGGCCTATTCAGTACTCAGTTTGGAGTATACATCTAGCCACAAATTATTTTCCGATACAAAAATTTGTGTGGACTTAGTTCATAGTGTCCCGAGTAAAAAAAGTTAAAAAAACTATGACTGAAAATATAATTTTCATTTTCTTAGGCATAAGTAACTTCATTCTGAGTTTCATTTTTCTTAGTGATTGTTTTATTTTATCTAAGGCATAATTTTATTTGATCCACACAGCAATGTGGATCAGGAGTCTAGGCATTAGCATTAACAATTGTTAAATTTTGTGTATTAATGATTGATGAGAGTTGTGTTAGGTAACAAAGGAGATAATTGAGGACTTGACGGAGAGAAACGAGTTAAC
This sequence comes from Tetragonia tetragonoides, assembly GCA_038025085.1. NCBI lineage: Eukaryota > Viridiplantae > Streptophyta > Magnoliopsida > Caryophyllales > Aizoaceae > Tetragonia > Tetragonia tetragonoides. The sequence goes on along the minus strand of CM076151.1, from coordinate 4,465,271 downwards.
TTGAACACATTCTCTACAAGTTTTATTATTATTATTTTCTTTCTTTTTTTCAAATTATGGAGATGAAAAACTGTTTCATTTTTTGCAAGTTGACACGCCCTATGATTCTTAGATTTCAAGACAGAATGTGACATTGATCAAAAGTATATGTTCAAATGGTGGTTGTGACGGAACTTTCACGACAACAATGTAAATAGTTAGACAATTGGTTAGTAGGACCAAAAATATTATGCTTGATTGATTGTAACTTGATGTAGAAGATTTGGAACGAAGAAAATCAAAAGGGTAGAATTTCTAAACTCAATACGATATGTGGGGCGGTGTCAAGAAATTGTATGAGATATAGTGAATCACTGCAACCAAAGCCATGGTATGTGTTTGTTTGACTCCAAAATTAAACCTTATACCTACAAAGTCGTGAAGAAGTTTTCATTGAAGAGAAAAAAGATCACTATACAAGTTATAGAGTTAAATTCGTAGATTCCAATAAAACTTACCCCTTAAATAACCCTTAAAGAAATATGGAGTACAATATATGAATGGTACCTCCAAGAATAAGTTTTTAACAACAATATAAAAAAAAAAAAAGAAAAAGAAAACAGGGGGGCATAATCAGAAGATAATCTGCTCACTAAATGCTAACAAGTACTAACATGATTCCATTTGTACTTGTGTTGTTGTGTATCTATGAATTCTCCTCCACAAATTTGGGTCATGCTCAAGGAAATTTTTTACACCCTGTCTATCCTACAATTGGAAATATAGGAATCAAATAAAAGACAATAAATTAATAGTACAAATTCATGTGAAGCAACACAGGTGATCTTTTAATTCTAAGTCACAAACAAACAGATGACTGTATGAGGATTCAATTGAAATTTGAAAGTGAAAGGTTGTGGTGCCCAATTGAAATAGTGAAGCATGTTTATACAGTAGTATATTAGATGAGAGCCTTTACCAAATACTAAAATCTAAAATCCAGTCTAATCTAATCTAATCTATATGGACCAACCACACACACTCTTGGAATCATTGATATTCTTTCCTTCCTTTTAAACAAACACTTTGTAACCCCACATATATATACCCTCAGTAATATAATATTATTACGATGTAGTAGTACTCATTTAAAGAGGTATGACTATGCCAATAAGTTGCTTGACACTCTCATCACTTAAACAAGATCGATGGTTTAAATTTTGTGAATGGAGAAATTATTGAGTGGAAGTACTTTACCTCCTTTGTGGGCCGATCTAGTGCGAACAAAATTAGTCTTGACCCAAAGAGTTTAGGTGAACTTGTGGTTAAACCAAAAAAAGGGTATGACTCTAGTAAGGACGCATCCACTTCTAACCAAAGTCGAGGATTCGAATATCATTATGAGTATAAAGCAACGTTAAATTCCTTGATCAGTCCTCTCACTCTTTAAAGTGCCTACAAATCAGCTCGAGAAAATAGGCAACTACAGATATGATATCCTTAATGTGAACCAAAAATAAAATAAATCCATCAAGTAGTATTATATACTCTTACTAATCACATACCCCACTAATCGCCATTATGAATGTACGTTACTTTCTCCCAGAAAAAAATAAAAAAGGGTCATTTCAAAATTTTAAATTTCAAGATCGAGACAGCTAAGGGGAAAAAAAAAAGTATAGTAACCAACCAACCCCCTCTTTTCCTCTGAAACTTTTTCCCCTTAATTTACTAGAAAAAAAATCCAGAGATCCAATAATCTACCCACAAAACCCAAAATTTAATACTCAAATACTCACTGGAATCTATGCTCAAGTGCGCCACCCAGTTGCCGCCGGTGGGATCCCCATGAGAATTTTTCAATAACCAATGTCTCTCTCTTTACATTGAATGTTTGCTCAATTACACCAACAAAAATGGCTGCATTTTCATATCATATATGATATATGACATGATATGATATGATATGTTTATGCCATGTGTGGAGAGAGAAAATGATGTTATGTAGAAGAAATGCTTGTGTTGATGTTGCTGGGTCAGTTCCTGTTTTCCTCAATGTCTATGACATAACACCTATCAATGGGTATGCCTATTGGGTTGGTCTTGGTGTTTACCACTCAGGTGTCCAAGGTAAGTGTACATTTTATTCGAACTTTCGTGTTCGAGTTTCAAATTTCAAATTTCAAATTTCAAATTTAATATCGTACTGAAGGGAGTATTGTTCCGCCTATGATATTTGCAGTTCACGGAGTTGAATATGCATTCGGGGCACATGAGTATCCTAGCACTGGGATCTTCGAAGGCGAGCCGAAAAAGAGCGAGGGGTTCACATTCAGGAAAGGGATCCTGATAGGATGGACTGAGTTGGGTCCTGAAGAGGTTAGGAAGGTTATGGAAGAATTGGCTAAGGAGTATAAAGGCAATGCTTATAATTTGATCACTAAGAATTGTAACCATTTTTGTAATGATGCTTGCATTAGGCTCACTAGGAATTCAATTCCTAGTTGGGTTAATCGTTTAGCTCGAATTGGTAAGTCTACATTAAATCCTGTTGATTGTTTTCTTTACTTGTTCAAATCAGAAAGATGTTTGATTTTTTTACCAAGTTGATTGGATCAAGACATCCCAAAAGATACTAACTTTAAGGAATTTATAGCCTAATAGTAATAAGATTTGGTAAGTTCGTTGTTGCCTGTTAGCTTATTAGCTAAATGTGTGTGTGTAAACTGGGATTCTGTACCGTTTGTGATGCAGGGTTCTTTTGCAATTGTGTGATTCCTGCAAGTATAACGACAGCGAAAATCGGGCATCATAGAAAAGAAGAGAAGATCATAGAAGTGGAAGAAAAGAAACTGGGGAGTAGCTCAAACAAGTTCACAAACTCATCAACTACTACATCAACTTCGTCTCCATCATCTCCTTCAGATACTTCTACTACTACTAGTACTACGGCCAGTAACAGTCAGAGCAGCCGAAAGCGGCGATCAGTAACACCATCTTCACCTTTGATTCAGGGTTCTCCTACTGTCAGCAGCTCTTAAGAATTGAATAGGAAGAACAGCCCCTGTTTTCTTTTTAAGGGTTTTGAGTTATTTTTTTCCCTTCTCACCTAGCAATGCAAATACATGTACAATTCAGTTCCTTTTTATTTGAAGTTGGGTTTTGAAGGGCTTGTTTGATGTTTCATTGTATAAAATTGAATCTCAAAGTTTTGGTCGTTTCATAACTCTGATCCTAGCTGAAGGTGGTCCAGTTTCAGGTCAGATTCTTGCCCAGTTTGAGCAAGTTCTAGTCATTCCCAGATCAAATCAGATAATCACTACACCTGATGTGGTAGTTCCTTCCGAATGTTATTAGTCAAGTTTCTAAGTCGAATTTACACTAAAAAGGGATTAGGCTCCCTCTGAAGGTCGAAGTTACTCTATGTTGTGCTATCATGACATAAATTTCTCCATAAAACTTCTAGGAAAAACGTACAGTTAGTTGGTTGATAGTAAAGGAATAATTTTCGCAACCGAAAATCAATGGAAGTAACTTATGTGAGAATCTAAACTTTCCTACAGTATAGGCAAGTAATTGTCTCCATTAGGCACCTCATATTTGCCAACCAACAGTGAAGTTATAGGTCCTAATTTGTGAGTATCATATTATTCAACTAGATGACTTTTGACTATAATGAATATTTCCTTGATTAACATTATCTTATCTCAAATAGCAATAAGACCTCATTAACATATTATTATGGAAAGGGAGGAAGAGTATACTAAGAATCAATTAGTAGCATAAGCAGTGTGATCTACAAGTAAACAAACTCGTATGATGTGGCCTCAAGGTGAGAACACTCATACATGCATGATATCATGCTAACGTCATGCTTGTATATAGAGACGGCCTCATTAGAGACTTAATGGAAGAAAAAAAATTATCATTAGACAAGAATCTTGAAAAGATGAGAAGATGGTGGAGAAAAGGGCCCCAAAGACGCTCACCTAACGAGGAAACAAAAGGCTATAAAGCCTATTTCATGGAGTCTAAAGTGGAGACATAATAACCATGGCGTTTAGTACGATATAAATGGGCACTTTTCTTACAGGATAAAAGAATAGATAGTGAAGGGTGTTTTGGAGGTTAATTAAGGAGAATTGCGGCGGGAAAAAAAGGAAAAAAGTGGGGACCTATAAATAGTTATTTATACCAAATGCCTTTGTCTTGCTTCCAAATACTACCAATGTCACGAGAATGACCTTTCAATCATTTTGCAAGCTGAACATTCATTGTCAAAAAGTTAATTTTACGATAAGAATTAAAGAAATGGTGGGGAGAGTGAGCGACTGTGACGCCCCATTTGTAGGGACATATGTTCTTGGGTATCATTGTCGTGAAAGGAGTAGCATAGTTGGTTATGAGATTGAATTTCATACCCAATGTCGAGGGTTCAATACCGTTAAACCCTCTTTGCTAAACATGTCGTGGCTGCGGGTTTCTCGAATAAGGAATATTGAGATCTCAGCAGCATTTACCAGTACCAAAGTGAAATAGCTCCTATCCTACCAGATGTTTCTGGTTACAACTATCTTTTGGTTTTTCAGTATACTTTCACTGTATTGTTCTCCAATTAACTTAAGATGATTCTGGTTACAACATCTTTTGGTTTTCCAGTATACTTTCACTGTATTATTCTCTAATTAACTTGGGTTGTCAAAACATCGATGAAAAAAACGAGAACACGAAGTATCATCGCGACGTGAGTCTTAAAATCTAATGTACCATGTGGGTAACTTCAAACAGCTCTGTGTAGAAGAGAGATAAATACTAAGTTCAATTGCAAGGCACCATCCATATAGAAATTGAGTATATATCGGCACTCATCTTTTTGAGGAATAAATAGGAAAAAGAGCAACACCTATATTAACAGTTTTGTAGTCTTGTAGGAAAAAAAAATGGATTTGAAACTAAAGAAAATAAGGCTCTGTAAACAAAGTCATGAGTACACATGAAAAACATCCAGAAAAGACAGCTTCTCATGGGTTGGGGTTGAATTCATATAAAAAGTTGAAAAATGAAATCTCAATCTCTGTTGCCTGTGGCCTATAAGTGTGTACCATAAAAGTTCCTGCAATTCGACAGCCAATTGTAATATATTAGACGAACTAAAAGCAGCTTTAGATAGAACTCCACGAGTCCATTCATGCTTCTGTAGTTGGATAAATAAAACCGTTCATACCTCCATGAACAAACTCTAGTTGACAGCAGTAATATTTCCAATCTCTTTTAGGTTTGCTTTTCTTTCATCCAATCAACAAAGTTGTCCAGGATCAAAGGCCAAGCGAGGTCTGGATCATAGTTGCTGAAGTCCGGGAAACTCGTCTGCTAAAAGAATGCAACATTAAACTTCAACAGTCCCCTACCAGTATCACCCACTATAAAGAGCATATAACAAACCAGAATGTGGTACTCTCTTCAAATAATAAACATCACACTTAGCTACGGAGACTGAATAACTAAATTCTTTCTTTCAAGTAAAGGAAGGTAAACCTCAAAAAAAAAGAACAAAAAAAGGTAAAGGAAGGACCAAGGCACAAGTCTGCCAAAAGCCAGGGCATTGCCACCAGCTGTGGCAGTGGTGAGAGCCAGAGAGGGTTAAAGACTCAGAGTCTCAGAGCCCAAAGTAACCACTAGCATTCCAAAAATTCATGTAGGGGGTGATGGGTGAACCCCAGCAAGAGGAGAGAAAAGTGAAGTTTCTGCCTTTCTAGTTTGTCCCTTTTAATTACTACTAAACATTGAGAGAAGTTTTTTCTAATTTGATCATCTTCTTTCTCAACTTTCATAATGCATTTCTATCAACCAACAAGCATTGCTGATCTACGTTTGGAAAAAATACAAGTGCAGTGAAAGAATCTGGTGGAGAAAAATGCCGTGAAAGTCTCCGGGCTAGCTTTGGTGATTCATAAGAGATGAAAATTCAGCACAAGCTGCTTAAAGTTGGCAAGATCAGTAAAGCATTTAGTTGATTAGTTCGCTTGCAATCTGGTTCAATTCATAAAATGGAATGCTTTCAAACTCTAGACATTACTACATTAATCATTTGATACAGCATTTAGTTCGCTTGCAATCTGGTTCAATTCATAAAGTCATAAAATGGAATGCTTTCAAATTCCATAGACATTACTACATTAGTCATTTGTGTGCTATGGGTCATTTCACTCATTTGTAATTGCAGATTTTAGTGTTTATTTTACAAGTATTTTTATCAAATGGTGACAGTCAGGTGATAGATTGTGAGTTCCAATTGCCTTCCAAACCACCAGTTGGCTCATATGGGTAAACTTAGCGAGCTTTTTGACAATTTAATCAAAAACCTCTTTCATATAATGAACTGAAAATCACAAGGAGTGCCAAATTATATGCAAATTTCTAGCAACACAAAATTCAATGAAGGAAGATTCTTAATGAACAATCAGAAAATGAGAAGATAAAGATACCACAGATCCAAAATGGAAAGCACCTGACCTCAACAGTTAATGAGAATAGAGGAAATATTGAGCTGCATGGCTGGAAAATTTATTATCATACCTCATTGCAGAACCGGTAAAATCCCATCCACTGGTCCATGTTTATGACCTTGTAATCAGTCTGAGCCTGAAACAAATGCAATCAAGTTACTAATTTACTCTATGCATATTTCTCTTGCTCCAATTTTCAGATTCGTCACTTAACACAACATCAAAGGAGCGCAAGGGGAAAAAGAGGACCATACTTCTTCCCAGTTTATTTTCTATTTCTTTTACCACAAGTTAACTGTTGGATATGAATTTCAGTACGACGATTCAGATAACCCGTCATAAAATGGTCGTCTTGACGTAAGAAGCCAGCTATCAACTTATTCTTGGTACGACTTCATTAGTCAATAACGAGGCAAGAATTTCATAGTTTTCAAAACTACAAGGGCAAAGCATAACAACTGCTTACTTTCAAGTATTCAATAAAGTAATCAACTTGGGCACGGAATTGAGATCCTAATACAAGATCCAGTAGTTGGCAGATGCTTTCAATATCTATACTCTTCTGTTTCTCCTCTGCACAAACAAAAAGAGGCATGACATCCATAAATGAGAGACACAACTCATTTTTAATGTTCAAATTTTCATTTGAAGGTAAAAGCAAACCATGTAAAATTAACGTACCTGTTAGACAATAACGAAATGCATACTGATAGAAGTCCTCAAAATTTGTTGTCCTTCTAACCTTTTAAAGAGAAAAAGAAAGAAAAAAAAAAAAAAAAAAAAAAGGTCAGCAATGGTTCTGAGAGACTGAGACAACCTCAGCATCTTACTTCCCCACCCTGAAAGAGGGGTGGGAGCTAAAGTGAAGCAAGGAGATATGCTACATCTTTCTCAAGCTCAGGGAGTGCCTTCCTCAATTTTGCAATTGTATCGACTCGCAGAGCTTTAAGGCCTCTTCGCCACTCTTCCTGTTGAAAACATCGGGGTTTAATTATCATTTCCTTAACAAAGCACATGACTACATGCAAGATATGTAAGCAGGCACAGGAACTCATATTTATGAGTGTTATTCCTCGTCAATGATCACCTATTTCCAAATTTAGTGGTAGTGACTAGCAAGGAATATAGGTATAGTAAGGTAAGTTATTACTATCACCAACAACACCAACGGCACCAGGCAGGCAATATGAAAATAATTAGTCTGTTGTGATATGCATTCATTAAAATGCGGAAGAATATGGAACTTACCTCACACTAATTGGAAAACCTATCGATCCTCTATCAGTAACCTCAGTCTATGTTAACAAGTATCACATATATTCCCAAAACTCTACATACGACATAACTATAATTTATACGTAATAAAATGCTACAGTCAGTTCCCTCTTTGACACATCAACAATGTTCAATTGAAACGAGATACTGCATTATCATAACCGCCTGACAGTTCCAATGAGAAGTATTTAATTAGATTATTTTTATACCATAACCAAACCAGTCAATCAATGTTTAGAATGAACTAGACCCCTCTTCAACAAGTTCCACAGCATCAGAAAGCTAGCAACATTTCCATATTCTCCATTATGTTGGACGTATTGGGGAGTGTAGTTACCATATACTCTATATCAACTGAGAATATAGTTCTAATGACAAGGCTACTCGAATATGGATAATAATGCAACACAAAAACAAAATCTCCAACACCCCATAAAAAAATGTGACTCTTTGGTGGAGGGGGGGGGGAGGAGAGGCAATTCATTGTGTTCCTCCAGTTCTTCCAAAAAGACATAAGGGGGGTGGATCAGAAAACGTAAGGTTGGCCACTGTTCTCATTTAAGACTTTACAACACAGAAGGTCGGGGTAAAAGAGGGATATGAAAGCTACAGCATGGGCTTGGCTGCACATGCACGTAAACAAAAAAAATGAGATTCCATTATTGGAAACAAGTATCCCTTCCCCCTCCCCCCTTCCAAATGAGTTAATACACAATTAATTAATTCAAAGCGTACCAGAGTGAAGTAACCCTGTCTCTCAGCTTGCATTTTCCTGATACAAGTAGCCAGCAAGAAATTAATACAGAAGATAAGCCGAAAGCTTTAATCAAGTAAGTGACGACTGTAACATGATCCTTACCAAGCAAGCATCAATATTCTGACGTCGGTATGATCAACTTCAATGTCTGAACATAGTGTCTCTATACCTTCCGGGCTGTTAAAAAAATTATGATATTTGAGGAACAATTTTATAAAACAACGCGGTAAACAGAAAAGAAAGAAATTGAAAGAAAAGTGATAGACAAATGAGCTTGCTACAAAACTTTCTTAAACAAAAAGGTCTACTTGTTAATTGACACAACATTCATAATTAAAAATATTGGAGAAAGATTCTCTTTCCCTTCCTGGAAGAGTTTCATTCACTTCTTCATATGATCTAGTCATAGAGTAATAAGCTGACCGAGATTTTAAACAACCAAAAAAGGAAAACGGAAAATCTAGAAAAGCAAACCATATCACATCCTGAATAAGGTCACGTACACATAGCCTATAGCTACCAGCATGAGCACGACTCTAGATACAGGAGAACTCATGCAAATCAGGCCATCTACTGATGTACTACAGAAATGCTTACATAGGTTTGGTTTGCTGTTTCTAGCCAACCATTACCATAAAGAACACAACAACAGCGAAGAGGAAGATTTCCTCACCAAAAGTATCAATGAGATAGAATCAGCATTGAACGATATTCATAGTCCCAGAGAAAACCACCATGATGGAACGCCCTACTTATGTTTATATGAATAGTTCATGGTCTCAAATACACAAGTTCATGGTCTCAAATACACAAGTTCATGGTACATTAGACTCCATAGTTCATGGACCATTAGCATAATCTGCTAAGTTGCATAGAATTTCTGACTGATTAAGGGACATGAAAACCATGAAAGAAGTTCAAATTCATAACAAGAAAACCAGCCAGTAGATTATCTATAATTTTTGACATGTTATAACACAGCGTACAATCATTCAGACAAACAATAAGCATCAATCAGATAAAGCCAAAGGGAAACAATCAAAAATATTGAAGAGCACACTTACTCAATCATACCCGACGATCTATTAGCATATGTATTGAACAACTGATCGATTCTCTCCGACTCCTTCGAACTGGCTTTAGTTGAAGCTGTACAGAATCGCAAGCATAATCAACAGATGTATCAAAATAATCAAATAATACTAGTATAGCATGATAAGCAATAACTTAGAGAATGTTTGTCTTCTTGTATTAATGCTTATGCTTTCAGTTCATTGCTTAGTGAATTCTAAAACCCCAATCGCTCTAGTTAATAACCTACTAAATAATAGTCCTCCTTCCACACAAATCAGACCAGATTACTTAAGCAATGATAAACCCCAAGGGAGGGGAAACAAAACATATAGAAGACCATATATGTGTCTCAAGAAGAAGTGCATGTCAGTCATACTGCTTCACTCACTAATATGTACTAGTAACTAGTTTCATATAAATCATACATGTTCCGGTTCACTCTCCTGATTGCATGTTCAGATTCACCCAAAAGAAACCAACTTTGAAGTTAAAAAGAAGGGCAAATTGGTGAAAACCCCCAAGAAGTTTGGAGTTTTTGCTAAGAACACCCAAACATTTTCAACTTTGGCAAGTATCCCCAAACAAAATGAAAAAGCCTGTTAAGTCCCCCCAACCAGCCATTTTAAAAAAAAATTGCCCCATTTTGCCCTAAAGCACGTGATCATTAATTGCTGACTCCAATTAACAATCTTTTGCACGTGAGGGCAAAATGGGGCAATTTTTTTTTAAGGTGGCGCAAACTTGGCTTTTTCATTTTGTTTGGGGGTACTTGCCAAAGTTGAAAATGTTTGGGTGTTCTTAGCAAAAACTCCAAACTTCTTGGGGGTTTTCACCAATTTGCCCTAAAAAGAAATTATTTTTGCTCAATATTCACCCAGAGGTAATCAAACTAGATATGATCAAACTTGACACAAAACAAACAATTAAAAACATGAAAACTATATGTATCTCATACATAACCTCAGTTCCCCAACAACCCAGAACGTAGAATCAGCCACAAATCAAAAAAGTCAATTTTTTCCCCTAATCTAATCAACACCCACAAACTACAAACACACACACACCCAAAAAAAAAAAAAAAAAGAGCTGAATTGTACCCAACAGTGAAAAACCCATCAAATTGCAATCAAAAAAAGCTAGAAACTTGCTGGCTAAAATACTAAACCACTAAATTCTAGTCAAGTAAAGTTAACAAACACAATCAAAAACCCAGATAGATAAAAGATGACAAAAGAAAGATTATAACTTTAAAATAATTTAAGAGGGATAAATAATGGGTACCTGAGCGGTAGAGATCGCCAGAGGCGTTAACAGCGGTTGAATTTGATTGCCCCGTTTTCTTAGAAGCGCGAGGCATCCTTCAATGAGATGATGATGATGATGATATAGAGAGAGAGGATCAGAGAGAAAGAGAGAGTTTTAATAAAAACCCCCTTTTTCCTTCACAACAGGAAAAGGAGAGCTTCGTCGCTTTGAGAAAACAAGAGCAACAAGGAAAAGAGTTTCTATGATGGTGGGGGATTTTAATAGGAAAATTAATTACAAAAAAGTATCTGTAGTTTACATAATCTCAATTAGGGTACCTGAAATATGAATTCCGTCTCAAACTCAGTTTTTTTGACAGACGGAGTTTAGTTTTCCGTCCAATTTTTCACGTGCTCATGTTCACGTGATTAAATAGTTGGTGAAAACACTAAAATGCCCTTATCCTTGCGCGACAAAGAACACCATTTTATAGAGAGGAATTATTTATGACCGTTGCCCAATTGTAAATCTTAGTTATGGATTAAATTTTTGATCATCATAACCCTTGATTAATTATTGTACCGTTAAAAAGAAACGTTGGGCCAAAACTAAACATACACAAAAATAAGGACATTTAAGCCTTCTCACAAGCTATGATAAGGGCATTTAAGTCTTCTCACGAAATATTTAATCACATGATCATGAGCACGTGAAAAATTGGATGGAAAATTAAACTCCGTCTAAGAAAAGATTGAGTTTGAGACATAGTTCATATTTCAAGTAGGGATGTAAATGGATTCATGATCCGCGGATATCCGCTCCATCCGAATCGAATATATGGATTAAAACCCGATTAAATGGATGATGGATCGGATGACGGATGGATCGGATGGCGGATGGAGCGGATGATGGATGAGATTTCTCACCCGCTAACCCGATCCGCGAATCCATCCGTCACCCGTTTAGATATAAAAGTGTAAAATAACTATATAAAAAAGATATCAAACCGATGTTATATTTACATCTTAGTTTAATTTTACTTATTTTCTAATTTGTATTGTTATTATTTAAACTAAATTGTGTTATTTTTATTGCTACGAGGTAAAACAATCGTATATGAGTTGAAATTTTGTTTGAATACTGAAAATTTTATTATAGTTGGGTGTATTCATTGTTTTTAGTCCATAAACCGTTAAGCACCCGATCCATCCACTAATCCGCGGATGACGGACGGATTGGATATGGATTGGATGGTTCATGGATGACGGATGGAGCGGATTGATTAGATGGATTTCGCGGATGGAGCGGATGATGCTCCACCCGATCCGAATCCGATCCATTTACATCCCTAATTTCAGGTACCCTAATTGATATTAGGTAAACTACAGGTACCTTTTTTATAATTAGCTCAAACCTCAGGTACCAATTTTGAGAATTTTCCATTTTAATATGATGCGTTGGGTGGCGTTTATACACAAAAGTAAAAAGGGAAATTAAAAATTACCCAAAAAAAAATATTAAATCATAATATCTATATATTAGAGGCATTTTTTGACAGTATTGAAGGCGTCCACCTAAGCGAGCCATTGTAAAATAATTTTAATTTTAAGTAAAAAATAGATATATAGGTTTTGGTATAAAATATATACTAAAGTTGTACTTTCCTAAATTCTAAAAGAGTTACTATTAATTAGAGATTTTAGAATATATATTAAAGTTGTACTTTCCTAAATCATTAAAGAGTAGACTATTAGATTTTAAAAAGTATATAACTTTAGTTTCATCGCTTAAGAAATAAAATTGCTTACACTATTGGAACGAGTATGAAATATTCTTTAAAATGAGACTAATTTGTAGTATGTTCTATTGATTTACAACATTAGATGTGTCCACCTAAAAAGGTAATCAGTTTTTAGCTTGATAAGCTGACACAACTAAAGAGTTGCATGTAAAAATAAGAGAAAATATATGTATATTAGTTATAAAAATTTAAAAAACAATCTCAAGTTAGAATATAATAAAAAGAGTATGTGTAGAATAAAGAAATAAACACTGGAATTGTAAAATATACAGTTAGGTGTTCCGGTTTATGCACACAATCATGAATCTAAAATGATTTCAGGTCCAATATTTAATAGGAAGCTTTATTATCATTATCACTTATAATTCTATAACGAAGTTAATATAACTATACGTAATATACTGATCCCCCATGTTTTTTTAGGTTTCAATTTATGTTCCCTTCAACTTTATAATTATTAATGTACTCCCTCTGGACCACAAATAAAATTACATTGAACTTTTTGCGTTATTCAAGGCAGTATTTCGACCGCATATAACTTTGCAAAAACAAGCAAGCATTGAAATATGTTTTCCTATTCTAAGGTTTACGTCTAAAACTTCTTTATTTTTTGAAAAGTATACGCAGTTATGTATACATTAGACATTTAAACTGATTTTACCATTTAAAAAAAGGATCATATCTTTAGAATGTTAGTTGTACACTTATATCAACATAAGAGTATTGGTGTAACAACATCAAGCATAGAAAAACTCTGAAATTATTACCTCTTGGATCATGTAACATATGGGATGAGTTAATTAATAGTTAATTGAAATTGATGATAAGAGTTTAAATTAGATAAGATGCCCTATAAAATAATAGTAATCCTATTATATGGCATTCATTATGTTAATTGGATTATATAAACATTTATCCATATATTACTAATAGTTTTTCATAAGTGACAATTACACTTTGTTTTTCGATGAGATTAATAATTATGTTATATTAGTTTTATTATTATAATCACAGTCCGTGCAACGCACGGGCATACTTACGGGCATCCACCTAGTAGAATATAGTAAGAAGAAGAAAAAGATATTGGCAAATTGGTCCTTTAAAACAAAATTGGCATATGATAAAACGAAGAGGAGTAAAATTTGGAGTTCGTGTAATGAGTTGAATTCAAATAGGACACTCACACTATTAGGGTTGTATGTTCTTTTTCATTTATTAATCTTATTCAATCATTAGAAATAAGTGGCACTATCTTACCTAATTAGTGAAAAATGTCACATCCCTTCTCACGAAATTAGTGGTGGAATCTTACTGAATCAATGAGAATCAGTGACAATACCCAATCGAATCAGTAAAAGTCAGACTTTATCCAATCAGTGAGAATTAATGGCAGAACTTTACCCAATCCGTGAAAGTCAATGAGAAATTGGGAATAACTTAAGTGGAAAATAACACAACCTTAGTCTCTTCTTCTTCTTTTTTTTTGTTTTCTTTTTTGGTTATGCTTTGTTACTCTCATTAGTTCCTCACGAATAATATTGTCTTTGTTACTAAGTTTATGTATGTGTGATTCAAGTTCGAGTTTGTTTAAACTTGCCCGAATTTATAGTTATAGGATATGTATAGATATATACTTATGTTAAATTTGATTGTTTGTTGATTAAATTTGGTAGATTATCTATTTAAGTTACGTTAATTTCTAAACTATTCAAACTCCTTAAGATACGATGTTAGTTTATGTCTATATGATTCACCAATAGAATCATTTAAACTAAATATTGCTTGATGAGGAGGCGTTGAAAATTGGCAACAATGTCATTAACACCAACACAATAATTTCTAAGATATGTATTTGAAATTTCCTTCATTCATAATAATATCATGACATTGTTTTGAAATGAGATAGTGGACAATTAAAGCTCGAGAGCATCTCTGAAGTAAGCCATCAATTTAAACCTATCTTTTGAAGACTATAGTTGGAGGCATAAGTGTGCTAAAACTCTATATTTTTTACTCCCTTGACCCTTGTCAACATATGATATACATATCTTGGCTCAAGTGTCGTAGTTATGACATACTTCATACGTTTCAAATTGAGTTTTCTAATTCTTTTGGGCCACAAATATCAAAAAAAGGTAACTTTGGAACGTAATTGTCATGTTTGCCCTTGATATACACCCTGCCTCCCCCCCTCTCTCTCGCCCATTCCCCTCTATTTCCAACCTGTCAGCATGGGGTCTGCCACCACCCCAAAATCCCCTTCACTTCTCCACCTCCACCCCCAGTAACAAAAAGCTAACCCATCCACATTTTCTAGGCTTTCGATAGACCTTAGAACTATGGACCAATGGTGGATATTTTTGCACCTCATTGCAGGACATTTCTAGGAGACATGGGAGATCCACGGGTTCGGTTATCGGGTCCCTGGTAAGCTTAAAATAGCGTTTTATTGTACACCAAAAATGATCGGACTGGAGCACCAAAAGCACGAGTGAAATCGAAGTTTGGGAATTCGTATGATCTTTCTGTGGCACGGGAGGTCTTGTAGGGTCACGATAGACCTCTCGAAAAAATTTGGGCAAAAATGACAATTGAGCCTTTGAAGCCAAAAATTGAAGGCTATAATTCACGGATTTTGGGCTTCCGAGAGCCCCCAGAACGAAGGTGGATATTTTTGCACCACATCGCACAGGACACCCTTAGGGAACATGTGAGGCTCCCATGATCGGTTATTGGGTACATGGTAGACTTGAAAGGGCGTTTTTACGAGACACTAATATAAGGGTCAGAAAATCGAAAGTATGGGAAAAATCAAAGTTCAGGTATCCGTATGAAATTTTTGAGGCAACGGGGATCCTCTAAGGTCACGATAGACCCCTCCAGAGAGTTATGGGCAAAAATGTCAACTGGCCCCGAGAAGCCGAAAACCGAAGGTTATAATCCACGTTTTTTGGGCTACCGAGAGGTCCCGGGATGAAGGTGGATATTCTCGCTCCAAATTGCATGAGACATCACTAAGGAATATAGGAGGCCCCCGGGTCGGGTATTGGGTTCCTAGCTAGTAGGAATGAAAATATGAATTATGAGACACTAATATAAATGCCAAAACGCCAAAATCATGGGTGAAATCGAGTTTCAGGGATCCGAATAATTTTCCCAAGACACCAAAGATATCTTCTAGGATCATGACGTCAATTACACCCAAAAATTAACTATGTTTTATCAACAACTAATATTTTCGACTTAAAGATCATCCCTGTTTTACTCAAAAATTAATTAACCATATCTGACAAAAAAAAAAAATTAACCCTTTTTCATTCACAATCTAACCCTAATTTATTCACAATCTAACCCTAATTATTCACAATCTATTGATCTAACCCTATTTACACAAAAATTAACCCGAACATAGAAGTTTTTGTACCTTACTAGATTTCGTGCCCGTGTGATGCACGGGTTCATGTTCATCATTCTCTATAATTTGAATCAATATAATAAAAAATATTGATCACATCAATATATAAAGTTGAATAATAGGAATAACAATAAACAATAATAATCTTTTCACACATTTAACAAAGAAATTACATTTTTAGAAATAAATAATATACCTTTTTTTAGGATAATAAATATAATACTTATGTTACTTTTTTTATTAAAATAAAATAAAAGTATTTTTAATTTATTTTTAATCACCCATGCATTTATGACTATTTATTATTTATTCAATGCATATTGGTGAGAACTCAATTATACATATATACTAGATTTCGTGCCCGTGCGATGCACGGGTTCTTGTTCATCATCATCTGTTATTAAAATCAATATAACAATTTTTTTTAATTATATCAATATATAAAGTTGAATAATAGGAGTAGCAAGAAACAATAATAATTTTTTTCACACATTTAACAAAGAAATTACAATTTTAGTGAATAAATAATATATTTTTTTAGGATAATAAATATAATACTTTTTTATTAAAATAGATTAAAAATATTTTTAATTTCTTTTTAACCATCCATATATTTCTGACTATTTATTATCTATTTAATGTGATTTTGGTGAGAACTCAATTATTATACATATATATATTGATATTGAAGATTAAGAAACTCCTTTGAAAAATAGATTTCGCCAGTCGTAATACCAAAAAAAATAAAATAAAATAAATAAATAGTAAGAGCGTGAAATTGCCGCGACGCGGTTACGATGAGAGTCGGTTTTCCGACCCCTATATTATCAGACGCAGCCTTCCCTCCTCTCTATTTTCAAAACACACACACACACACACACACACACACACACTCTCTCTCTCTCTCTCTCTCTCTCTCTCTCTCTCTCTCTCTCTCTCTCTCTCACCCTTCTTAACTGAAACTCAAAACCTTCTTCACTTTACCCCTCTCTCTCTCTCTCTCTCTCTCTCGTTATTGCTACATTTTTTCTGTATAATCGAAAATTTAGAGTTATAAACCTAGAAATTCATAGTTTATTAATTTGATTGATTTGAATTCGCAATGTCTACTGCATTTGGATCAACGGCTGCTTCTAATTCCACTCACAACCCTAACAAATCAGCCGAGGTATTATTTCCCCTTTCTTTCTCTATTTTTACTTATGTTTATTTTTTTTTGGTTTAATTCAATTATTGTTATTTCTTTGTGTAATTTCGTGGTTTGATTGACGATGACGAGGTTTTGGACAATGTGGTGGATAGGAACCTAATTAGTTGTTTTGCTTTTGAATTCGTAGTTACTGAATTAGTTGCAGGAATTAAGTTCGAAATTTTAGTATTCAGATCAAATTCAGCATTTTAATTGATCTGTTTGATTCTTTTGCGTCTATTTTATGATTATGTTGTATAAGAAACAATGATTGTTACTGGAATTATTTAGATTAGAACTTTAGAAGCATTTTTATTGGAGTTGGAATTTTGATTTTTTTCAAATTAGGGTTTCAACAATGCTTGTCAATTGTCAATCATCTCTTTTTCCGGTCTTAATATCATGGACAAAACAAAGTAAGCGTATTCAACTATTCACCATGAAAGCTTACAATTGGAATGTAGGTTAATTTCTTTCGGGGGTTTAATAAGGGTTTAATTAGCGTTTAAAAGTCGCTTGGTTTAATTGGGGTTGAACATGTTAAGAAACAGCCATGATGGCTTAGTACGTTTGGAATTTAAGTAAGCCATCATCAATTGCATTCATTTCAAGTAAGCCATCATCAATGGTGTGGCTGTGTGGGTGAAATGTTTTGGGTCTTGTTGATGATTTTGGTGATGAGAAACTCGAAGCCTGTTTGACAACTTGTTTGCATATAAGAAGAATGCCTCATGAACTCCTAGAATGAACTAACTAAAACAACTTGAAACATGAACACATTTACATTTTTTTTGTCCGTCACTACCTTTACGTTATAAGCACCTGGTATATAGCTCTTATTATATTTTTCCTTGTCATGTACAGATTTCTATACTGTAATCTTTGCTGATAGCATTCTTGTTGTCAAGCTCATTGCCATTTGATTTTCACTTTCTGCCATGTTTATGTCCTCTACATCATTGAACACCAGGGCTTCTCAAACAAGTTTCAACCTTTCTGCTGTGTAGTTGCTTAGAATAGCTGAATTTTGAACATAATTTTTTTTTCCTTTTGATGATAGCAGGTGGCTAGCCCTCCAGGGGACTCTATTTCAAGCCTTTGTTTTAGCCCTAAGGCAAATTTACTTGTTGCTACATCTTGGGATAACCAGGTTTGTTCTATTCAATGTCACCTTTCCATGCACATTAACTCTTTTATTTGTTGCTTTCGTGTTGTCAACACTTCTAGATTTGAGGGTCCCAAACTCCCAATTATTATTATTATTAGTGCTTTTTTTCTGCTTAATCAGGCTTAGTTTTATTATGCAGATAATGGCTAAAAAACACCTTGGATATTTGAAAACTTGCTGTATCTCTTATTTTCCCATTTCTCCTCCCCTTGCCCCCACTTTTTTTTAATTCTTCCTATCTTTGTCCCTTAGTTCGTCGTCTCTTTTAGTAGTTCTCTCTCCTATGCTTTTATAAAGTATATTATTTCTGATTTACCATGGCATTGATTCCTTCGGGCTTATTCCTATTGAACTCTTGGTTGACTGTTAGCTGGGTTCGTGGTGCAGGTAAGATGTTGGGATATAACAAGGAATGGAATGAATATTGGAAGTGTTCCAAAAGTTTCAACCTCAAATGATCAGCCGGTAACTGCCTGGTATCTTATTAATGAACATTTTCCTTCTCCCTTTTCTCAAGCTAACCATTTATTTGCTGTGCTTTTGTCATTTTTTGAAGGTCCTCTGCTCGGCTTGGAAAGATGATGGTTCCACAGTCTTTTTTGGGGGATGTGACAAGCAAGTGAAGATGTGGCCATTGTTATCTGGTGGCCAACCAGTGACTGTGGCTATGCATGATGCACCTGTAAAATATGTTGCATGGATCCCTGAGATGAACCTCTTAGCTACAGGAAGCTGGGATAAGACTCTGAAGTAATCTTTTATCTATTTCACACTTTTTCTTTAGCAAACTTGTTTATTCAGTTTGTGGAGTTAACTTTACCGTGGATACTGGATTTCACGTTGATCTATTGAATGCATCTGATTCAGGTGTTTCTAACTGAATTTTTTTGTTAAGCTTTGAGAAGTTGTGACCGGTTACTGATTTCTTAAGAATTCTACGATGCTCTCCAGTGGTTTCCTGTGGATGAGACTGCATAATACTATTTTTTATTTTTTATTTTCAGATAGTTATTTAGTATTTCTTGGAGGGAGATTAGGTACTGATGTCGTACATGGATATCTTTAGGTATAGCTGAGTGACATTTTCCAGTTGCTCTCCATTTCAGCAGTATGGGCTTCGAATGCAGAGATTGTAGTCTCAGTTTTCTTCCAGCTGTGACATTCTAGTTCAGCTTCTTCTTGTATCAAATTATTGGATTGAAATGGATTTGGTGTATAATTACATCATAAGGATTTCTGAATGATATAAGAGTTTAGGCTGTAATGCAGAGACAGATGGTGTGAAGTTCTGCATCCTTAGATTGTGTTTAGAGTATGAGATATTGCGATGCAGACTTAAATGTACAGTAAAATTATGTTTCTCGTAATGTGAGTTTATCATGTAGTGGGAAGGTTCTCTTTTCATGGAGGAAATTATTTGCATGACATCTTTGTGTGACAAGAGATGATTATATGCACCTATATCATGTTTCTTTATCTTCAGAAGAATACAGTAAACGTTGCCAGGGAAGAGGTAGTCACTCATTATAAGAGTTGCTTACTAAATGTAATTGCAATGAATTGTTTTCCATACCCTTGTTATCTTTGTGGGTAGCTTGTCCTCTATGTTGTACATTCTTTAGATATCAAAGAGTTCTGTTATCTTTGTAGTCTCTGGGACTTGATCTCTTTGTTCACACGTTCTGCTATGCTTCTGGTTTTCAACATAATAGAGTTCCTAATTTGCTGTTGTGTGATAGGTATTGGGACACAAGGCAGGCAAATCCAGTGCACACTCAACAACTCCCTGATCGTTGCTATGGTCTCAGTGTCCTACATCCATTAATGGTAGTGGCGACAGCAGACAGAAACCTTGTTGTTTTTAATTTGCAGAATCCCCAGGTATTTTCTGTTGGGTTGTTTATTTTTCTTTTTCCTCTCCTATTAATCATCTGATAACTCCAGAACAAGTTTCAGGGGAGTTTCTTTCTTTCCTGGTTTGAACTCTATGCATTAGACGGAGTGCTTTGGTAATCTCAACTAATGTAGTTGCAGGCAAAATTAATCTAATAAACAATATATTGTAGGCAAAGTACTTCAAATCCTTCAGCTTTTCAAACTGTAATGTTTATTCATATTCTACCTGCAGACTGAGTTCAAGAGGATTGTATCACCCTTGAAATATCAAACAAGATGTGTAGCTGCCTTTCCTGATAAGCAAGGATTCTTGGTAGGTATTAAATTGTATTTACTGATGTTTCTTCCCATCATTTTATGCTTGGTTTAAGTTGGTATACATATTGATGTGCTTTTGAAAGTTAGGCTACTATACTAATACATGCATTTGCTATGAAGAGTGCTGTCATTTTGCTTTTATAATTTCAAGGTTTGCAGCTAAAATGCTAAGAAGCTCTTTGTGGATACACTTTAACCACACACCATAACTCACAGCTTGTAGTGGACATGTACTTTTTGCTGTTTTAGTAACTGCCAATTTGCTTTTCATTATTGTAGTGCTCTTAATAAAGTTCATTGGCCTGGTTTTTAAGGGGAAATTCTGGCTAATATTGTTGTAGCTTGTAGGCTTTTCTTCGTCCTTGTTGTTTTTCCAAGTTCTAGTGATAATTATTAAAGGTAAAATCAGCTGAGCGGGAAATATATACAGAATGTTTTTGCATTAAGTAGAATTAGATATTTTGGGCTAATCCAATGCAAAAGGAAGGATACAGGTGACTACATGTTTAACTAAATAAAGTTCTTGTACAGCTTCCTGATGATGAGTAAGGATACAGATAAAAACTTAGGGCTTGTATATATATTTGGATATCAAATATGCTGCACCGAGGAGGCTTCACTGTTGAGTGTTTATGTAGTATTTTAGTAATTTGACTCTCTTTCTCCTGTGGAAGATGCTAGGTGTCTCAACCTTAAAGTGATCACGAATTCACGATAACTGAAAAGGAGACAGTCAACAAGAACCACTTTTATTATCTCTCGCACTGCAATACTTGACATATGATGTCGTTGCCGTTTGCAGCCTACAAAAGTATAGTTGAGATACATGTAATTTCTGCTAGAATGAGACAGGATAATTGAATCCACGGATTTTTGAGGTTTCAACTATATTTGGTATGAATCTTTCTGGTGTGTTGCACTGGTGTTTTAATCTCAATGTAGACTAACTGCAAAAATTGTGCAGTCCTTCACATCCTGACTACATCATCTTTTTCACTTGCATTTAAGTTTTGTTCTCTCTGATTTTTAGTTTTGTCTAACTGTACTCTAAGTTTAAGTATCAGCAATGTATATCTTCCATTTAAGGATGATAATCTTGTGTGACGATTATAAGCTTGGATTGCTCTTTGTATTTGTTAACGCCGATGTTCCAATGTTTGCCTGGGGTTCAATTGGTAGTAAATAGTTAAATGTTCACGTATTAATTATGAAGCGTTTTCTTTCACAGATTGGCTCAATTGAGGGAAGGGTTGGTGTACATCATCTTGATGAGGCACAACAAAGCAAAAACTTCACTTTCAAATGTCATAGGGACAACAATGACATATACTCAGTCAATTCCATAAACTTCCATCCTGTAAGTGTTTACATTATTTTAAATCTATATGGCAACATCTTTTTAGCATTCTGTAGGTCAATATACTCAGTCAATGTTTAATCTTCCAGCCTGTAAGCAATATTGCATGTTTATGGTAATTTGAGTGGAAGCATTTCCTTGCATTTGTCTATACGCACGTGGTGATAGTTTTCATCTGTAAGCGCACATTTTCCGTACTAGGTTCTGCTAGCTGTTGGGGAAATCTTAGCTGTGACTATTTATTTCCTTGTTTCTAATACGAAGCATAGATCACGTGATTTTGCACGGTTAGAGGTCATTACATCATTGGTCCTTTCATTCACTGTTAGCTCTCTATCATGTAAGTAGTTTTATCGTTTCTTTAGATGCAAAGGAGGCACACAAGTCAGTAGAAACGCCAAACAGTTTTCGAATCCATAGACTTCACAAATTAACTGGTTGACATCCGCTATTCTATATATTTTTGGATACCATGCGATTTGTTCGGTGTCTGAGTGGGTAGCTCAGCTGGTAAGACCTTTAGAGTCTAGAGGTCTCAGGTTCGAGTCTCCTTAGGACCATTGGAGGTTTTCCTGGTCGCTAACTTCAAGGACCGTGGGATTATTCGGGCGAAGCCTAGATACCCGTGTTATCCAAAAAAAAGATTTACATATATGTATGATAACACATTTGAAGATTCTTTTGATGGATGTTTATGTAGTTTATACTTTTTAAGGTGTTCATCTGATAAAAACACGTTTTGTGAACATCAGCTCACTTGTTTGGTTTTTTTTTTTGAGGGAATTTAGCTTGCTTGCACTAATGCTTCCTCCACTTTAAAAGACATGGATTAAATATTGGTAATAGTTGACACTTTCCCAAGTAGTTGGTGAGAGGAAATAGTATTAAGTTGACATTGAAAGCTTTCACAACCAATGGTTGGGAGAGAGAAATTCTTCACATGAAGGGTGTTAAGGGGAGAAGAGCCTTGACACTTCAAATGAACAAGTTAAAAGAAAATTCTCATTTTCCCTCCACCAACGTCCTACCATTTTTTCCCCTTTTGATTTTTTCTTGTTTAAAATTTGGTTAAAAGCCTTTCGATAAAATTAAAATTTTATTGCCAGAATCAAGCTTCCCCAGGGTCACTAAAGGTTTTCCTGATCGTTAAATTTAGGGTCCATAGGATGAGTTGGGCATTGCTGTTATGCTGTAAATCTAAGGATACTTAGGCTTTGCCTAGTTTGAGCTAAAGTTGCTAATTGTGAAGAAAAAGGGAAAAGTAAAATAACCCTCAAACAAGCAAGTAGGCTCACTTTCCCAATTCCCAACTCATGGCATCGGAGGGGCTACCCCACTCCTTGTTGCAATTTAGCGTGTCATCAAGATATATGTTTTTAGTTTTTTTACTGCAGAGCAATAGAAGAATTAGACTTTCACAAAGATTGATTAGAGACTTCTAGGACTTGCTCTATCTTGAAGTGAATATTGATTTGGCTTTGGTGGTCGATGAAGCTATCTTTTGCCAGGATTCTTCATGACTATTATTGAGAACTTTGTAAAATTACCGTTACCGTTTGAAACTAGTTTTTTAATAGTTCTGTTGGTCTGGCCTTTTGAAGACTATGCCTGGCTGAAAAATAGTTGTCCATTATGTTTGTCAATTTTTGAGTTTTTATTTTTTATTTTTTACAATATAGCATGAATATATATATCTCATGAATTATG
Source organism: Tetragonia tetragonoides (assembly GCA_038025085.1). Lineage (NCBI taxonomy): Eukaryota > Viridiplantae > Streptophyta > Magnoliopsida > Caryophyllales > Aizoaceae > Tetragonia > Tetragonia tetragonoides. The sequence continues at coordinate 4,441,584 of CM076151.1, read as the reverse complement.
TATATTATATCCAGTGCTATCTCTTGGCTTTTTATCTTAAATCAAGCATATCAAAGTGTAAGTTTTTGTTTGTGCTGTGTTATACTTTTACTTCGTGCTGCTGTGTAGGTTTGATGTTATATATCTGTTGCAGCTTCTTTTTTCATAGTACATACAGATGACAGGGCTTTTGCGGAACATTTAGTAGAAACGAATACGTTTGTGGGGGCTTTGAACTGATCTATGCTATATGGACTTCATAGTACATACAGATGACAGGGCTTTTGCGGAACATTTAGTAGAAACAAATACTCTTGTGGGGGCTTTGAACTGATCTATGCTATATGGACTCTGAAAGTTGCTGTATTCTAACATCATTGGTACATTGGTCTTTGCATATGTTGAGCTCTTCTGCCTTTCATTTAATCCCTTCAAACGTCTGGAAGTTATACCTTGTATTCTTTTCCCATCTTCTCATAATTTCATGTGTTCTCCACTCTTTCTAAATATCACCTTCCAAATATTTCTCGTATTATGTTTCCGTATCACAATTCCCATCTATGTGGATCATCATTAGTTTTCCCGTATAGTAACAATTTTAATCATTTGTGTGAACTTTCCTATTGCAGGTGCATCACACCTTTGCAACCGCAGGATCTGATGGTTCCTTTAACTTTTGGGACAAGGACAGCAAACAGCGTCTTAAGGTGAGTTTTTACAATGTTTCAAAGATAAGGGTTCAAATCATTCTTCGTCATGGGTGTATGAAATGTAGCTAATTTTATTTTATTTTATTTTTTTTGAGGTGAATCTTTATTGTTTCAGTGGCTAAAAAAGTGATTAGATACGCAAGCGTATGCCTTTAATTGTTTAGTTGTGCTTTACTGAAAGTACTTTTGACCTGTTTTTTAGTTTTCTTTCCAAATAACATTTGATTTGCTTATTATTCAAATACTCCAGCCATATAAAAGGCTTGGTTAAGAAACAAATCTCGGAGAGGGCTAAACCAGCTTATATCATATGTGCTGGGGAGGATGAGGTTTGATTGCCTGTCCGCTGTATATCCCTAGCGGCTCCATTGGACTGAGGTGGTACTTGGGATGATTGAATTCCTACCTCAATGGTATTAAACATGAGAATAGACATTAACTTATGTTACTTATATTGTTGTGATTCTCTAGGTAAAAATCTCCTAATTTGCTTCATTTTTATTTGAATACCGAAGAGTATTAGCTCTGAGGGAATACCTCATATGCAGCCAGTAACTTCGGTCTACAACAACTCCTCTAGTTTCGATTGGCAATGACATCTTTAAAATATAATGACATTGGTACAGATTTTGATTTGCCTAACTGCCTAAGGGCTTACTTTGTGGTTGTCATATGAAACGAGTAGTTGTACAGATGAGGTCATGTTTGGAGTGTGTTCTTATGTGTTGTCCACATAATCTCATGGTTTAATCTTGCTAAACTTTCTGCTTAATTGACATTTTCTTCTTCGTAGGCTATGTCGAGGTGCAACCAGCCGATTCCTTGTGGTGCGTTCAACCATGACGGCTCAATCTATGCTTATGCGGTTCGTTTCAATTCTTCTTCTCTGATAGTAGGATGCATTTTCAACATTACAATGCCCATTCTGTTTTCATTTGATATTTATCATCTGTATGTTGTTTAAACATTCACGGATTAGGACTGCACTCTATATTCTGTGCTGCTGTCAAGCTCCATGGGAAATAATTACGAATTGTTTGATAGCAAGCTAGTTTAACTATGTTGCAACATTTTTTGTTGTCTTTTTCCCTTTTATACTATCCATCTACCTTTGTCCAGTTCCAATATGTCATTGGATGACATTTTGACACATCAGATAATGTATAGTTGGTGGATCGTGATCAGTTGCTTTATAGTTGGTGCATCGTGTACAACTAAACCAAGATCAACCCAGTCATGAAGACTGAAGTGTGGCCTTTTGTATGTCTGGGAAGTCACTGTACGTAGCATTGCCCCTAAATTGCAGAGAGGATGTTCCTCATAAACTATGGGGTGAAACATTAATTAAGGCAGCCTCATGCATGAGGCAGTCAAAAGTATCACTTTTTGGCTCATGGCTATCACTTTTTTTGTTGCATCATACATTAGGCGGCCTCATATGTGTCAACTACCTATTACATCACGACAGTTTATTGATGAGACATAAATCACCATTTCATGCAATTGTTATTGACATTATGACTGTCTGCCTAAAAACTTGAGTCATGTTTGTTTACTTCCCATCACTTTATTGAATTTGAAACAGATGTTTCTTTGCGATTTCAGTGATTATTAACCTTGAGTTTGTAATTCAAGGTGTGTTTTCATCAAATGTCCTTAAAGTGTGTGGGCATGTTGTTGCACCTGACATTATTCACCTTTGTTTAATTACAGGTGTGTTATGACTGGAGCAAGGGTGCAGAAAATCATAATCCAGCAACAGCAAAGTCCTACATTTTGTTGCACTCAACCCAGGTATTTTTGTATGATCCTATTTACTGCAAAATAAGCATATCTCAGTTTGCTCAAAATTTTGGAACTTTCACTGTAAACCAACGGAATTTTCATTTTTTTTATTTCCCTTTGCTTTTCTTTTTCCTTCCTCTCTTTTCCTATTAACCGCCTTTCCCCTCTCTCTGTGTGCAGGATTCTGAGGTTAAAGCCAAGCCACGAACTAATACCGGTAGGAGGTAGATGACTCTTTGCAAGTCTGATAGAGCAGAATAGGATCAAGAGTTCATTCTTTTGGACGTTCCATAGCTAGGACTGCCTTGTTTTTTAGATACACACTGAGTTATCTTAGGTCATTCAATTTTCGCATGTATGGTAAGGTTGTATGTTGATTTGGTTTGAAATATAATGTGTGGTCATTTTTTACTGGGGGTTTAAAATAGAGGGAGATTCCGTATTGGTTTAAGAATTATTGGTATGCAAATAGGAAGTGAATGATTCAATTAATCATTTTTTGGAGTAAAGGAGGATAGATTGATTCAATTAAGCAGACTTTCTAATAGTGTGTGTGTGTTTTTTTTTTCCGGTGACAAATAGTCCATAAAACCCTCTTATGTGGTGACTTCATGTATGAGGTATAACTTTTATGCCCGAAAATATTACTTTTCATGTGCGATGGTGGTATCACGGTTTTACTCATAGAAACTAGTGCATGTATGTGCGATGCATAAGATATTTTAGCTCTCTTATTTATTTATTTATTTATTTATTAAATTTAATGTTTTCTGATGGGTTGCCTTGTTTCTAACTTTGTTGTAATAATTTTCTTTTCTTTTTTGGTGCTAATTTTGTGATTAATTGGTGAATAAAACTAAAACAACACCAAGGCGGGATTTGGATAGGACTGCACACTTTTCGGTCCATTCCGATTTTTTACTCGGACCGGACCGAAGGCTACCAGTTCGGTCCCCGGTCCTCATATTCTCAAAATTCGGGTCTCAGTCCAACCGGTCCAAAACCCGGCGGTCTTGGGGTTTGGACTGGACCGGACCGTTTTCATTAAATGTGTGTTTTTTTTTGTTTTTTTTTTTGGAGCTAAAACCCTGTTTCCTTTAAATAGTTGCTTGCCTCTTGACCTAAACCTTCTAGCCGTTATTCTCACTAGCATTTCTCAGCTCTCAACTTCTCACAAACATTTTCGCTCTCTTCACATTTGCAACAAATGACCCCAATAATTCAAAACAAAACCAAAACCCACAAAATTGAAGCCTACTAGCATCAGACTTCAAGAAATCAAAGATCTTACCTCACATTTAATGGCTACTCCGAGATTAAACTCGCCTAGAATCGCAAATTATGGTAACTCTCAAATTAGGATGAGGCTCTTTGAGTTTCATGGCTGAAACCATACTAACTCTTTAGAACCTTGCTTGAAGAGAGAGATTATATGGAGAAGACGAGGTGACCCAGTAGATCGAGCTCAAAGTCGTAATTGAAGCTTGAATATGAGGAGCCCAGAATTTTTCTGAATAAAAATGGTGAGGGTGAACAAGGATTTTAGAGAGAGAATTGAGTGTGAGGACATAAAACGAAAATGAAGATTATATAAGACCATTTATTTATTTTATTTTTTTTTGAAGAAAAGACTAGACCGGTCTTCACCGGTCGTGCCCGACTCAGACCGGACCGTCGGTCCGGTCCGGGTAATTGACCGGATCTACTCGGTTCGGTCACCGATCCCATGTTTTAGATTTTCCGGTCTTCGGTCCGGTCCGGTTCGGTCCGGGTTTAGACAGGTGTGCACCACTAGATTTGGAGATGTTCATCTGCAGCATGACTCTTTGTTTAGGGCAGATATTAGAATATTGGGGGGAGGGATGCCTTCAAGTCATGGTAATACTCATTCACTGACCATGTATTAGCCTTTGACAAAAAAAAAGAAAAAGTCATTGATTGACTTGTGGTGCCTCTATAAAAGAGGTATCTACCCCTAAATGACATTGTTTGTTGTATTATAGTTCTACTTATTATGATTCGTCATACTGTAAACTTTCATCTATATTTGACGAATTGCTTAGGAAATGAATATTAGTCTTTTATTAACAAACTTGAGAATACTCTGTTATAAAGTCTTCTATCAAAAATTATCATAGTAGACAATGGATCAAAATGAACTAAGTACATCAAAAATTTAAACAAAATCTGGGTGGCCAACGAGCGTCATGTCCCAGCGCCCAGCGAGCGTCATGTCCCAGCGTCCAGCGAGCGTCATGTCCCATGTCCCATATCCCAACTCCCATGTTCCATGGGTGAAGTCGGAGTTTAGGGACCCCGATCACTGTCCCGAGGTACCGAAGATCCTGTAGGATGACGATAGACCCCCCGGAGAAATTTGGACAAAAATGAAAACCGGGTCCCGGAAAGCCGAAAATCAAGGTTATAATCAACGTTTTTTGGGCTTCCAGGAGGCCCCGGAACGGAGGTGAATATATTCGGACCATATCGCACAAGATGTCCTTGGGAAACATAAAAGGCCCCCGGGGTCCATTATCAGGTCCCTGATAGGCTTATAATGACGTTTTTACGGGACACCAATGTAAAGGGGTGGAAAACGAAGGCATGAGTGATATTGAAATTATGGGATCCGAATGACCTCTCCGGGGAACCGAGGGTTTTCTATGGTCATGATAGAACCCTCAGAGAAATTTGGGCAAAAATAATACCCGACTCCTGAAAGCCGAAACTGAATGCTATAATCCACGTTTTTTTTGGCTTTCGGGAGGCTTGGGAACGAAGGTGGATGTTTTTGCACTACATCACACGGAACACCCAGATGGCACATGGGAGGCCCTCGAGGTCGCTTGTCCGGTCCTGATAGACTTGGAATGACGTTTTACGGGACATTGGTGTAATAGCTATAACACCAAAGGCATAGGTGATATTAAAGTTCGGGGATCCAGATGACCCTCTCGGGGCACCGAAGGTCCTCTAGGGTCATGATAGACTCCCTGGAGAAGTTAGGGCAAAAATGACACCCGACTCCCGCAAACCGAAACGAAGGCCATAATCCACGTTTTTTGGGCTTCCGGGAGGCCCCGGATCGAAGATCGAGATTTTCGCACCACATCGCACGGAACACCCTTGGGGGACATTGGAGGCCTTTGTGTGGCTTATCTGGTCCCTGATAGGATTGGAAGGGCGTTTTACGGGACATTGATGTAAGAGTCGGAACACCAACAACATGGGTGATATCAAAGTTCGGGGATGTGGATGGTGCTCCGGGGGCACCAAGAGTCTTCTAGGGTCATGGTAGACCCCCCGGAGAAGTTTGGGCAAAAATGACACTCGGGTCCGGGAAGCCGAAAACGAAGGCTAATCCACGTTTTTTGGGCTTCCGGGAGGCCCCGGAACGAAGGTGGATATTTTTTCACCACATCGCACGGAACATCCTCGGGGAACATGGGAGGCCCTTGGGGTGGCTTATTCGGTCTCTGATAGGCTTGGAAGAGCGTTTTACGAGACATTGTTGTAAGAGTCGGAACACCAAAAACATGGGTGATATCGAAGTTTGGGGATTTGGATGGCGCTCCGGGGGCACCGAGGGTCTTCTAGGGTCACCCTGGAGAAGTTTGGGCAAAAAAGACACCGGGCCCCGGGAGGCCGAAAACGAAGGCTAATAATCTACGTTTTTTGGGCTTTCGGGAGGCCCCAGAATGAAGGTGGATATTTTTGCACCACATCGCACGGAACACCCCCGGGGAACATGGGAGGCCTTTGGGGTGGCTTATCCGATCTCTTATAGGCTTGGAAGAGCGTTTCACGAGACATTGTTGTAAGAGTCAAAACACCAAAAACATGGGTGATATCGAAGTTTAAGGATTTGGATGGCGCTCCGGGGGCATCGAGGGTCTTCTAGGTTCATGGTAGACCCCTCGGAGAAGTTTGGGCAAAAATGACACCGGGCCGTGGGAGGCCGAAAACGAAGGCTAAATCCACGTTTTTTGGGCTTCCGGAAGGCCCCGGAATGAAGGTGGATATTTTTGCACCACATCGCACGGAACACCCTCGGGGAACATGGGAGGCTCTTGGGGTGGCTTATCCGGTCTCTGATAGGCTTGGAAGAGCGTTTTACGGGACATTATGTTAGAGTCGAAACGCCAAAAACATGGGTGATATCGAAGTTCGGGGATCTGAATGGCGCTCCGGGCACCGAGGGTCTTCTAGGGTCATGGTAGACCCCCCGGAGAAGTTTGGGCAAAAATGACACCGGGCTCCGGGAAGACGAAAACGAAGGCTATAATCTACGTTTTTGGGCTTCCGGGAGGCCCCAGAATGAAGGTGGATATTTTTGCACCACATCGCACGGAACACCCCCGGGGAACATGGGAGACCCTTGGGGTGGCTTATCAGGTCTCTGATAGGCTTGGAAGAGCGTTTTACGAGACATTGTTGTAAGAGTCGGAACACCAAAAACATGGGTGATATCGAAGTTCGGGGATCTGGATGGCGCTCCGGGGGCACCGAGGGTCTTCTAGGGTCATGGTAGACCCCCCGGAGAAGTTTGGGCAAAAATAACACCTGGCCCCGGGAGGCCGAAAACGAAGGCTATAATCCACGTTTTTTGGGCTTACGGGAGGCCCCGGAATGAAGGTGGATATTTTTGCACCACATCGCATGGAACACCTCCTGGGAACATGAGAGGCCCTTGGGGTGGCTTATCCGGTCTCTGATAGGCTTGGAATAGCGTTTTACGAGACATATTTGTAAGAGTCGGAACATCAAAAACATGGGCGGTATCGAAGTTCGGGGATCTGGATGGCGCTCCGGGGGCACTGTGGGTCTTCTAAGGTCATGGTAGACCCCCCGGAGAAGTTTGGGCAAAAATGACACCCGGGCACCGGGAAGCCGAAAACGAAGGCTATAATCCACGTGTTTTGGGCTTCCGGGAGGTCCCGGAATGAAGGCGGATATTTTTGCACCACATCGCACGGAACACCCCCGGGGAACATGGGAGGCCCTTGGGGTGGCTTATCCGGTCCCTGATAGGCTTGGAATGGTGTTTTACGGGACATTGATTTAAGAGTTGGAACACCAAAGACATGGGTGATATCGAAGTTCGGGGATCTTGATGGCGCTCCGGGGGCACCGAGGGTTTTCTAGGGTCATGGTAGACCCCCCGGAGAAGTTTGGGCAAAAATGACACCCGGACCCCGGGAAGCCGTAAACGAAGGCGACAATCCACGATCTTTGGGCTTTCGGGAGGCCCCGCAATGAAGGTGGATAATTTCACACCACATCGAACGAGTTAGGGGACATGGGAGGCCCACGAGGTAGGTTATCGGTTACTTGGTAGGCTTGAAGCGCCTCTTACTGGCGACATCAGAGGCTAATCCACAGTTTTTGGGTACCAAACATGGCTCCCAACTCCCCGTAACGCCAAACCTACCCTCAAGCCCTCTCTACTATTATAGTGAGGTCTCATAGTTTGTTTCAATTTTTTTTTATATTTTTTTTTCTATCTTTCAGCTTATTTTTTAATTAAAAATTAAATTAAAAAGATACAATGTATGAAAAATAGAAAATAGTTTTTCCGTAACTTAATAATATACTTGAAAAGTTTGAGGTGTAATTTTTGAAAAATAATTCTCCAAACTCTCAAAATCCCAGTAAAAAAGTTATGCACTGGGCATGTCTATTTTTTTGTTGTTGATATTTTTAATATTTTTCAGGGTATTAAACATTCAAGGTTATATAACCATTCCGCGAAAACAATGTAAAACAAATATGCCCCGGTGACAACTCTTGAGAAGCCACAAAAAATAAACATCCACAAGACAAAGTATCGTATGCTAATTATTATTGGTAGTAATTATGGGCTCTAACATTAATGATTATTAAACAAATGCAACATAGGAGTCAAATAAGACAGGATATATTAGTGTAAACTTGTCACTTTGATGATGAAAAGCAATGATATCTAGCAACACATGCGCAATCCAGTGGCCTGACTACCCCGTTAAAACAAATGCACATAAAAAAGGGTGAGTTGGTTTGCAACAAGTTAAAGCTTTAGTTGTTCTAAATTCTAAATTAGTGGGTAAAAGCATAGATATATATATGTCTTGTATATCATATCATGATATCATATCATTAACTGGCCGGTCCACAATTACACAAGAAGGTTACTTTCTGAACGTTTGCATGGTGTGATGCCGTGATGATAGTACTAATGGACTAAATATAGTAGATCATGATAAGTGCTGTTACTACTTTCTCACAGTAGCACTTAAGTATGGTTTTAATTATTGTTGAGTAAATCCCAAGAAAAGAACATATCCCTTCAAAAAAGGTTGTCTAGTCTACTGCAAAAAGATTTATAAATAGTACATATTGTATTAGTGTATTATTACACTATACATATACTATAGTATCAAGACTATTTTATTATTATTAGTATTATTATTTAACCACAAGACATTGAACCCTTTAAGCCAAAACTAGTCTTATTCACACTAGGTTGATTAATTAGAGGGTAAAGTACTCCCAGCATATAGTTTCTCCATTTAAAAAAATAGAACCCTCGACCTTAATTAAGAAATAAAAGTATCGAACCGTTTACACTAACCCCTTGTTCGTTATAGCTTCAAAAACAATGGAAATGTTATATGATTTCATATTTGCTCCCAACACGCTTGTACAACAAAAACTTCCACATCACACTTAAATAAGTAATTAAAAACTTCAAAAAAAAGAGTAAAATTTTCCACCCTCCAAAGTAAATGATTTCCTCCACTTTTTTTTTCCGAGTATTTCTACATTGATCAATTCTTTCCGCAACTAATGAGAAACATAATATTCACTATTTCTCTTATGAGCGAGGGGATCTCAAGGTGAGACCACCTCTATAAACAACTATGACATCATGTTTTGCATGAGACTCTTTATCTTAAAACGGTCTCATACGAGTTTTTGAGTTTCTATCAATTTGTTTACGAGTACACCAAGTTAAAGATGTTACTTTTTCTAATAAAACTCTTAGGAAGCAATTTGCAACTCATGCTGGCAAAACTATTGAGACGCTAATAAAGGGAGGCTATAACTATCAATATATGGCCAGCCATGTGATATGATTTAACAAATTATCCAACAATACAAAGCTCATTGAGCATTTTGTCAACACTAGGCTGTTGCTCGGTAATATTATGCATATATAAGCAGGTAACTGAATTTCCATGAATTTGCAAAGGGAGCATGTGGGTGTGACCTAATCCGTTCATACATTAAATGAAGAGAATGCATGGTGATCGATTGATCAGCAAAATGTGTGTCTGTGTGTGTGTAATCGGCCCACATCATTATTGTGTCACCATATGAATGAATGAATCTCTGCAAAAAGAATGCATATGCAACATTTTGGTGACTTCGGGTCAACAATTGCAGCTATACGTGACCCCCCCCCCCCCAAATGGAGAAAATCCATAGGAAGTATATGAATCATGAATGAATCAGATAAAGATATAGATCAGATACATACATCCGGGAGAGAGAATATATTTTTCCCCCATGTCTTGTGTTTATGTGTTAGCTGGCTTTTAGAAATTATACTAACTCTTTATTGGTGCTACAACATTGACAAAATTAATATTTTCGTTGGTTCGTTGTTCAATTAGTCTGATATATTCGATGTTAATTGAACATAAGAATCCAAATATAACGTAATGGAGAATACCACTCGGTCCACTTGCTATGATAATAAAAATAGAGAGAATATTAAGAGTAACATATAAGAACATATTTTGTATGTTTGTCTTCATGTAACAAAGTGGCATATGATAGGTTTCCTAAGTATAGTAGCATTTTGATGTCACCCATGTACTATTGTCTACAAACAGGTATATTATGTACATACACAACATTGTCTTTTTCTCCTACCAAAATTTTCCCATAGTATATTTGGCTTTATATCATGTGTACCCTCAACCACCCCCTACTTACCCAAAAAATAAAAATAGAATCCATGCTAAATAATGCTTAGGATAAATAATCCCTTAATATATTATTCATGATATATAGGAGATTTGATGTTTTTATTGGTTTAATGGTAGTCACTGTTACGGACGTAAGAAAGAAGAAAAGAGAATTAGAAAAAACACTATATTTGTTAAAGGTTAATGACTGAATTGTTTACCCGACATAACCTAGTTACATATATACAGCTGTTGTACATACTTAAGCCAAATAATGACTTGATTATGACTAACTATTTTATCCATGTCAAAGCGAAATGACCTTCAACCCATATTGAAAGCAATACCAAGATTTTACATGTTCATTACACATGTTAACAATGTAGTTTGAGCTTAATTATTTGCTAATTAGTGGGAGAGGACTTTGTCCCAATCAAAGATATGCTTAAGGGGGAAGATCAATCCTTCATGTCTAATCAATTGAACTTGTCATATTAACACAAAATGATCAAACCTACAACCATGGACATATCTCATGACATGGCCCTATTAGTTTTTGAGGCTAGTGACATCTTGTGCATACAAATCTTGGATATGTTTCCAAACATATACATTTATTGCTCAACTTAAAATTATTGGTATGGTCTTATTGTTTGTTAAGGTTTATATACACAATTTATAGCAAATCCAAACAATAATGGTCCTTGACCAAATAATTGACTTCTGGTAAGCTCATTTATGGGAACAATGCATGTTCTAGTGTTAGCTCAAAATCCAACAATTTAATGTTTTAGTCATAAAAGATGATTAAAGGATGAAAAGAGCATATAACCCATTTACTAAAAGTTATAATGGATTATAATTACTTGCATAACAAAAGGATCTTCACATCATGCACAAAAGAAGAGAAAGAAAAACATTGGGATCAAAAAACAAAAAAAGAAATAAAAACCAAGAAAAAACCTTTGAGGGTCCCACTTTGTATTGATTGGAAGGCCGCCAATAGCTTGCCTACAAAATCCCCCCTCTCCCCCACACTAACTCTCCCCCACTCCAAGTCCAAACACCCACTCTCTCTCCTCGTTTTCCTCCTCACTTCACTGAAGCATTTCATCAAACAGCTGGTCTTCATTACTCAGTAACCCAACAAAACGAAACGTTTCTACAAGCAACCATAGTCCATAAGACTTATGTTTTTGTTCCGATCCCATTTAGTTATTCTTCACTCCTCTCTCTTTGTACTAAGTGATCGACTAGTTAAGAGTAAAACTGCGTATATTTGAACCTCCCTGGCCACACCCGTTCCTGTTTCCTTTGTCTTGACTTAAGCAATTTATCAAAAAGTTGAAGCTCATTGTCAAGTAACCCACAACAGAGAAACGTTTTTTCATCACCGCGAATCAATGGCTAGGCCACAACAGCGATATCGAGGCGTTCGCCAAAGGCACTGGGGCTCTTGGGTCTCTGAAATACGCCATCCCTTATTGTAATTTCCTTAATCCCTCATCACCCACTTCAAAAGTTTCAGCTAAAGTTTCTTTTACGTTTACCATAGCTAAACGAAACGTTCCTTTTCATGTTGGCAGGAAAACGCGTATTTGGCTAGGGACATTCGAAACGGCAGAAGATGCAGCAAAAGCATATGATGAAGCTGCAAGGCTAATGTGTGGGCCTAGGGCCCGGACTAATTTCCCCCACAGTGGGCCCCAATCCTCTTCTTCTAAGCTTCTCTCTTCAACTCTTGCAGCAAAATTACACAAATGCCATCTACAAGCCACTCTTCAACTAACCAAAAGAAATGAAGCAAAAAATACTCCTAAGGATGCCAATAATAAACCACCCCAAATGGTAATTGCACCTAGGCCAAGGGACAAAGATATCATTTTCGACGGCGGGTTGGCGGCCTACACGCCGGAGAGTTCGCCGGAGACGAGTTGGAGTTGGGCAAGGGAAGATCAAAGCCCTCCATTGCTTGAAGATGATCATACACATATAGAACAAATGATAGAGGAGTTGCTTGATTATGGGTATTTTGAGCTTTGCAATAATATTACACAAACTCAGTAGCTACATTTTGTTATAGTATCATATGGTTGAATTGGTACCTAGACATTAGCAACACCTTTTACTTTTTAGCTTAAGAGACTAATCTCTCTTTAGATCTTTCTTGGGTAATATATATGTTTATGTAGGAGCTAATTAGTGGTCATGTTTTTCATGTAATTAATCAAGATTGTGGTTCAAAGCAAGTAAAATGGAGATCATGGGATAAGTTATAAGTCTCACAACATCAATTGTTGGTGTTAGATATGGACAAAATTTACGCTTTTTCAGACAAAGTTTGCCAATGTTTGGAAGTTGGATCCTCAAAGGTGTGAAAGGTTGGAGGGATAATATTGTTAGAAAGTTCAAAATTCTGCCCTGCTTTTCAAAAAGAGCAGGAGCCCTTTGGCCCTTTTTGGCTTTGGAACGTTGAGCCAGGGAACAACAATTTTGGGTTTGTCTCATATTATCTTCTTTGAAAGATAGAAACAAAGGCTCATGCATGTTAAACCCAGTCCCCCGTTTAAACTTTTGGTTAAATTTTTCTTAACGATTTGTATAAAGAGATAAGCCTAGAGATTTATAACTTGTTGGTTTTTCATTGATCTATTTCTTTAATGTGCGACTACATATCCTCAAAGTATTTTGTAATTTGACGATAATCATACAATCGTTAAGGTTAGACACTAAAAATATAACTTTATTTGAAGGTGCTGAGACTTAGGATCCAATAATAATCTAGAAAGACTAAGTGGTCCAAATGAATACAAAGTATCCTTACTAACACTACAAAAGAATACTGTAGTACTTTAATTTCTAGAACAATTTGCGGAAGAAGTACCTAATTAATCAATACTAGTTTGAAGCCCGTGCGATGCACAAGTTCATGTTAATAAACTCGTATATAATACTACCTCCGGTCGTATCCTTATGTAGCGCGCTCTATACTCCCAGAAAATATTACTTTATATATATATAAAGGAGTAATAAAGCCCGTGCATACCATAATTATTTATAAAGTCCGTGCATATTATAATTATTTATAAAGCCCGTGTATACCATAATTATTTTTAAATTAATTTAGCTATTTTTTATTTAATTAATGGTCAATTCTCTTATATTATGATGACGTACATATTTAAGTTAGATATTTTTACCGTTCAAGAAAAAAGTTGGAATTTTTTTTAGTTATAAATCCATACCTTTTACTCTCTAATATCCTTTACCTACTAGCATAATCATTACTCACATGTGCATGATTAGTATTTACATTTTTAATTGAGTATGGTAAAATTAATAGTTGATAACATATTTAATTTCAGGTGTCAACTTTTTCAATGTCCAATGATGTAAACTCTATAAAAATTTTGAAATACATGACATCTAATCACTATCAACTAATAAGTAATTCCTAAATCAAATTTTATATAGTATAAGCTATAATGCTTTTAGCCCAATTGAATTTCGTGATTTATGTCATAGTTTAATATATGGCTATCTTAAGAAGTAAATTCAAGTATAACCTGTAGAATTCACTTAATGTAGGTTAGTATAAAAATTAATTAAATAACACAAAGTAGGATATCGAAGGGTGGGAAAGGGAAAAGAAAGAAGAAGAAGAAGAAGAAGAAGAAGAAGAAGAAGAAAAACGTGAAGGAGGAGGCACCATTCTAACTTCTTGTATTGCATTGCTTGTGCCTCAATGCAAATTAGATGGTATGGTAGGCAAAACACTACACAATAACTTACATGAGGCGGCCTCATATATAAAGGCAGGATATATGTGAACAAAAAGTGATACCACTATACATTAAATGTGATAACTCCAAATAAAAAAAGTAATACCACTATACGGATACATAGCTTAAGACGGGTAAACATAGTAGCATTTACACACCAATTAACAATACATACTATTAGACTAAATAAAATTCTGGAAAAAAAAAATCTACTACTCATTTGCCAGCCCTTTCTTTTGATTAGTTACAATTGCAAGTATTCTAATTCTACTCAAAAATTACCATATAGTTTTATATGTTGCTTTTTGTTTAATTCTTTAATGCTAATTTTTAAGCTATTTATTAAGATATTTAAGCATTTTAATTTCTTTTAATTATGATAATATCACAATTGAGAATTGTTTGCTGATTGAGAATCAGTGTACTTTTTTTGGCCTTTTTATTTCTTTTTTCTTTTTATGAAAATAATAGTGTTAGTTTTAATTCTTATTTCTTTTTATGATTATATTGTTAGTTTTAATTTAATTTCTTATTGATTAAAGTCTTTTAGTTCATATAGAAGTCTTTTTTGTTTATTTAATAATATGTTCTTTGATGATGTGGCGTGCCTCTGTTACCCCAAAAATGTCTCTTTATATGTTCTAAACATATTGTAAACGCATCTCGTTTTGAAGTATTTTTCGATCTGAATTTGATGGTGCAATTTTTGTTATTTTTTGAGAAGTATAGAAAACGTTATATATGATTTTGAATATATGATGACGATCAGTTTTAACCCTCATAAAACTCTAATGGATGCTAAGACTACTAAACGTTTTAGACTCGTTATTTTTCGTCCTTATTCACGCTTAGATGGCGCGCTACGGGTTCAGTTTAAATACACCTGTATTATGATACTTTATATATTCGGTAAGTTGAACTATTAAGTCATTAGCATATACGTATAATAAATTAAAATATCTATGCTAATACCTCTAAATATTTGATATATGATCATATATGTCGAATATTTGTTATAATCATCATAAAACTCTAGCAGTTTATTAAATTTTAATTTTACACCAGTAAGAATGTTAAGACTTCTAAACATTTTACGTGCCTCATTTCTCCCAAAAAATGCCCGTGCGATCGCATGCGTTTAAATCCATATATTTTTGTTATTTTCTTTGAAACTATACAATTTTATTAAAAAGGAAAAAAAGAAAATATACACGGACAAACTAAAACTTATACTCAGAGATTTCCTACATACACTTGGTCCCTTTAAGTTCAAGTAGACACCAAAAATTTGTGTGTTCGACCTCAAAAGTATTTTGTATCCCACGTCTTCGATAGATACTACCACACTTATGTGGTGCATATTGATGATTAACTTGCAAGCTCAAGTTTATTTCCTTATAATGACGTCACAAACTCCAATGTATAATACTATGTGGGCAAAAAAAAAGAACTTTACATAAAGGATACGTGAACTCTTTGATGTGGGATTCAAACTCCAAAGATTTGTAGTGTAATTATAGATTTGTAGTCCTATTAAAACTACAATATTGCTGGCGATGTTTTGCTACATTATTCATTAAATTACAATTATAAGTTGTATTTTGTCTGTATTAGCTATTAGCCTTTTGTTTTCATGTTTTATTTTTCCTTCAGCTTTATGTTATTAGTCTTATTAGATAATCGAAATTGCTTAACGTAAATCCCATTTTACTAAACGCAAATATTTTTTTGCCAATACTTCCCACAATACCCTTTACATTTGTAAACACCTTCCTTCTTGTTTTTTTTTTTTCCTCTCTCTCTCCACCAAGATGTTCGGGTCCTCACCATTCGGGACCCCATCCTCATCACCAGCATTTGGCGGCACACCATCCTCCTCCTCTCTCTTCGCCACACCTTCACCGGCGTTCGGAACTCCGTCATCATCAACGCCGGCGTTCGGATCTACTCCGGCGACATCAACGCCGGCGTTCGGAACTCCGTCAACTCCTCTCTTATATTTTTTAAATTATTAAGTTAAGGTTTATGGCTTGTGGCTTTGAGTGACGACTAGTAGCCGTGCGGGCCTGGCGGCGGCTGGTTGGGGTTGTGGTGGTTGGGGGCCGCAGAGGCTGGGTTCGTCGACCAGTAGAGTGAAGGGTGGGTGGGTACGCCGAACGCCGGAGCGCCGAGCGGTCGACGATGGGGGCGGGGATGGCAGTAATTGATGGGGGAGCGGTTGGCGGTGGTAACGTTGTTGATGAAGGGTCGACAACTTGACAGTGGTGATTGGTTTTGGATACTAGTTAGTTTTTCTTTTCCATTTTTGATGAATAATAAAAGTAAACTTTGCTATATGTATTATAGTTGATCAAGTTAACAAATTAAATTGAACCACAGATCTGCAGTCTGGGTTGAAGAAATTTGTTTCGTGAGTGGTGATGTTAGGGGAGAATAGATGAATGACAGAGAGGGAGTGAAAATTGGTTGAGAGAAAAGGAAGGAAGAGAGAGAAAGGGCTGAAAATTACTTAGGGGTATTGTGGGAAGTGGGGATTTACGTTTAGTAATTTGCGATTTACGTATAGCAACCCCCTAGATAATTTAACTTATTTTCTAATCAAACTCTAATAGGTTAATGCTTCTTACTTAAGACTCCTTTATCTTTTACCACTAATTATTTATTTTTATTAATTACTTTATTGCTTAGGTGGCGCGTCCCGTGCTCTTTGCTTAGCTAGCTTGCCTGATTGCTCCCGAAAAATAGTTACTAATATGTTCTAGACATATAGTAGATGTATCTCGTTCCGAAGTATTTTTCGATCCGAATCTGATGGTGTAAATTTCGTTATTTTTTGAGAAGTATAGAAAACGTTTATAAATGATTTTGAATATTTGACGGAGATCTGTTTTAACCCTTATAAAACTCTAGTGTTTTTATCAATATTTAATTTTACAACGGTGAGGATGCTAAGACTCCTAAACGTTTTACCTCTATTATTTTTCGTCTTTATTCTCGCTTAGGTGGCGCGCTCTTAAAATGCGTGCCTATGTGGCATGTCTCATTGCTCCCGTAATATGCCTCCTTTATTTATATATATATATATATTGATTTTGGGAAGAAACGCCTTTATTTTATTTTTTATTTTTTGCGCAGAACACTTAATAAAATAAATCCATAAGTATTATAACCTATGTCACTTTTTGACCAAATTATAGTCCTTTGTTTCCGTTTTATTCTTAGTTGCGTAATTAAGGCTCCATTTGATTCACCTGGATAAAACTGATCTAAACTGAACTGATCTGAACTGAACTGAACTGAACTTAATTGATTTTTTAAACTTGACCGTTAACCATTTAAAATTCGTCCAAACATAGTCAATATTGGACTCATTTGAAAGTATGCTTTGAGATCTTTCCGATGACATAATTTTCATCATGAAATTATTTTGGAATTAAAAGTTATATGAGTAATAAAGTTACACATGAACTGAACTAAACTGGACTGAACTGAACTGAATTTAAGTAAAATTAAGGTGAATCAAACAGAGCCTAAGTAAAAATTAAATTTTGTAATATTAATTTCTACAAATAAGTAAAATTAAAATTGAGCTGCAAAATTAAATCCCTCTACCGAAAGTCGAGTTTGAGCTACATTGCGAAAATCCAACCTAGCTAAGAACAACGGTGTGTTCTTTAGAACTTATCGGTTAGTTCATTTCAGTTCAATAGTGCTCTCGTGTCGTTTCAATGCTTTTCGGTCGGTGTGTTAATTATTTGTTACCTTATTCTTCTCCTTAAATCACTGCATTTGACTTTATTTACTACTTGTGTGATTAACTGGTAAATAAAACTAACCAATGCGGGATTTGAAGAGGTCCATCCGCACCCTAACTATTAATTTGTCTATAAAAGTTAGAGGTATCTACCCATAGATAACATTGTTTGTTGCATTATAGTTCTACTTATTATGATTAGTCATACTGTAAACTTTGATCGATCTATATATATTTGGCCATGTGCTTAGGAAACGATTATTAGCCTTTTATTAACAAACTTGAGAATACTCTGTTATAAAGTTTTTCTACCAAAGATAGTAGACAATAGATCGAAATGAACTAAATACATCAACAATTGCTTAATGTAAATAAAAAATTGCTTAATGTAAATTTTTTTCCCAATAATACCCCTAACTATTCTTGACCCAATTTCTCTCTCCTTCCTTTCTCTCTCCTTTTCTCTCTACAGTTCTCTAATTGAGGCATGGGTGCGGGTTGCGGCGGGGGTCAGGCGGGTCGCCGGAGGGGTCATGGGTGGGTGCTACGGCATGGGCATGGGGTGGTGGGTGCGGCAGGGGTGTTGGTGGTTGTGGTCGTGGGTGGCTGGGGTCGCGGGGGGCTTGGTCGTTGGTGGCTGGGGTAGTGGGTGTCTGGGGTCGTGGGAAGGCGGCCAGGCGGGTGACTTGGTGAGGGAGGGGTGCACGGTGGTGACTTGGTGAGGGAGGGGTGGTCGACGGGGCTGTGGATCTGAAGGGGATTAATTTATTTTTTTTTAAATAACTTGCTGTAAAAAATTTTAAAAAAAAAATTATTTACAAAACCACGACCCAACAACCGCCACCTCCCTCACCACCGCCCAACCGCCCCTCCCCCTCCCCCGCCACCGCCCAACTGCCCCCTCCCCCACCACCACCTCGCACCACCTCCTCGCACCACCACCAGACCACCGCCTACTCCCACCCAATTTTTCTCTCTCCACCTTAAAACTCAGTTTTTCTTTCTCTCTCCAACTGCCCAGCCCGCCGCCCAAACACCCCCAACCCGCCGCCCAAACAACCCCAGCCCGCCAAATAACCCCAAACCGTCACCCAACAACCCCGAGCCCACCACCTCCAACTAGGGATGACAATGGGGCGGATACGGGTGGATACCGCCCCGCATTCGCCCCAGTTGGGGCGGGGATGGGGGAGTGCTAGGTGGGGATGGTTTTGATAAAGCAAAACCGCCGTGGGGATGGGGCGGGTGGTGGTTTGCCTTCTTCACCCAGTGGATCCCCGTTGGAGCCCCGCCCCACCTCATACCCGCTTACCCGCCCCGCCTCATACCCATCTGCCCCACCTCATACCCACATAATAATAAAAAATGTAAAATATAAATATATAAAATCTTATTTTACCAAATATATAAAATTTTCTACTGCTATTGTTTATCAAAAAGCTCAAATTTTTCCGTGCAAATTATCTTGGGTGAATTTGATGTAGATTCAGATGTGGGCTTCGTTTCTTTTCGGGCGGGTATAAAGCGGATATGGATATCCTCTCGATAAATGGAGCGGAGTTGGATACCCGGTGGGTAAGTGGGGTGGAGGTGGATTTGAGATCTCCGACCCGTGGTGGGGATGGGGCGGGTGGCGGAATCGAAATATCCAGGTGGGTGTGGGGATGGATCTACATATATCCACTACCGCCCCGCCCCATTGCCATCCCTACCTCCAACCACCATTCAATAAATCCTAACCTACCACCCACAAAAACCTTAAACAATTAAAAATTTGAAAAAAAAAATCTAAATGATAAAAATTACCTAATATCATCATTAATTTAATCAAAGATATGGTCTTGATAGAAAGACTCATCCATATTAATTGACTAGAGAGAATGATGGGAGAGAGGAAAAAGAAGAATAAGGAAATGCTCATTTACAAATAAAAAGGGTATGGGTATTTTGGTAAGTTTTGTGTCAAAAAGATTTACGTTAAGCAATTTCTGATTTACATTAAGCAACTTCGAAAATTTATTGAAACAAAATTTGGGTGGTGCATGTGCCATGTCCCAGCGTCCAGCGAGCGCCAGATCCCAATAGAAAGGTGCTATATTTTGATTTTTTTTTCTTCTGTTCCAACAGAAAATAAAACTGGAAGGAGATCAGATGAAGATGGGCAGGCGAGAGAAAGGGTTCAGCTTGGGATTTGGGCCATGGCCCAAGAGAGAGAGAGGAGAAGAGAGTGTTAACGGGCTTAAAATCAAGAATTCAAAGATTTGTGAGGCCATTAACATTTGCTTCCAAAGCCAGTCATTGAAAGGGAATAAAGGTCCTGGGCCCATAGTGTTGACGAGCTTAAAATCAAGAATTCCAATATTTTTTGGGCCGTTAATCAAGATTCCCATTAATACTATACTAGTATATTCTATTTGCTACAAAGTCGCAAGTCACAATAAAGTTGTAAAGAAATAGCGCAATTTGGTTAAAACCACCTAACATGTTTCAAAATTTGTCCAGTATCCCCTGAATCGTTACTATTTGGTGAGTACCACCTTAAATGTTTATTCCGCCGTGGAAGTCACACCTTAAGTGGAATTCCGACCAAATCCAAAATTTTTCTGACCATTTTACCCTCACGTGTCTAACCCGTGACTTATAATTAATTTTACGAAATAATTAATTAAACTAACTAAATTAATTAAACTAACTAAACTAATTAATTAAACTAACTAACTAAACTAATTTGACCAAAAATTTTCTTCCGAAAACTCTCGCTCAGCTCTCTCGCGCTCTCTCTCTCTCTCTCTCTTCCCCTGTTTTCGTGGCGAAACAGAACACCACCATTGTTGAAAAACTCCCGCAAAAATTTTCTTCCCATTCTCTCGCTCTCTTTCTCTCTCTCTCTTCCCCTGTTTTCGTGGCGAAACAGAACACCACCATTGTTGAAAAACTCCCCGTTGAACAACAACAACAACAACAACAACAACAACAACAACAGTCCATTAAATCTCCTCATAAAAACGTAGAAGAAGCAGATGTTGGTATCACTTGTTACATCTCAAAACCTTCAAAATCAAGCTCAAATTTTGATTCCTTAGGAGCTCAAAATTCTGAAACAAAACCGAAAATTAAGACAAAAAGGGAAAAAATTAAAAAGAAAGAAGGAGAAGCTTAGCTTGGAATCGGCAGATCAGAGCTTCTAAAGCTCATGCATGGCCATTGAAGCTCGCTCGATTTTAATCAGAAATGTCGCCGACCATGGTTCATGGCCGGAAACCACAAATCGGTGGCTTGAGAGCTCGATATGTGGTCGCCGGACAAAAATGGTGGTCGACAACCTTTAACTTCATTGCGGCCATGGCTTCGCTGAGTTCTTGTCGCCATTAATGACGATCTTCAGAGCTTGAGAGAGAGATGGAGATGGGTACGAGCTTGAGAGAGAGAGAGAGAGAGAGAGCATTGAGAGAGAGAGAGATGGAGATGATGGTCGAGCTTGAGAGAGAGAGAGATGGTCGAGCTTGAGAGAGAGAGAGAGATGGTCGAGCTTGAGAGAGAGAGAGATGATGGTCGAGCTTGAGAGAGAGAGAGATGGAGATGATGATCGAGCTTGAGAGAGAGAGATGTGTTTTATTTATATTTATATTTTTTATTTTTTATTTATTTAATTATTTGGTCAAATCACGGATTAGACACGTGAGGGTATAATGGTCAGAAAAATTTTGAATTTGGTCGGAATTTCACTTAAGGTGTGACTTCCACGGCGGAATAAACATTTAAGGTGGTACTCACCAAATAGTAACGATTCAGGAGGTAATGAACAAATTTTAAAACATATTAAGTGGTTTTAACCAAATTGCGCAAAGAAATATAATATTTACCTTTCCACGATGAAAATGATGGTCTTCAGTCAACTTAGCCCAACTTCACTGCAACTCTTGGCAAACTTTTTATATATATATATGATCAGTACAAAGTATAAACCCTTTTTAAAATACAAACCTCTCTTAACATACAAACCTTAATCAATTCTTAAATTCATTACTGTGAAAGCACAAAATCATTGAAATAACCTTACGAATTCATTATAAGATAACCATAGCTTCATCATTTTTATTTTTTTTACTTTTTTATTTTATTTTTCCAAATTCATAAACACCAACATGCAAATTCATTACACTAGTATGCAAATTCATTAAGTAAGAAGTACAGATTCATTAAAATATAATTATAGATTCATTAAACAACAAATGTAAATTCATTAAAAAAAATCACCCTCCCCCAACCTCCATTGTCCTGCACCTCTGCCACCCCATCTCCACCAATGTCGCCGGCACCGTCATCCCATCGCCACTGTCACCACCGCCCCAGTTCACCATAACGTCTCATTCTATCTCCTCCCATCACCGCCAACCAAACCGCCGGCGATCTCCCTCGTCACGCACCACGCCCGAAATTCTCTCTCCTCACTCATGGCATTCTAATTGCAGATTCATTATTTTATAACTGGAAGTTCATCACTTCATTACTCTAAATTCATCATAACAAACATGTAGCTTCATCAATTTTTTTATGAATTCACGTTAAAAATTTGATGAATTTTAGAATTAAAAACCTCCCTCACTCTTCCTCCCGTCCCCTCCCCGAACCACCACAGTTGCCGCCTTCGCCGCCCTACGGCCACCAGCCACCTCCATCCAAAGGCATCGACGAGGTCACCTCCTGCCGCTAAAGTCACCGGCGACCTCACCCAACGCACCACCCCCCAATCATTTCTCTCAGCTCAAAACATCAAAAAATGTTTTCGGAGCTTACATCTCGTTTTCAAGTCGCTGACCATGGTTCCATGGCTGGAGACCACGTATCATAGGTCGAGGACCCCCGATCTATGGTCGCCGGCCATGGAATAGTGGCGGCGGTTTCAGATCGGAACTTAGTGACAGAAAACTGCGAAAGAAAGTGCGAGCGCCGGAGTACCGTGAGAGGAGAGAGAGAGAAACTACCGGAGAAGAGAGGAGACCGGCGAGGAGGAGAGAGAAAACGCCGGAGAGAAGAGGAGAGAGAAAACGCTGGTGAGGAGAGCTAACAGTGAGTAGAGTTAGAGAGAGAAAATGTCGATACATGTAAGGAGAGAGAAAGGAGAGTGTGCGTGGTGTAGAAATAGACATGAATGAGAAATGGAGAAAAATCAGTTTATTAGGATTGATTTTGTACAAAAAAATGCCCCTGACTTTACCAAGTATTCCGCCCGAGTCCTTTTAATTCTCACAATTAATATTGGCCATTGATCTTGAAATCTGATGTTCAGGATTTGGTTTGTGTGGTTTGTATTTTAAGAGAGTTTGTATAGGAGCCTCCACCTATATATATATATATATATATATATATATATATATATATATATATATATATATATATATATATATATATATATATATATATATATATTATGTTCATGACAAAATAACATTAGGGGATTCATTTTGACTTTGCATTAAATTTGTACGTAAAAGTGTTAGGGTGTTACTAAATGCCGCCCCTAAATTACTAGCTACCGCCCCCCAAAATTCCAATTTTGCCCTTTTTTTAAATTTTCACTCATCCTCTCCCTCTCTAACTCTCACACCAATTCTCCCTCTCTTTCTCCCACTCTACCACCCACTCTCATACCCAACCTTCATCAACACTCAAGCAACCCGCGGATGTCTGCCGGCGACTGGGAAGTGCCGTCGACGGTGGCAAGGGTAAAATTATTTTTTTTTGCGCATTTTTTTTGCACGGTCTGAGCTTTTCGACTCACCCTTGGGTGCGTCGTCCGCGACCGGCGACTCACCCAAGGGCGAGTCGTCTGTCGATCTCGACTCCCCAAGGGTGAGTCGTCTGCTACAGGCGACTCACCCTTGGGCGAGTCGAGATCAACAGACGACTCACCCTTGGGTGGGTCGCCGGTCGCGGACGACTCACCCAAGGGTGAGTCGAGATCGACGACCGACAGACACAAAAAAAAATTATTATTATTATTTATTATTATTATTATTATTATTATTATTATTATTATTATTATTATTATTATTTATTGTTGTTATTATTATTATTATTATTATTATTATTATTATTATTATTATTATTATTATTATTATTATTTATTGTTATTATTAATATTGTTTGAATTTAAGATTAAGCTAACATTGTTTTCGTTGTTTTCGTTAGGTTCCTTTGGAGCGGTTCGGTGGTGATGGTGTTGATTACAGTACGCATTTCGTCACTGATGAGTTATTTGATAGTGATACAGATGTAATTAATTGGGCAAAACAAATTGCCCTTACTATCGGGTTTGAGTTGATAATTTCGTCACACAAGAAGAATGGAAGCGTAAAATTGTTAAAATGCAATTGAGGTGAATGCTACAGAGGGGAATTAAGAGACTTAGATACTGCTGCTCGGAAGAAATCGAAAACAAAGGCTTGTAAATGTACGTTCCAGTTAAGAGCTCGGCAAGTGTATGGGTCCAATAGTTGGATGATTGTCACATTGCCTGGGATTAGGGGTACGCACAACCATGACTTTGCTGTGTTTCCTGAGGGATATCGTCAGATGAGTGGTCTTAGTCCTGGGTCAAAGAAACTCGTTCGTGACATGACTTCGGCACAAACAAAGCCATGTGCTATCTTGGCCGCTATTCAGGAAAAATTTCCCGAGGACAATGCAACTAGACGGCATGTGTACAACCACAGAGATCGTATAAGGAAACTTGATTTTGAAGAGAGAGATGTCATTGGTCAGTTTCATCATTTAGCTGTGGAGAATAAGTACGTACATTGGACAAGAGCCGACCCAGCTACTAATGAGGTAACTCACGTGTTCATGGCACACCCTACATCAATTCAGTTACTTCGGTCTTTTCCTTGGTTGATTGGCTTAGATTCCACGTACAAAACAAACAAGTATAAGATGCCGTTTCTTGAGATAGTGGGGATGACTCCAAGCAATAAGAACTTCCTCATAGCTTATGCCATTATGAAGGATGAGACTCAGGCAAGCTATGCGTGGGTCTTAGATAAGTTGAGGATGCTTATTGGAAATGATGTACACCCAACAGCAATTGTGACCGATCGTGAGCTAGGGTTGATGAGACCTATTAGAGAGATATTTCCCGAGAGTGCCCATTTGCTCTGTACATGGCACATTAACAAAGTCGTTGAAGACAAAGTGTACAGACTTTGTGGAAAAGATAAGCTTGTCGCGTAGAGGTTCAAGAACGGGAGGTGGAAAATTATCATGGAAGCTTCCACAGAAGCTGCGTACGATAGAGCAGTGCGTCAGATGAAGGATGGTTGGAGGAGTTACCCTCACGTGATATCCTATGTAGAGGAGACCTGGCTGAGATACAAAGAGATGTTTGTGGCTGCGTGGACGAATAAGGTGCTACACCTTGGCAACACTACGACTTGCAGGGTGGAGAGTGCACATGCCGCGCTAAAACAGTGGTTGAACTCCTCAACTGGAGCTTTGGATAATATTTGGAACAAGGTCAACAAGTCAATCGAGTCACAAATAACTAAGATCAAGTACACACTTGAAGAGTGCAGAAGACGAAGAAGTGTGATGTACTTGGGTTTCCCATTGAACTATCTGACCGGGTATGTTTCCCATTACTGCTTACAAATATTATGGGCTGAGCTGAACAGGATGAGAGAATTGAGTCACCAAGTATTTGATCGTTGCGGTTGTGTATTGAGATCCACTCATCAGATCCCGTGTGCGTGTGAGTTGAAAATGGCCACGGATACGGGCACGCCAATTAGCTTGAATAGTGTCCACAAATTTTGGCGAACACTCGTTATTAGTGATGCAGTGGAGATAGCTACGCTTGACATGACTGAGCATCCATCTGAGGACCATCGATACTTTCAGTCTCTGGTCGACGAGGTTAACTCAAGCGACCGGGCAGTTGTGCGCAACATATCTGTCCTTATGAATGAGCAGCTTCATCCTGAGGAAGCGAGTTACGTCGAGCCGGAAGCGAACACGACAGTCAGAGGTCGACCGAGAGGGAGTTCCTCTACCAGACGTGATCCTAGTTCATGGGAGTACTCCCAGAGGGGTCGTGGTCGCCCTAGGTCATCCAGTTCGAGCCGCGGGCGTGGTCGTAGCTCATCCTCATCGAGTAACGTCGTGCGGAGTACTGGTATGAAAACCCATAATTTATTAACATGTACATAATGTTGTTAATTACTTTTTGATAAGTACTATTAATGACTTTCTATTATATTGTCTTGCAGCTGGACAAGGAATAGATATCACTGAATTCTATCATGTTAACAAAATTCCGGGAATCATCATACCTTTCATTGAAGGATATCTCGATGTGCTTGGGGATGGTAATTGCGGTTTCCGTGTCATTGCGGACTAGGTTTTCGGAGACCAAGAGCAATGGCGATTGACGAGAGTTTGCATTGCACACGAACTCTTAGCTAACCGAGCATTGTACGAAACCCTATACGTTGAAGGGGTCGACGCTGGTTACCGCCGTATTATGTGGGACGGAGGTGCGTGTAACTATGATCACTGGATGATAGTAATTGAGGATTTGTTCCCGATTGCCAACCTCTTCAATGCAGCGATTATGTTATTCGGATACGGCAGCGGAAGGGGGTTATATTCTTGTTACACAGTGCTACCGTTGCAAGCACCTTCGACTGCTACACGTCCAAGTAGGGAAATTGTCATGTGTCATTTAGGTGATTCGTACATGCATTATATCCGTTTGGATTTAGCCTCAGATTTCCCTGTTCCTACGATATGCGAAGCATGGTTTACTTCCCGTTCTGATAGTGTCGCTGGTTGGGAGCAAATGTATGTTAGGCGAAGAGCACATTGGGATCGTTTAGCGAGGTCGACGTAATTGAATGTTTTGCGTGATTGTTATACTTATATCATTGTCACATTTTTGTGTGATTGTTATATTTTGCATGTGGAGAGTGGTCGTGATTATTGGAGGTAAATAAAACAACAAATTACAATAAAACAAAAAATGTAAATAACAAACAACAAATTACAATAACACAAATAAATAACAATAACAATGAAACTCTTATATAAATATATAACAAATTCATCTAGGGTCAATACATCATTTGGCAGCCCGCCAATCTCTCATATACTCGTCCATTTGGGATCGAGAATCTTCCGCTTGCTCCGGAGGAATCAAAGTAATGGCCTGCTCATATAAGACGGCTAGACGATTCACCCACTGCAAAAAAGTAACAATGAGTGTGAGTTCAGAGATATGTAATACGTAAAAATATATATATTTTAGTTAATCACTTACATAATCACTGTTGGATCGTGGAGGAATCACAGGTGCTGCAGCGTCACGTATCAGCTGAGGGTGGGAGTGAAGGTAGTACCATGCGAGGTAGTCATCCGTACATGCTGTGGGATCTGACGTGGATGCCTGAAACCCATGGAGACCAAGAATGTAAAATCCCGGGAACATACGCCAAGCATCAGATGAGATCCGTTCGGGGAAGACAACCTTGTACGAACGACTGCTCCATGACCTGATCGCTTTGACTGGCCTAAAGATCGGGGAAGGGATACTCTGTACGTACCCGATTTGTCGTAAACAACGACCAGGCATGTACGGTTCGATAATATCCCGATACTGTAGCAACCCCATGAATATAGTCCTCGGTACAGATACTGCCGGGCTAGAACCGTACGACAGCCACACCACCTACGTAGAAATGTTGAAAGTTACGGTGAAGTAAAAAAACATAGCAAACGACGAAATAAATCATGAACACCGATAACTAAATGACGTACCTCTGTCGCTCGCAGATGATCCAAGCGTCTACGTAAGGAGTGCAGTCGAACCACGTCCTTGCCCTCAGCCTGGGCACTCCATACGGACGCACGGGGAGCCTCGTCGTCCCCGACAACCATCCGCTCCCGATGAGGTCGGAAGCAGGGAAAGTACTCGTATATCCATGCCTGCAGGAGAGTTAGGCATCCGCAGATGCCCTGAGAATCCCCGCGACTAGCTATACCGAGCTGACGATATAGGAAGGCGAGGGCAGCAGATCCCCAAGAGAAGTCATGCACCGTATCGACACCGTCGTCCATCACCTCCATCACGCAGAAGGGTCTAATACGGTTACCACTCTTGTCGACAAACAAGGTGGATCCAATAAGTAACCACATCCAAGCTGTCGCCTGGTTGTCCTCCACTTGCTCACGGCAAAGCTCAAAAACCGACTCCGTGAGGACCGCACCGCCCTGCCAGTGGCTACACATCAGTTCCTCTCGGCTGACCCCGAAAACCTCCATGGCCGCCATCTGCAGCTGCCCATCCCGTCCGTCATTGGAAACGAGCTGTCCGTCTACAGGAATCCGAAGAATATGCCATACATCGTGCAACATGATCGTCATCTCTCCGAACGGCATGTGGAACGAGTTCGTATCCGGCTGCCACCTTTCAACGAATGCAGATATCAGGGGGAAGTCAATATGTCTGAACATAATGTCTGCCAGGTGTGATAACCCAGTCCCCTCGATCCGGGCCCTCATCTCGGCCGACATCTCCGCTCGCCACTGACTCAGCCGCTGACAGACACTGAATCGGTTCTGACACTTCAAGAGACCCCTCGTCTCTCCATTCCACACACGAGACGCTACGTGGCCCAGGAAGCTCGGTATGACGCTATCATCCGCCGGCCCACCCTCCACAGGCTCTGTAACAAGCCACGTAGTGTCGTCCTCCGCTCTAGATCATTTGCTAGTACTGGACGACCCAGTACTAACAAACCTACCGCCTCTGCCCTTCACCACGTGCCAATCTGAGGATGATTCGACGCCAATCTGATCATCGTCCATGGACTGATCCCCGGAGTAGAACTCGCTAGTGTCGTCTTGCTCAGCAGTCATCTCCCTCATCCGAACTGCCTCTCTCTGTCTCCGTACAGAGGCATCAATCCCGCGCGTCCTCGTGTGACGCGGTCCTGAACCAGCTAGTTCACTAAATAACCGAGGCACCGATTTACCGGCTCCTCCCATCTATCATTTCACATTTTTAATAATAATAATAATAATAATAATAATAATAATAATAATAATAATAATAATAATAATATTTTTTTTTTTTTTTTTTTGTGTCGGTCGTCTGCGACCGGCGAGTCACCCAAGGGTGAGTCGTCGGCCGATCTCGACTCACCAAGGGTGAGTCGTCTGCGACCGGCGACTCACCCAAGGGTGAGTCGTCGGCCGATCTCGACTCACCAAGGGCGAGTCGTCTGCGACCGGCGACTCACCCTTGGGCGAGTCGAGATCGGCAGACGACTCACCCTTGGGTGAGTCGAGATCGGCAGACGATCGATGCAAAAAAAAAAAAAATTCAACACAACTTCAATTCATAAGTTCGCGATTCAATTCAAGGCAAAAAAATTCAATTCAAGGCAAAAAAAATTCAATTCAAAAAAAAAAAAAAAAAAATTCGAAAAGTTACCCCTCCGCGATGCCGTCCGTCGCCGCCTCCCTCGCCGTCGAAGCCTCTGCCGCTGCCGCTAGCCCCTGACATGGTGGTAGTGGTGGTGGTGGTGGTGGTTGCCGGTGTGATGGTGTGGTGGTGAGGATGAGTGAGAGTGAGTGAGGAAGAGAGGATGAGTGAGAGTGAGTGAGGAAAAGGGGTGAGGGTAAAATTGGAAATTGAGGGGGCGGTAGCTAGTAAAAAAGGGCGGTATTTAGCAATTCACAAATGTTATGATACGTTGTGTTATGTCATAATAATAATAATAATAATAATAATAATAACACATGTATAACTTTTTTTTAAATCTAAAAGTATAAGTTGTGCATGTAATCCATTGCGTAAAATTAGAATATTACTATTATTATGATCTATATCAACTAATTTGGAGGCAAAATATCTACTAAATTCCACATTTGGCACTCACAAAATGTGCAAAATTCTATGACCAGGACTGAGTAATACTCTCCCCATGAAATTCTCTCTCACTAATTTGCGTGCTTTCAGAGAGTTTGTTATCTCACTAATTTGCGTGCTTTCAGAGAGTTTGTTATAAAATTGAGGACAGCCTTCAAATTCTATACGATGTGTAATTGTCAAACAGAAAACTCTCTTTTAAGCATCACAAGCTGTAAGATATCAATAAAAACCCATCTCAAGCATTATTTTCTCATCATCAAAATCCACTAACAAAAATTCCCACTTTTAATGTTTTCAGCTAACAAAGTTTCCCCATTTAATCATCATTACTTTTAATCATTGTACATTTCATGTTGTTTTTCCATTGGGTTGCATTTATATCAAACAGTTGTGGGCATTCGTGAAACGAAGAATTTTTAGTTGAGTAATAATGTCTCACTTGGAGAATATCAAGAATGAGGGTGTCGACCTGGTAAGATCATTCATTTTTTCTCATTAATTATTCCCCACCCAACATTTTAATTGTTTAAATTTGTAATTGTATGTTGTTGTTATTTACATAAGTTTAAAATGTGGGTTTATTAGTTAATTTTTCCAATCAAAATTAGATCATTACCATCTTAAAGTGATCTCTGGGTTCTTTTAATGGCAATATTTAAATTTTATTTAGTTCACATGAAGAAAGCTTTTCATTTTCTATGAATTTCACAAAGCATACTTCTAACATGTAGAAATAGGAAACTTCAGCATACTTAAATAACCTTTTTTTTTGCTCATCAGCATACTTAAATAACTTAACTAGTAGATCCTGGAACTTTAACTATATATATGAGCAATGATCTACATGGGAATCAATGTGTTATGGGATTAACCCACAAATATTAAGTTCAACCATATAATAAACTTCTTATTCATTATTGAGTCAAATAATCTGATATCCTAGGAGCTGCTTGAGCATTAGATCCTGGTTTTGTCTGGTCTGGTTTAACCTTTGTAACAAATCACAATACTAAACATGGAGAAGTTCCTCTCTTTGGGTGAAGGATTACTTTATCACTAGGTCTTGTGTAATACGGTGTCATGATGGTTGAAAGTAACTGTTTCTATCCAAAGTATCGTTTTTGTCTAAAAATTATTTTCAAAAATAACGTTTTTGGTTCAAAATGTAACAGTTATATCGCACGGTGAGACCGTTTCATATAAGTTTTTGCCTACATTGTTTAAGTCATCATGAGTCTGATTGCGAAATTGGTGTGTATGAACAGGAGAATCTTCCAATCGATGCAGTGTTTGAATCGCTTAAATGTACAAAACAAGGATTGTCGTCAGAGGAAGGGGCATCTAGGCTTGTAGTATTTGGCCACAATAAGCTAGAGGAGAAGAAGGCAACATTCAGCTTATTCCAATTTTGTTTTGAGTTGATTTCTTTTTAACTTAACTTATGAAATGCATTCTGATTTCTTATTGTAACAAAACCTTGCAACAGGAAAGTAAGTTTCTGAAATTCCTAGGATTTATGTGGAACCCCTTATCATGGGTTATGGAGATGGCTGCCATCATGGCTATTGCTTTGGCTAATGGAGGAGTAATAATATCTTAACTCCTTAAACAAAATAATTGTTGATGATTTGCATGAAATGTTTTGTCAAATGTTAATACATACCCTCCTTAAATATAACGCAGGGAAAGCCCCCAGACTGGCAAGATTTTGTTGGAATCATCACATTGCTCTTCATCAATTCCACAATAAGTTTCTACGAAGAAAACGCTGCAGGCAATGCTGCTGCAGCACTGATGGCAGGTCTCGCTCCTAAGGCTAAGGTATGTTAGGCTCCTTTCTTTTCAACTGGAAAAAAACTGTAACTGAACATGTCTATAGTGAACTTAATTTGATTATATTATATATATATACTCAACGACAACTGGAGTCATTGTAGGTCTTGAGAGATGGAAGGTGGGGCGAGCAAGAAGCTGAAATTCTGGTACCAGGAGATATAATCAGCATTAAGCTTGGAGATATCGTACCTGCTGATGCTCGTCTCTTAGAGGGAGACCCGCTCAAGATTGACCAGTCGGCCCTTACTGGTGAGTCCCTGCCTGTGAACAAGAACCCTGGTGATGAAGTTTTCTCTGGATCCACCTGCAAGCAAGGTGAACTTGAGGCTGTTGTTATAGCCACTGGAGTTCACACCTTCTTTGGCAAGGCTGCTCACCTTGTTGACAGCACCAACAACGTTGGTCACTTCCAGAAGGTATGATCTATTTGATTAAGTCTATGCTCATATATAAAAGTTGACAATCTGTTGGTCTGTTGCTTAAAGTCTATGCTCATATAAAAGTTCTCTCTCTAACATCCAAGAGGTTTTCTTTGTTGCTTTTCTAAATTACTCGAGAGGGGCCCTATCAACTGGTTAGTGACATTCGAATCTGTCACTGAATGTTCATGCAGGTCTTAACAGCCATAGGGAACTTCTGCATCATCTCGATTGCTATTGGAATCTTGATAGAGATCATAGTGATGTATCCCATTCAACACAGAAGATACAGAGATGGCATTGACAATCTGTTGGTGTTGCTCATTGGTGGAATTCCCATCGCTATGCCAACTGTATTGTCCGTGACTATGGCCATTGGATCACACCGGCTGTCTCAGCAGGGTGCTATCACCAAGAGGATGACGGCCATTGAAGAGATGGCTGGCATGGATGTCCTGTGCAGTGACAAGACCGGGACTCTTACTCTCAACAAACTAACAGTCGACAAGGGCATGATCGAGGTATAGGAATTTGATCATACTAATGAATTCAAAGTTTTCTGTCAAAATATCAGCTGAAGATGGGAAATATGTTGCTAATTTCCATTCACCAATCATGTTTTCTTGTTACAGATTTTTACCCCTGATATAGACAAGGATACTGCAGTACTGATGGCCGCCAGGGCTTCCCGTGTAGAAAACCAAGATGCAATTGATACCTGCATAGTCGGGATGTTGGCTGATCCTAAGGAGGTTAGCTTTTAACATGCCGAACAAAAGCTTAGGCGTAGATTTGGACCAGTGACAAAAGGATACTTCTGTTATATGATCTTGACATTAGAGTTTGCTTACTTGCAGGCAAGAGCAGGGATCAATGAAGTCCACTTCTTGCCCTTTAACCCAGTTGAGAAGCGTACAGCCATAACTTATTTTGATAACGAGAACAACTGGCACAGGGTCAGCAAAGGTGCTCCTGAGCAGGTGATGTCGAATATTTATTCTATGACATCAGAAGACATTTTATCCTCAAGATTATAAAGTTTTAACTCCAATATTCTCAATTTGCCACAGATAATTGAAATCTGCAAACTTGCTCCTGAGCCAAGGAACAAAGCTCATGCCATCATTGACAAGTTTGCTGAACGTGGCCTTCGATCTCTTGGTGTAGCTTATCAGGTACAGGACTAGACTGAAACCATTTCTTTTCCAGCTGTAACAATGTTCAAATGCATTAAAATCAACTTCCTCAATGCTCCATTTTCCTTTTACCTTTTTTCCAATTATAGGCAGTACCAGAGAAGACTAAGGAGGGCCCAGGAGGACCATGGAAATTTATTGCTCTATTACCTCTATTTGATCCTCCAAGACACGATAGTGCAGAGACTATAAGGCGTGCACTGAGCCTCGGTGTCAATGTCAAGATGATCACTGGTGACCAATTGGCTATTGGTAAAGAGACGAGTCGCAGGCTTGGCATGGGAACTAACATGTATCCTTCATCCTCCCTACTTGGTCAGCACAAGGATGAGAGTCTAGCTGCCATCCCTGTTGAGGAGCTCATCGAGAAGGCTGATGGGTTTGCTGGCGTCTTCCCTGGTACGTGAACTACTGCACTTTAAGTTTGCTAACTGACAGCTATCTCCTAAAGTAATCACTGGAAATTATAAGCATGTAGTACTATTTAACTGATGCTAACATTGCTGATTGAAACACACAGAGCACAAGTACGAGATTGTCAAGAAACTGCAGGAGAGGAAACACATTTGTGGTATGACAGGAGATGGTGTGAATGATGCTCCAGCCTTGAAGAAGGCAGACATTGGTATTGCTGTTGATGATGCAACTGATGCAGCGCGAAGTGCATCTGATATTGTCCTCACAGAGCCAGGACTGAGTGTGATCATTAGTGCAGTCTTGACCAGCCGAGCCATCTTCCAGAGAATGAAGAATTACACCATCTATGCAGTTTCCATCACCATCCGTATTGTGATGGGTTTCATGCTCATTGCCCTTATATGGAAGTTTGATTTCTCTCCTTTCATGGTTCTGATCATCGCCATACTTAACGATGGAACCATCATGACCATCTCCAAAGACAGAGTTAAGCCATCTCCTACCCCTGACTCTTGGAAGCTCAAGGAGATTTTTGCTACTGGCGTTGTCCTTGGCACGTATATGGCTCTCATGACCGTCCTTTTCTTCTGGGCTGTTCATGACTCCGACTTCTTTAGTGTAAGTGAAAAATATTCTTTGCTTCATTTTGGATGATATTTTCATAGTTCAAATTTGATCTTCTTAAACGATGTTCATATACTAATTACCATTGCAGCGAACTTTTCAAGTAAGATCCCTAAGGGGCCGTGAAACTGAGATAATGTCTGCTCTGTACCTCCAAGTGAGTATTATAAGCCAAGCACTGATTTTCGTAACTCGCTCGAGGGGTTGGTCCTTTCTTGAACGCCCCGGTTTATTGCTTGTGGGTGCCTTCTTCGTAGCACAACTGGTGAGTTGGGTATAATTTTCTTAATCGTTGAGTGGCTAGATATATTACCCCATGAGCATTGATCTCATTTGGTTCCACAGATTGCCACAATTATTGCCGTTTATGGACACTGGCAATTTGCCCGTACAAAAGGCATCGGATGGGGATGGGCTGGTGTGATCTGGCTCTACACCCTTATCACCTATATTCCCTTAGATATCCTTAAGTTTATGATCCGGTACTGTTTGACTGGCAAGGCCTGGAACAATATGCTCGACAACAAGGTAATATTTCAGACATGTCTTCTGATTTATTTGTTTCAGAAACAACATTACAGTGTCGTTTTGTTCTTACATATTCAAGCATTGTCTTGGTGATCACAGACTGCATTCACAAGCAAAAAGGACTACGGAAGAGGGGAGAGAGAGGCTCAATGGGCGGCTGCTCAACGCACCCTTCATGGACTTCAGCCCCCAGAATCGTCGGACTTGTTAGGTGACAAAAACAGCTACAGGGAGTTGTCTGAAATCGCCGAGCAGGCAAAGAGACGTGCTGAGATTGCAAGGTAAGCACCTTCAAAGCGAAAGTAGCCTCTTGTTTGATACTTGGGTAGTTGGGTTGGGTGGAAAATTTACTTCCCTAGAAGAAAAAAAAAAAAAAAAAAACTTGTTATCCTAGGGGAAGAAAAAATGATCCTCCTTTACCTTTCTGTCATCAGGTCAGTCATGCAGAAAGCAGAGGAAGGTCATTAAACTTCCCCTTGGAAAAGGGTTTTTTTGCAAGGGAGAAATCAAATGTGGGACAGAAAAAAAAAAAAATTTCAAAAGAATAATAATATTAGAAGGTCATGCTTATTTCTATTGTTCATTTTCATCATATAAATCCTTATCAGGTTAAGGGAGCTTCACACACTAAAAGGGCATGTTGAATCCGTTGTCAAGCTCAAGGGTCTCGACATCGAAACGATCCAACAGCATTACACAGTCTGAGAGATCAGGAGAGAGACTTTCAGGCTGAAGTTGTTGAGTTCATTGGCATCTGAAACTGGGAATTAAAGAGAGGAAGAAATAAGAAATTGGAAGATAGCTTCCTTTTTGGTCCTTGTGTTTTCCTGTTTCTTATTTAAGTTTCCTAGAGAGGAAATTGATGCAAAGCTATCGGCAATAAACCCAGCCATTGAGATGTTCATTCCAAGGGATATCCATGGTTGGGGAATAAGCTCTTAGAGATAAGACTAGTATTACTAGTTATGATCAGTCTTATGAAACATTGTCCCACTCTCTCAATGAAAGATGCTGCAATTTTGTCTTCCAGTTCATGTGTTTTCTTCGCCTCGCAATCTCTGAATCTCTCTCTTTTTTCTTTTTTGTTTTCGACTCTCAACTCAGCAAAAAATAACATGATTCATTTGATAACAACCAAAAGATATACATGCAAAATATAAAAATGAATCAATTGAAGCTATGCCAAGGTCTGAATGAATCAGTTTTGATTACAACCACCAAAATAACTTCCAATTTTTAAGTATTTTTATGATCATTACTCGACTACGAACCTAACCACTTTCTCATACTATC
Source organism: Tetragonia tetragonoides (assembly GCA_038025085.1). NCBI lineage: Eukaryota > Viridiplantae > Streptophyta > Magnoliopsida > Caryophyllales > Aizoaceae > Tetragonia > Tetragonia tetragonoides. Next base: position 4,405,380 of record CM076151.1, on the reverse strand, counting down.
CTCCAAAATGTATCGGTTAAAGTCTATGCTCATATGAAAGGTGAACGTTTGAGTGTGTAAATACTTCAATTGAGTTCAATCCAATTCAATAGAAAAGAACACACTTCATTTTATAGAGCATTTCTACTTTGGAGAAAAGACCGCTTGCATTAGATTGCAAATAATACGCGAAAGATTATTGGAGGGGATCATCTTCCAATTGTTGGTTTAAGCTCCACTTTTTGAAAAACATAACTGTGTATTAAACATGGAAGGGCCGTGAGGGTCAAGGAGGCAACAAAAACAAATGAGTTAGAACTAGAAGTGGTGAGGATCCTGTGACTTCATAAACTTTCAGCTAGAAGAAGCCAAACCTAGAAAATCTTGTGAACATCATAACTAGTACTCACAGACTTGAATGTTTAGATTTGTTTTTCTCTCTTCCTATTTCTGGTTGTGCAAACATTAAAAGCAAATCTCATCAATTCGTGAACCACTGATACAATCTGGTGTACTTGTCTTCCAAAAGAGAACCATGAAACAAAAAAATTATAGCATTACCCAGTCACGAAGCATCTCTTGCCTCATCCGTTTTCTTTCATGCCTCACGGTTTCTCGTCCGACTTCTCCAGATACATAAGCTAGTTTGATGCTGAAGTCGTGACAGCGCAACTGGAAAAGTGAAAACCATTTACATACAGAAAATAAAACCACAATACTTTGTAGATGTAGGAGGAAAAACCTTTCTATTACTAGTAATATTTTCCTACAGTAGTAAAATATGATCGTAAAAAAAGAAGCAACAAGTACAAGAATAACCAAAAGGCCAAGAGAATGAGTAGATCACCCTTCTTGTCATTTTGAATCTGATGAAGTCTTTTTCTTTTATCTATTGGTGTTAAAATGATTGCTGCAGCTGTTAATTTGTGATGTGAATCACGGTGTGTTCCTAAATCTCGGGCATTAGTACTTGGAGGTTTCTGCAACTCGGAGAGACCCTCCCAGCCCAACAGGTACAAGTGGGATCAGAGAATGCAGGACATCAGTTATCAAGGGTCTGTAACTTGGTTCCGGCTGTACACACAACACAGCTACAGCAGCAACCTGTGAAGACCGTTTATGCCAACTTCAAGAATCAGAAAAATGCAAGCTTACTAAGTGACTACATCAATTTTTTTTTTGTAAATAAGGGCCTAATATAATCCCCTAAAGAAAAGGACCTGAAATAAGTGTTTGTGATCCATTTTGTCTCTGATCACAGGATCTACAATCTTTGGGAGCTTCAACCTGTCAGTGAGCTGGGGCATGGCCTGCATTTAATTTCCGACAATCATAAAATCGCCCGTTCTGATAGCGACACAAATTATGCACTGAAAAGTATTATCAACTTGAACTCTAAACATTGATATTTTGATTCCTAAACTATCCAGAGTGAGAAAAAAAGGGACGACAATGTACTGTTACTGCTAAGCAGAAATAAATGGATACAAACAGTTTAGGACACCACAATTGACTGAGCAGGGAACCAACACCTGATCGCAGATTAAAAGTGAGTACAAGAAGTTGGATGGAAATTTACCCAAGTCACAATAGATTGGTGATGAGTCGGTGATATTTTCTCGATAGGCTTTCTTCCGGTCAATAGCTCTAGAAGGACAACTCCAAAGGCATACACGTCAGCTTTCTCAGTTAGTTTACCTGGATGGATTGACACTGTTAGATAGTTACAGTTGGAGTCTAGCAGTATGTTGGATGGTTTTGTGAATGAACAAAGCATTGGAATCTGAAAAAATGAATGCTTCTGGTACAACCGACTCTTTGCAACCTTGAAGGCAGAATATAGGGTGTTGTAGCCTATGAAGGCTTATCCAAGAAAACAAATTTCTCTGGAGAAGATGCTGAATAAAGATGTCCGATAGTTACTGAGGCTATTATGGGACATCTTAGAACAGCAGTCTCCATTTCGGCAAAAGCCAAAAGGGTAAGATATGATCAGAAATTCAGAAGTGAGATTTGGGAGGTTTTAAAATGGAGACAGAAGTTGAGACGAACCAATTTGAGCTACAAGGAACCTTACATACCATCCAATAGATACTCTGGTGCTAAATAGCCCAAAGATCCAGAGTTCTTCAAATCATTCTTATTTTGCATCCCCATAGTAACAGCTAACCCAAAACCTGAAAGCTGAATGAGGATGGAAATTTCAACAGAATATAAACAAGCACGATGCACAAAACATCTTACATCCCACAGACGAACACATTCAACAGTGTGGTGCACGAATTAGCACAGAAGAAATCTATGCATAATTCAACAAGGAGATCGTGCAAAAAAAGAGTGATGTACCTTAGCATTAAAGTTGGAGTCTAGCAGTATGTTGGATGGTTTTAGGTCCCTGTGAAGTATTGCAGGGTCACAACGCTCATGCAGATATTCTAGTCCTCTTGTGTACACAATTATCCCAACATGAAAAAATTAGATCAATAATCATAACACAAATGAAAATGACCATGGTAAATATTAACTCCTAAACAAGAAGGAAAAACAGCTGGAAACCAAGAGAAAAGAGACAGTTTGATTTACCTAGCAACATCAAGGGCAATTTTCATTCTTAGAGACCAAGTCAATGCTGAACCACAAGAAGGACCTACACAAAGGAGAGTCATGAACAATCAATCACTAATCATCATATATTAACTTACATGTACTATAAAATCGACTTAAGCGAACAGTAAAGGTTTACCATGCAACTGACTTTCCAATGAACCATTCTGCATCATTTCATAGACCAGAAACCTAGTCTCTTCATGAATGCAGTAGCCTAACATAGTGACAACATGTTGATGTAGAAGCTTGCTCAACCAACCAATCTCATTCTGCATTTTCATTTCAACAATCAACAAATAGAACAACAAAGCATGAAACAATGCTCAACCCCTTCCCTGTAAAGAACCAAGAAACAATGCAATATTACCTGAAATTCCCTTTCAATACCACCACCATCTAACTTCTTCACTGCAGCAATAAAATCCTCACCCAAACAGGCTTTGTAAATATACCCCCTACCTGCCTCTCCTATCTTGTTACTTTCTTCAAAGTTGTTTGTTGCTGCTTCCAATAAATGGTACTCCAATATTGACATGTTATTGTTGCCCTTCTTACCACCCATCCTCAATGAATTCAGCTTACCCAAAATTGGAACCAAGGAACCCCCTTTTGCCACATCTTGATTACCAAAACATAAATGCAAGTTACAAACCAACAAAACTCAAATTGGGGTTTTTTCCAAATAAATCAAGATATCAAATTATAAACTTGAGGAGTTAAGAAAAAGGTTGTTTACCCAATGACTGTTGGCTATTTCCAGAAGAGTTTTTCAACTTTTTCAGTCTAAACAACCATAAACAGCAGAGAAACAGCAACAACCCACCAATGAGAGCAGAAGCAACAGCAAGTGATAACAGAATTTTCATCTTTGGATCTTTGTGATAATCTACACTAACCCCAGTCATTCCTGATTGTTAAAACAAAAATCAGTAACAACAAAACTAACACTTATAAACAATCCAAAATTTACCCATTACCAAATTAAGTACCATTGTACTAACAATCAAGAAATCATTTGATAAATTACAAAGCATAATTCTTGTGGGTTTTGTGAATAAAGTACCTGAGGGAGGTTGACTGTGAACATATAGTACTTGAGAAATGGGTACAACTTCTTCCTCAGCTGTTGCAACTACTAAAATAACAATGGAGCACAGAACCCAAATGGGTATCAGCAACATTTTAGCTATGGAGAGAGAAAATAGAGAGGAGAATGTTGATGGGGATTTGGGTCTTTCTCTTTCAGTTAAGTTTTTATTTTATTTTGTTTTGTTTGTGCAATTTGTTGGGTTGGTGCCTGGGAATTTGAAATGTGTAGCAGCTTTTTTGTTCTCCCTCCCTGTTTTTCTGATTTCTCTCTCTACTCGTACAAGAAACCGACGTGGGGAAACTGGGCAACAGAAAACGAAAAGGAAGAAAATAATGGGGCGAAAACGGTTATTTCAAGTTGGGCCTTTTTTTTTTTTTTTTTGCTTTTCTTTTTTGTCTAAAGCACGGAGTCTTTGTGATTTTATTTAGAGAATCAAGTATTTATGAACTACTAATAACTTGTAAGGATCCACTATTCAAAAGCAGGGTATGGGCCGCACGTAGGCCCGGACTTGATGGGATGTTTTGGACCATGGGATGGGTCGGCAAATGGATTTGGGTTGGGCTAACGGGTTTGGGCCGGACTAACAAGTCGGGTCCTATAAAATTGCTAAAACATTATGTCCAAACTCGCTCTTTTTCAGGGGCTATTGAGTCGTCTAGTCCATAAACAACTCTAAGATCAGCCCATATAAGTGAATATCCATATCCCTATTTCCCTTAATATAAAATAAAAACAACAAGATTGAGTATCACTTATTTATCCATAACAAGTTAAGGTTTGCCTTTCCTTCTCAATGCTTAATGCGAGAATGGTAAGAAACTATAAAATATAATTCAAGTTGTGCACATATTTGTGTCGTTTATATAAAAGTTGGTGCTTTTAACCGAAAAAGTCATTACTCGAGATAATTTTGGTGGTCGTATCATTACTAGAGATAATCATAAGTGAAAATTGTATTGAATAATTTATGCAACTTAGTAGAGGACCGGTAGTCATTTTTCCCCAACCTTTTTCGGAGGATCATTGTGACTCTAGAGGATCCTCGCTGTCCCGGAAAGCTCATGCGGGTCCTCGAACTCTAATTACACCCATGCTTTTCCGACCTTAGATTGGTATCCTGTAAAAACACCCATCCAAGTCTATCAAGGACCCGATAAACAACCCAAGGGTCTCCCCTAGGGGTGTTCCGTGCGATATGGTGCAAAATATCCAACTTCGTTCTGAGGCCTCCCGAAACCCCTAAAAACGTGGATTATAGCTTTCAATTTTTGGCTTCCCGGTGCCCGATCATGATTTTCCCCCAAACTTCTCCCTAGGGTCTATCGTGACCTCGAATATCCTTAGTGCCCTAGAAAGGTCATCCGAGTCCTCGAACTTCAATTTCATCCATGCTTTCAATGTTTCGGCTCCTAGATTTTTGTCTCGTAAAACGCTCATCCAAGCTTCTCAGGGACTCGATAAACGATCCCAGGACCTCCAATGTCCCCTAAGGGTGTCCCGTGCGATTGGTGTGAAATTATCTAACTTCGTTCCAGGGCCCCCATGTAACGCCCCAATTTTAATACCACTTAATTAGAATGCGGAAGCGATATTAAATAACCAAAAACCCAATCAGTGGTACTAAAACCAAAGCGCTACCGCCGTGCTCACCCGAGGGCAAACACAAGGCAAGGGGTAAAGCGGAAATAAAATAAAAGACGAACTGAACTCCAAAACGAAAGTCGATTTTGTAAACTTAATTGAAATAGTAATATCTTACAAACAACCTCTTTATCCAAATTATTGTTACACCATTACTAAGCTTAATATTTATTACAACAAAGAACTGAAGCGTAATCCATGCCATGCGTATCCTCAAAACACGATCACATTCGTCCCAATTATCAATCAACGACTGCACGTCATCAACATGCACGTGCAAGTGTAGATTTGGATATGCAGAGAACACAAAAAACAGAAAATTAGCGAAAGCTAAGTAAGAACACTCCACCTTGTCAAATGCAAGGTTTTATGGTTTCAAAATACAGATAGCACTTACAGATAATAATATTCATGATAATATTAATAGTAGATAATATAGATAATAATGCACATATGGTATCTTAGATACGTTCTCCTTTATAGGAGTTATCTTTCTGTCTTTCACTGTCTTTTCTGTATTTCAATGTCTTCTACTCTTTTCTGAATTATGTTAGCTCTCGCAAGAATGGTTAGCTGGTACGGGAGATACAAGTTTACTTCCCTTGGCAGGAGATCACCTCATATCATATCACATATCTGGCTATCGCCCTGGCTATCGCCATATCATAATTTCAATATCAATATATATAATGCGCGTGCAACGTGTACTCCAGAAACCGACCAATGGCCTTTTTGGCGGTCATACCACAAATCAAAGAATAATCTCAATCTCAACTCATACTCAAACTTATGCATATCTGCATAACTGAATCACTCTCAATACTTTCTGTATATAGATATATCATTCTCACACTTTCTGTGTATCATTCTCATTCTTTCTGTATTCGTACATATCTGTACTTACTTTCTGTATATCATTCTTATACTTTCACTGATACTTCTCATATACTTTACGTAGCTTTATATTGTCTTAGATAGGTATTTCAATGACTTTATCTTCCTTATTTCCTTTCTTTACTTTACTGTGTTTTCTGTATATAATTCACATACTTTGTTCTTACATTTCGTATACATGCTCATATAGCTCAATAATACACATACTTCACATAGCTCATGGTATAGCATGCTTAATTCGCACTTAACTTATAATTCTCATGTTTAGTACTTAGCACATAGCTTCACATACTTTAGCACTTAGCACATAATTTTGTAAATAGTTATAGACAAGGGAAAAGTGATGGATATGCCCTTACACTTACAAACGCTCCTTAATGCTAATAAGACTTTTTAGTCCTTTCTCAACTCTAGGCTTTAACACCTAATAATAATAAATAATAATCCTCTATATTAATAATCTAGGTAATACTTCTCACAAATCAACCAAACACAAAGTACTTCTCTTGTTTCTTTTAAACATGCATTCGGCCAAGCAAGGCAACACCAAACAAACAATTTTCTGAATTTCCACTTTAATTCATAATCATTATATCTTATTTCTAAAATCATCCCTTAATTAATAAATCATCTTTACTAGATATAATCCACACGCAACCATTTGAAAGTAATATATACTTCACCCATATCACTTATACATGCTCAAACTCATAGATCCACTAATTAAACATACTTTTATTAATTAATCACTTTCGGCCATTATTAGGAAATAAACAATAATTAACCCAACTTGATTTATATAATCATTCTTCAACATGCAATTATCAAAACTCATACTTAACCTTTATAAGGTCCGAAAATCACATGCTTAAATATAACTTAATTAATCTAACTTAATCCCTTCTTAAGCATACTTTCGAAAATAATAAGCTTAGTCATACATAGGTTCGAAACTTATAAATCATACACCAATTAACATACTCTTTATAGCTTAATCTTTCTAGGTGATTTACTCACACAAACATCACAACAATAATTAATAAAGCACAGCAAAATCATCTTTCATGCTCAATCTTTCTTAGGTGATTTAGAAGAGAGTTTGGGGATAAAAGATATGAATATACACCTTAATAGTCTTCCCCTAAATTCGGCCTTGAAGGTCCGGGATCCGATGTTTGTTGTAAATCCTCCAAAGGTTCTTGGTTTGAAAATGACTAAGAGAAGAACAATAAAGACACAAAGTCAAGAAGTGATTATAAAAGCTTATAACCGAATTGAATTGTGAATGAATAAGTGTACTAGCTTTGTTACCTTAAACTCAAGAGATTAGTCTTAGCTTTATCAAGCTCTAATGGCTTCCAAAGAGATGTAGAGATTATGTGAGAAAGTGAAGATGAATAGTTGTTCTTGTGAGTATATGTGCAACTGGTTAGAGAGAGAAGAGAAAAGAATATTATGGTTGCCTTTTTGCACAAAAGAAATCAATAGCTTGTATACTTGGATCAAATAGGTTTTGAGAAGTGAAATGAATCATTACTAACAAGATTTGGCTAGATTATTATTCTCAAGTGAATTTGCCAAGTGTGCTTGACTATGTTCAAGAATTACTATGCATTATGGATACTTGGTGGTCAAGAATAACCAAACAAAAATCTGAATTCTCTAGATAATTCTAGGTGGTTCATGATATCACAATTTGATGGATTACAATTGAAGTTGGGCTCGGGTTTGGAAGAGAAAAAGAATCGGGCTTCGGCCCACAAAACCGAACACACAAACCCACAAAACTGAGACCAAATATATGTACTAGCTTAACCCAAAACAAATAAATAATACCCAATTGGTATAACATGCATAGTTAAGATAATTAAGCGTCATTAGTCACTAAGACATAATTATTAGCACTAAGCTAGTTTAATTAGCTAGTAATCAAGTTTAAAATTTTTCGTATATTACACCCCAGTACCCAAAAGAAAGTGGATTATAACCTTTGATTTGGGCTTTGCGGGTCCCGATAGTGGTGTCCCATAAACCGACCTAAAAGCCTATCATGTGTTAGAATTTTGGCACAGCGGATGTGTAGTGGAACCTTATCTAAATAACAATAATAATATTCACTAATCAAACATATGTGAATATATAAAATGAGGGGGAACAATGGTTGTGAGCATTGCTATGCTCACCCATGATAGCTCTACAGGCTATCTTCTCTTAAGTCATTGTTATCTCCATTACATAATCTTCTAGATCTCCTTATATACTATTTCTAACTTCTAAGAAATAGTGGTTCATATTAATTTTAAGTTACAGCCATTTGATAATGTAATACTCTAAATGATTTACTATTTAGAGCTTACTAATTATAACTTCGATAATTTAAGTTTGTATTTTCCAACACACCCCCTCAAACTTAAATTATCCATTCAAACGCTTTTGGTCCACTAATAACTCCGATGACCACATTACTTCACATTCTTCTGATGTTCGTGGCCATATGATCTTTTCTAGCCGAAGCCTCCTATAATTGCATCCTCTATGTCTTATCGTCTCTCCAGGATGACTACTACACCTTGAACATCCTGTGAACTTCGTATCATGATTTACTCTTCCCAATACTTGACCCTACTCTTGGATCTGTTCACTTTTCAAAATTGGGATTCCTTGTCCCAACCTTACTTCTTACAGCTGCGGCTGCCTCGGTCATACCGAGATTCTCTTTACGACTGCGTTGCCACCTCGGTCATACCAAGCTTCTTCTTACGGCTGCGTCGTCGCCTAGGTAATACCGAGATTCTCTTGGATTTCTACCCATCTTGACTTAATAGGGTTTTTTTCTTTTACCCTATTTGTCTTTGAGTTGGCTCTTATGCTTTGGCCACTCAATTTCCTTTGGGTTAGCATCTTTGACTACCCAAACCTGGATTTCTAGTTGGCATCTTAACCAATCTATTCTCGTGAGGGAAGCACATGATTTCTTTTGTTGTTGAATTGGAGGAAATAGGATCTACCATCGGGTCTGATACCATGTTAGAATTTCGGCACATCGGATGTGTAGTGAAACCTTATCTAAATAACAATAATAATATTCACTAATCAAACATATGTGAATATATAAAATGAGGGGGAACAATGATGGTGAGCATTGCTATGACATGACAAATGTTGAGAAATATATGAGACAAGAAATTAAATGTAGGAAAGAAATCCTCAAACTTTGTATTCTCTGTGATTTGCTATTCTATTACATTCTACAATAACATATAATATTTATATGTGTTATGGGCGTATATATGCCACACACAACACTCCTTATAATCAATGAATAAAAATCTCTTTCGTTTCTTCAACCAGCTCCGGTGACGATTCTAATTTCACCTTGGAACTTGAGCACTTTTCTTCTATCGAGCATAATGCGTGGAAATCCCATACTTCTTCATTTTTCGAATGAGACGATGTGGCGATATTCCCTTCTGCTTGATTACTCCAACAATCACGAGCATAATGACCCTTCTTACCACATTTATAACAATTTCTATTCTTTCTTTGGCTTCTTTGTGCATTATGTCCGCCTTTGGCTTCATTAAAACGAGCTCCCCCTTGTTGAGGACTTCTCCATGGTTGTTTCTTTTGCCAACGACCATGTTGCGCTTTTTCTTGATTTTCAACGATGCGATATTTAACAAATTTCTTGTTACTAAACAACGCCTTTTCTTCTTCGTTTTTGGAATTACCAGGCTTTTGTTGATCAAGAGCTTCTTGATTTTCCAAGATGCTTTCCAATTGATCAAGGGTCGGTTGTGTAGGCCATCCACGAGTGGCCGTGATGAGGGTTTGGAATTCGGATCGAACTCCATGGATTATGATCCTTCTCATCCTTGTCTCACTAATCGGATTTTCTTCATCTAACTTCGATATTTCTCTACAAAGCGATTTTACTTTAGAGAAATATTGACCAATGGTCATGTCATTTTGCTCGATAGACATCAGCTCATTTTCGAGGCACTGCAGCTTCGCATCATTTGTTTTCTCTTACAATGTCTTCAAAGTATCCCAAATTTCTTTGGGAGTTTTTGCCTCTTTTACCTTGTGTAGCACATCATCTATGATTGAGATCGTAAGAGCGAACATAGCCTTTCCAGCTTTCACTCGCCATTTTTTACGATCTTCTACGTTTTCCTCAGAAGGGATTATTGTATCACTTCCTCCTACAATCTCCCACATTTCCTGTCCCTCTAAATAAAATTTCATGCGAAAACTCCAGTCACTATAATTATTCTCATTGAGCTTAACTAATTGGCTCATGGAACTCATCACATCTGCCATCTTAATATTTAATTGGAGTTGGTCCCTGACCTCTCGCTCTGATACCATGTTAGAATTTCGGCACAACGGATGTGTAGTGGAACCTTATCTAAATAACAATAATAATATTCACTAATCAAACATATGTGAATATATAAAATGAGTGGGAACAATGGTGGTGAGCATTGCTATGCTCACCGATGATAGCTCTGCAGGCTATCTTCTCTTAAGTCATTGTTATCTCCATTACATAATCTTCTAGATCTCCTTATATACTATTTCTAACTCCTAAGAAATAGTGGTTCATATTAACCTTAAGTTACAGCCATTTGATAATGAAATACTCTAAATGATTTACTATTTAGAGCTTACTAATTATAACTTCGATAATTTAAGTTTGTATTTTCCAACATCATGGACCCGATAAACGACCCAAGGGCCTCCCATGTTCCCTAGGGGTGTCCCGTGAGATATGGTGCAAAAATATCCAACTTCGTTCAATGACCCTGAAACATATAAAAAAAACGTGAATTATAACCTTCCATTTTGAGCTTCTTGGGGCTCGATTGTCATTTTTCTCGAAACTATTCCCGAGGGTCTATCGTGACCCTAGAGGAACATCGGTGCCCTGAAAAGGTTATCCGGGTCTTCGAACTCCGATCCCATCCATGCTTTCAATATTTCGACCCCTAGATTGACTACCCTAAAACGTCCACCCAAACAAATAAGGGACCCGATAAACGATCCAAAAAGCCTCCCATGTCGTTTAGGGGTGTCCGTGTGATGTCGTGCAAAAATATCCAACTTCGTTCCAAGGCCTCCCGGAACCCCAAAAAGGTGGATTATAGCATTCGATTTTTGGCTTCCCGGCCTTCGGTTGTCATTTCTTCCAAAACTTCTATGAGGTGTCTATCGTGACCCTAGAGGACCCTCGATGCCCTGGGAAAGTTATCCAGATCCTCAAACTCCGACCCATGCTTTCGGTGTTTCGGCCTTTAGATTGGTGTCCTGTAAAATGCTCATCCAAGTCTTTTAGGGACCCGATAAGCGTCCTATGGGCCTCTCATGTACCCTAAGGGTGTCCCATACGATGTGGTGCGAAATATCCAACTTCGTTCTGAGGCCTCTCGGAACCCCAAAAAACGTGGATTATAACCTTCAATTTTCAGATTCCCGGGGTCAAATTGTCATTTCCCCCCAAACTTCTCTGGGGGTCAATAATTGTGACTTTAGAGGACCGCCGGTGCTCCGGGATGGTCATCTGGGTCCTCAAACACCAATTTCACCCATGCTTTCGGTAGTTCGGCCATTATATTGGTGTCCTGTAAAAATGTCCTTCCAGGCCTATTAAGGACCTGATAAACGACCACAAAGGCCTTCTAAGTGCCCTAGGAGTGTTCCGTGCAATGTGGTGCGAAAATATCTAACTTCGTTCCAGGGGCCCCCGAAACCCCAAAAAACATGGATTATATAGCCTTTGATTTTTGGCTTCCCGGGGTCCGGTCGTGATTTTTGCCCAAACTTTTTTGGGCGGTCTATCATGACCCAAGATGGCCCTCGGTTCCCCTGGAAGGTCATACAGATAATGGAACTTCGATTTCACACATACTTTCGGTGTTCCGGCCCTAAGATTAGTGTCATGTAAAACGCCCATTCAAGCGTATCAGGGACAACGTAAATGACCCTAGAGGCTTGCCATGTCCCGTAGGGGTGTCTAGTGCAATGTGGTGCGAAAATATCCAACTTCGTTCCGGGGCCTCTCGGAACCCCAAAAAACGAGGTTTATTACCTTCAATTTTCGGATTCCCGAGGCCCAGTTGTCATTTTTGCCCAAAATTTTTCGGATCGTCTATAAAGACCCTAGAGGACTCTCAGTGCCACGGGAAGGTTATTCGGGTCCTCGAACATTGATTTCACCCATACTTTCGTTGTTCCGACCTTTAGATTAGTGTCGCGTAGAACGCCCATTCAAGCTTATCAGGGAAAAATTAAATGACCCTAGAGGCCTTTCATGTTCCCTAGGGGTGTCTCTTGCAATGTGGTGCAAAAATATCCAACTTCGTTCCAGGACCTCCCGAACCACAAAAAATGTGGATTATATATAACCTTCAATTTTTAGATTTCCGGGGTCCAATTGTCATTTCCCCCCAAACTTCTCGGGGGGTCAATCGTGACTATAGAGGACCGTCGGTGCTCCGGGATGGTCATTCGGGCCCTCCAACTCTGATTTCACCCATGCTTACGGTGTTCCGGCCATTAGATTAATGTCTTGTAAAAACGCCAATCCAAGCCTATGAGAGACCCGATAAACGACCCCATGGGCATTCTAAGTGCCTTAGGGGTGTCTCGTGCGATTTGGTGCAAAAATATTAAATTCACTCCGGAAACCCCAAAAAATGTGGATTATGGCCTTTGATTTTTGGTTTCCTGGGGCTCGGTTGTGATTTTTGCCCAAACTTTTCCGGGCGGTCTATCATGACCCACGGTGCCCCCGGAAGGTCATCCGGATCATCGAACTTTGATTTCACCCATACTTCCGGTGTTCCGGCCCTAAGATTAGTGTCCAGTAAAAAACACACATTCAAACCTATCAGGGACAACGTAAATGATCATAGAGGCCTGACATGTCCCATAGGGGTGTCACGTGCACTGTGGTGCGAAAATATCCAACTTTATTCCGGGGCCTCCCGGAACCCCAAAAAACGTGGATTATAATCTTCATTTTCGGATTTCCAAGGTCCGGTTGTTATTTTTGCCCAACCTTTTTCGGGTATTCTATCATGGCCCTAGAGGATCCTCAGTGTCCCGGGAAGGTCATCAGGGTTCTCGAACTCCGATTTCACCCATGCTTTAGTTGTTTCGACCATTAGATTGTTGTCCCGTAAAAACACTCTTTCAAGCCTATTAGGACCCGATAAACGACCCGAGGGGCTTTCCAAGTGCCCTAGAGGTGTCCTGCGTGATGTGGTTCAAAAATAGCTAACATCATTCCAGCCCCCTCCGGAATCCCAAAAATGTGAATTATAGCCTTCGATTTTTGGGTATCCGGTGCCCGATTGTGATTTTAGTCCAAAATTTTCCTTACGGTATATCATGAGCCTTGAGGATCCACGATGCCCCGGGAAGGTCATCCGAGTCCTCGAACTTCAATTTCACCTGTGCATTTGTTGTTTCGGCCCTAAGATTAGTGTCATGTAAAACACCCATTGAAGCTTATCAAGGACAATGTAAATGACCCTAGAGTGTCCCGCGCAATTGGTGCGAAAATATCCAACTTTGTTTCAGGGCCTTCCGCAATCCCAAAAAAAGTGGATTATATAACCTTCAATTTTCAAATTCTTGGGGCCTGATTATTGTCATTTTCCCCAAAACTTCTTTGGGGGTCAATCGTGATTCTAGAGGACTGTCGGTGCTCCGAGATGGTCATCGAGTCTTCGAACTCTGATTTCATCCGTACTTTCGGTGTTCCGGCCATTAGATTGATGTCCTGTAAAAACGCCCTTCCAAACCTATCAGGGACCCGATAAACGGGTCCAGGGGCCTTCTAAGTGCACTAGGGGTGTCCCGTGCGATGTGGTGCAAAAATATCTATCTTCGTTCTGGAGCCCCCCGTAACCCCAAAAAACGTGAATTAGCCTTTAATTTTTGGATTCCTGGGGGCCGATTGTGATTTTTGCCCAATTTTTTCCGAGCGGTCTCTCATAACCCATGATGACCCTAGGTGCCCCTCGAAGGTCATCCGGATCATCGAACTTCGATTTCTGCCATAGTTCCGGTGTTCCGGCCCTAAGATTAGTGTCTCGTAAAACGCCTTTTCAAGCCTATCAGGGACAACGGAAATGACCCCAGAGGCTTGCCATATCACATAGGGTGTCTCGTGCAATGTGATGCGAAAATATCCAACTTCGTTCTATGGACTCCCGAAACCCCAAAAACGTGGATTATAACCTTCAATTTTCGGATTTCGGGGTCCAATTGTCATTTTCCCCCAAACTTCTCTAGGGGTCAATCGTGACTCTAGAGGACCGTTAGTGTCCTGGGATGGTCATCCGGGTCCTCGAACTCCAATTTCACCCATGATTTCGGTGTTCCGGCCATCAGATTAATTTCCCATAAAAACGCCCATCAAAACCTATAAGGGACCGATAAAAGACTCCAGGGGCTTTCCATATGCCCTAGTGGTGTCCCGTGCGATGTGGTGCGAAAATATCTAAATTTGTTCCAGGGCCTCCCGGAACCCCAAAAAACGTGAATTATAGCTTTGATTTTTGGATTCCCGGGGCCCGGTTGTGATTTTTGCCCAATTTTTTCCGGGCGGTCTCTCATGACCCAAGGCACCCCTGGAAGGTCATCCGGATCATCAAACTTCGATTTCTCCCATAGTTTCGGTGTTCTGGCCCTAAGATTAGTGTCCCGTAAAACGCATTTTCAAGCCTACCAGGGACAACGTAAATAACCCTAGAGGTCTGCCATGTCCCGTAGGGGTGTGCAGTGCAATGTGGTGCGAAAATATAGAACTTTGTCCCGGGGCCTCTCGGACCCCTAAAAAACGTGGATTATAACCTTCGATTTTCAGATTTCCGGGGTCCGATTGTCATTTTCCTCCAAACATCTATGAGGGTTTATGGTGACCCTGGAGAACCCTCAGGCCCAGGAAGGTCATCCGGTTTCTCGGACTCCGATTTCACCCATGGTTTCGGTGTATTTGCCCTTAGATTGGTGTCTCCGTAAAACGCTCATCCAAACCTATCAAGGACCCGATAAATGACCCAAGGGCCTCCCATGTCCTCTAGGAATGTCTCGTGCAATATAGTGCGAAAATATCTAACATCAAGGTCTCCCGGAACCCCAAAAAACAGGGATTATAACCTTCACATTTTGGATTCCCGAGGCCCAATTATAACTTGTGACTTTTCCCTAAACATCTCCTACTAATTTGTCGTGACCCTAAAACACCCTCTGTATTTCAAGAAAAGGTCATCTGAATCCTCAGTTTGACTAGATATTAGTTGTCAAATTCATCTCATCAACTTAGCATATCTTATACAATTTGTCCACTAGGGAAAACAAGTTTTAATTATGGTGTTATGTACGTATTGGTTTTGAATTATCGATGATATCGACATTATATGTCATTCAAATGATTAAAATGAAAGTTGAAGTTAGATTTTGCTGCAATAAAAAAAAACCCCTACAAATTAACTAATTAAGCTAGTTAATATACGCAAATATTCTAATGACTAGAATAATGGTCATCTTTCATAATGAACAAAGTTATAGGGATAACTTGTGAACAAATTAGTAGGGGACACAAGTTTCTACTAACATTTCCAATATTAGGAATTAGCCAATGGAAAATATGATTCATATTAGTCTACCAATACAATGATGCATACAAGTTTCAATGAAAGGAAAGAGAATACGGTTTAGACTTTATAGTGCTTACACTTCTAAACCCAAATGTACCATACTTCGCAAGGCCTAGAAGATGAGTGGAAAACTGGAAATGTATGTCAAGTGTCAACAGAGTGGAAAAGGCACGCAAAACAAAGGCTAACGTGGAATAGCCCACATTATTAAGCAGCTCAACCACATCCTCGAAACTCTCTCCACCCACATACAGAAGTTATAACTATGTATTGCAGTCCACAGGGAGCAAAGAGAGATAGAGCTCTGTTTTCATCAGTCGTCAGTCACTTATCAGACTAGATCAGATCAGTTCACCGGTTTACTAGAACACGTTATCACAAAACATTTATATTGAGCTTATCTATAAAAAAACAAAAAAAAACAAAAAAAAAAACAACAACCTAGTATGGAAATATATCTCGCCGAGGGCGGGGTCTAAGGATTAGGGAGAGCGGGAGGCCTAGATGTATGCGGTCTTACTACTCGGCCAGCAGAGACGCCCACATTTATATGGAGCTTACTAATCTAAACAGTTGACTTGGATGTCACAAGTCATCTAGAATTTTATTGATAGAATGCCACAAGCTAAACTTATTACTCATCCATCATACAAATGCACCTAAGTTTAGAATGCAAATGCACATAAACTTGGATGTATAGAATGTACAAAAGTGATGTGTATAATATGCTGTATTTTTGTACACAATGCATGGTTTAGGTATCAAAGTTATTGCATTCAGTTGAATCCAAAGCCCAAGGACATGCATGCATGACAATCAATTTTTCTTACAAATGGAAAGCCTTAATCCTCCAATAAATATACATACTGCATGCACTACTAACTAAAATGCAGTAGCATACTAACTAAACTTCACTCAAATTTCAATAGACATGAAATCAAACATAGTGATAACAATCCTATTTGCACTGCTCTTGATTGCCCAGGGAATCATAGAAGCAAGCCCTATACATGGCAAACAAGAAGCACAAGTTGAGAAGAGATCATCATCATCATCAAGAAGAAGTAATCTTCGGAGGAGAAGAAGTAAAAGAGGTAGAAGTAGAAGATCAGGTTTAGATTGTGACCCTTTTTATGACTACCTTTTTGGCCTTTGTGGCCAATGGCCTTTCTCTTTATCCCCTTCCCCTGGCAACCCCTTTTTCCCTACACCTCCACCACCACTTCCACCGCCTTTACCGCCACCGCTACCGCCGCCAATTCTCCCTCCTCCTCCTCCACCTGTCATCATCTTGCCCCCTCCGCCTGCCGTTCCCTCCTTGCCACCGCCACTACCACCACCGCCAGTCGAGGTACCGGTCGTAGTACTGCCACCTCCGCCACCGTCACCACCGCCCCCATCACCTCCCCCACCGTCACCACCACCACCGTCTCCGCCACCGCCGCCACTAGTATCGTCCCCGCCACCCCCATCAGTAACATCTCCTTTGATCCCGCCACCTCCACCGGCCCCGCCTCCGCAGCCACTCTTTATCTTCCCTCCACTCTTCCCACCAATAACATTTCCACCACTATTCCCGCCACTTGTCCCATCATCACCACTAGCCTCAGAACTTTCACCACCGCCACTAGTCCCATCCTCGCCACCGATCTTCGGACTTCCACCGTCAACACCACCGGCAGAGACTTTACTACCGCCGCCACTGGTCCCAAACTCGCCACCGCTCCTCGAACTTCCACCGTCAACACCGCCGCCGGCAACTTTACCGCCACCACTTTTCGAACTTCCACCATCGACACCGCGGGTGACTTTGCTGCCGCCGCCGCCACCTCCGATGATCCCAGCGGCGCCGCTAGTGTTTGTATTTCCGCCGTGGACGCCGCTGGAAAGTTCGCCACCACCATTCGCATGGCCACTACCACCAATAAGATGGACATGGGAATCACAATCACCACCACCAAGTAGTGGAGGAGGAAATGGGTTCGATACGTGGCCGTTTGACGGTCCGTTTCTCTCTCCACCAGCACCACCGTCACGTGATGAGGATTACCCGCCAATTTGGGCGGCTCCTAGTGAACCAGGAGGTGATCAACTGCCTTATTGGTCACCACTTGTACCCTCTCCACCCTTTGTGCCTTAAAAAGTTTCCAATTAGTGTACCTGTTGTTGTAGTCTTGTAGATAATTTTCACTTTTGGACTTTAATTTGTATGTTTTCGTGTTAGTATTAGTTCCCACGGTTTGTGTCTTGAGCTTAGTTAGTATGATTTCTCTTTCAACTTCATAATGTGAATTGTGAGCACAGTAAATGACATAGCAGATGGTGATGCGTTTAACCATGCTGGAATGGTCTGCACTCGATCAAAATTGGCAATCCATGAACTTTGAGATGCATTCTATTCTATGGTCAAATTGTGCTCAGTTTAAATTTCCTAAATAATGTCTTCTTTTTTTTGGTTCAGATGGGACATAAATGTCGTAACAATATAAATGGAAGAGGGGTAATTCGAATCTAAAATCTAATATACTCAATACCTCAATCTAACAGACCCAAGAGGAAAACAAAAATGTGAAAAATCAAGATGTCATTTCAATGATAATTATCAACTTTTATAAAGCTTTCCAGAATATGTTACCAAGTTGTAATAGTACAGAATATTTTTATTTTTTTTTGGTGAAGGAGAGGGGCTACAAAATTTTGGTTTTGCATTAACTTTACATGATTTGTTTTTTAACAACGTTCAACGCTGTGGTGCAATCCCATTCCCTTTTATGCCTTGGTACACACATACATCAGTGTTGGAATATAGGTGAATATTCAATCAATAAAACAGAAAGACCTTACTTGCAATTGTTGTTGTGCCGTGGACAGACTACTGTCCTAAAAGACGATTTCGTCTAGCCCAGGTGTAAGCTTCTTACGGCGGCCGTCCTCCAGGATTTACACAACTCCGGTTACGGCGTGCACTCACAGTAAACGGATAGAGAACAATATCGACTTGCTCAAACCCAAAACATTTTAGAGGGTTTTTCAAAGCTGATTTTATAGAGAAAAATAACTAGTAGTCTGAACCATCAATCCTGGAAAACGAAAATAATAATTGCTATTTCGTAAATACCCAACGCAATAAATAAGGGAAGACTTTGTTGAAATAACAATTTCCGATGCAATTTAAATAAACTTTGTGTAAAAAGATAATAACCCTCACCCGATCGAACAGACGACGGCGGTGCACGCGTGTGGTGGTCCATACTTTCCCCTTTTCTTTTATTCAAAGACTAAAAGAACACCCACATAAATAAACCAAGTTACACTTTGTTTCCTCACCAATATGGGACAAAAGCCTTTTACACAAAGATAAGTTTACTTCACAACTTGAAGCTTTCATCCAACAATCCCCCACAAGATTCAAAGTTTGAAGTTTTTCCAACAATCAGTACCTCAACCTCTCCCTAAGAAGCTCTTCAAGGTCAAAAGGAGATGGCACATGAATCTAGGCTTGCCATGACACTATTATGTCATTCAACTAACACCTTCATGTTCATATCCTCATACTGCAACCAATGTAAATACCTGGCAATTGATCTCATCGAATCTCTTCTTAATGTTCTTATCTACTGGAGAACTATCCTTCAGCTACATAAATACTATGTACACTGACATCAAAGTGTCGTTGGTTCAATGGACAGTGAAGATAATATGATAATAAGGATGAAAATCATAAAAATAAGCAAGTCACTTTTCCAATAAATAGGGCAATGACATAGGAAGAATTTGACAAAACTAAACCGTCCCAAAAAACATGAAAGGAAAAATATTGCTACTACAAATAGTTGTAGCATTACTTTTGGTTACCCAAGCATTTGCAGAAGCTAATACAATCCTCACAAAAACAACACATAGCAAACTGCAAAGGAGAAGAGGAAGTACTAGAACTAGACGAGGAGGTAATAGTAGTCTTAGACGACGAGGAAGAGGAAGATCCAAGTGTGATCCCTTGTATCAATTTTTGTTTGGTACTTGTGGGCAATGGCCTTTCAGACGATCATCTCCTAATAATCCTTTTTTCCCAAGACCAAGGCCTTCACCACCTCAAGTGCCACCATCGCCGCCAGTTATTCCCACTCCACCATCAGTACAACCACCACCTTTGGTACCATCTCCACCACCTTCAATCGTGTCTCCTCCCTCACCGCCACTAGCAGTTTCTCCCCCACCATCATCCCTAGCACCACCACCTTTAGTGCCATCACCTCCACCATTATCCCCACCACCTTCACCTTTAGCTTCTTCACCACCATCTCCACCGGATGCCTCACCACCACCCGTCCCTTCTTCACCGCCACCTCCACCAATAGCTTTATCTCCACCACCCCAACCAGTGCCCGTTACCTCACCTCCACCACCCCCACCAGTGCCCGTTACCTCACCTCCACCACCTTTCATTTCATCACCTCCACCCTTGATGCCACCACCTCCCTCACAACCCTCTCCACCACCACCAATACCAATTCTTTCACCACCACCACCAGCACCTATCGCTTCATCTCCACCACCACCAACACCTGTCCTTCCCCCGCCACTTGCATCACCACCACCAGACCTTTTAACACCACCACCAACACCACTCTTTCCCCCACCAACTTTCTCACCACCACCAGCACCAATCCTTTCACCACCAGCTTCCTCACCACCACCAACACCAATCCCTTTATCACCTCCACCGACTCCGACACCACCAACACCAACCCTTCCACCACCATTTTCCTCGCCACCACCAACACCAATCCCTTTACCACCACCACCAGCACCAATCCTTCCCCCACCGGTAGCATCACCACCGCCGACACCAATCCTTCCCCCAACATTTTTCTCTCCACCACCAACACCAATCCCTTTATCTCCCCCACCCACACCAATACTTCCCCCACCGATAGCATCACCACCACCGGCACCAATCCTTCCACCACCAGCGCCAATCCTTCTATCACCCCCACCTACACCAATTCTTCCACCACCAGCGCCAATCCTTCTATCACCCCCACCTACACCAATTCTTCCCCCACCGGTTGCATCACCACCACCAACACCAATCCTTCCCCCACCGTCAGTTATTTTTACGCCACCGCCAAATCCAATAACTTTGTCACCACCCCCAGCTCCATTACTTCCTTCATCATCACCATTAACACCAACACCTTTAGCTTCACCTCCACCCACACCTATCAGCTTGCCATGACATTGTAATTAATTTTGCGTTTATCAGATCACCACCCATGCTTTGCGAGACCCAACAAAGGTGGTTCCTCCTCCAGCACCAACAACTTCACAAACGTAAACTCATGGCTTTGCTTCTACTCTATATAGCAAACCATCATTCAAAAATCAAAAGTACATCAGATTAATTGGCACCAAACCAATATACCATCTCCTACTAATTCATCTGCCTCCCTAAGAAAGAAACATATAATCTATACAGCTTTGGGCAATACAGAGAACAAGCAAGAAGCCTTTCAAATTCACTTATGATGTACTTAAATTCCAATAGTTAATGCATTTAATTTGATTGTACAAGAAATAAATTACATTTATCTTTGTTCTTTTTGGAATCTCAGTTCCATTGAACCATAAAAACTTCAAGTTACTTCATATTGGCAGCTCTTCCTATCACTTGAGCTATCAGTACATAGTTATTACTAAATTCCTAAAACAGGTCATGTGTATCATGCACAAACAATTCTTGATTGCTGTAGCTGAGAGAAAAACAATCATGACATAAACTAATAGAAACATAGAATCAGCTAATCATCTTATTTCAATTCCATGAAAAACTAATCTACAAGAGACATCTCATAGTGTGAAATGTTCAGCTACTTTGTCATTTGACGGAAGGAAGTAATATTTGAGCATTACATATCATGTCATCTGAACCATCTTAGCATGTGTTTTTTCTTCCCTGGTTTGATCAAAGACCATCTAATTCAGAAGTTATTAGCAGTCTCAAAATATAAGTTACTTAACTTCATGAGCTGTTTCTAAAAAATTTAAATTTAAAAAAAAAAAAAAAAAAACAACTTCATGAGCTCAAGAAAAATGTTAGAAAAGTCAAGCTTAACACAATTTTGAAGATTAGAGAGCACATTAATAATATAACATTACAAAAATTAAATAGAAATGCAAATAGAAAAAAGAAGACATGGTAAATAAGGGGTCTACATAACTAATTCCAAATCTCTGGGGATTGGGATGCAAGTTCCAGACTACTCTTTTGTTAATTTGAATATGGTTTGGCAACATGCTCATTACAACTTGTGTTTCTAGGGCTCTGCTTTATTCTGATTTCCAAAACTTAGCACCTGCTATAGAAAATGGAAATAAATGATGTTGGCATAAAAAAGATGAGGAGTAATTAAAAGGCGTGTAGAGCACGAAATGATACTCACATAGATATTCGCTTTAAGGAATGGCTCGAGTTATGGACCAGCTTAGTAATGTGGTGGTGGTGGTGAAGAGTAATAATATGAGGGAGGAGGTGATGGGAAGGGGGGAGGTGGAGAGTTGTAGTAGTATGGTGATGGCAGTAAGGGCGATGGTGGTGGAGGAGACTTGTAGTAGTAAGGAGGAGGGGGAGACTTTTGGTGGTAAAGCGGTGATGGAGGAGGTGGTGACTTGTAGTAGTACTTGGGTGATGGCGGTGGTGGAGGAGGGGACTTGTAGTAGTATTTGGGTGTCGGAGAGTAAGTTGGTGATGGAGGTGGAGGTGACTTATAGTAGTAGGTTGGGGTCGGAGGTGGTGGAGAATTGTAGTAATATTTTGGTGAAGAATAGTGCACAGGGGGTGGTGGGGGGGACTTATAGTGGTAGGAGGGTGGTGGTGAGGACTTGTAAACTGGTGGTGGTGGAGACTTATAGTAGTACTTTGGTGAAGGAGAGTAAGCGGGTGGCGGTGGAGACTTGTAGTAGTACGGTGGTGGTGGGGACTTGGAAACAGGTGGTGGTGGAGACTTGTAGTAGCACTTTGGTGAAGGAGTGTACAGGGGTGGTGGTGGAGACTTGTAGACTGGTGGAGGTGGAGATTTGTAGTAGTATTTTGGTGAAGGAGAGTACATTGGTGGTGGTGGAGACTTATAATAGTAGGGCGGTGCTGGGGACTTGTAATCTGGTGGGGGTGGAGACTTGTAGTAGTACTTAGGTGCCGGAGAGTACTTTGGTGATATAGGGGGTGGAGACTTGTAATTGTAGACTGGGGTTGGTGGTGGGGGAGACTTGTAGTAATACTGTGGTGATGGAGGTGGTGGAGACTTGTAATAATAAGGCAGAGAAGTTGGTGGCGGAGACTGGTGGTAGTACACTGGTGACGGCGGAGGAGGAGACTTGTAGTAGTATACAGGGGCTTTAGGCTTGTGCTTGTGACACTCCTCATAAGGAGTTTTAGGAGCATAGGCAAAAGGCTTTGCGTAGAGCACAACTTCATTTTCATTCTTGGATTTCAGCTCAAGAATAGCCCCGGTTTTGCCCTCGTGGTATGTTGTAGGGATACTGCATGGTGAGTCCTTAGGGGCAGCGTGGAGCTTGGCCTTGCATGCCTCAGCTCCATACTTGACATAATTGAAGCCTTCAAGTGCAATGCTGAACTTGCCGTTGATCTTGGTGGTTCCATATCCAACAATCTCTTTATCCCCTGCTTTGCATTTCACCTTCACCACCGCTCCTGCAAATTTAATTGTTTGATTAGCACAGGTCTTAATTAAATGATTACCTACTTATGGAAATAAAATAGTTGGTCTGTTTTATCTAGGAGTGATCTCCCAACCACTGTCTCCTTAACCCATATTGTTTGGGAAGGTAGTAAAAGAAAAATCAACCTATCTATGATATTTTTGACAGAGCCAACTACTTTTGACATGATTCATTATTTAATAAAAAGCTTGTTTTGAATCAGTAACTTCTTTTTTGTCCTCTAATCACATTGTTGATATCTCATCTGTCTAAATTTAGTTGCTACAGTCACAAGCCCTAGAATTTCATGTAAACAAACAAGAAAGTTATATAAATAAATACTCGGTAACATTTTAATATTAGTGTTCAAAGAAGCAGAGACAAAACAGAAATGGTAAAGTCAAATCCTTTGATCACATGATGTTTGAAAAAAGAAAAAAGAAAAACAAGCTGGTACTACTAACTTAAAAGCCAGAAAGGAGGTACACATTGATGTTTATAGCCTTATGGCATGCGTCATCATCATACTATCCAATAGCTTGCATAAAACTACTTATTACAGTACAATTCTTGAAGAATTATTCCCCATGATGGCGCATGAAAAGGGTAAGCAAAAGAAGGAATTAAGTAGATATCTGATATGGAAGCATTCTCAAATTTTAAAATTAAATAAACAAAAAAGAAAACATAGAAAAATCCTTAAGTAAATGTTATAAACAGGTTCTTATTAGACATGTATACCATTAAGATGTTTCTTGTCATGGGACTTCTTCGGGTACTCAAAGTCATAGCATCTGTAGCAGTAGACTTTCCCTACAACCTTAACGACGAAATTATGGGGATAAGTTGGAGGAGAATAATGAGTAGGAGGAGGCGAGTAAGTGGGTGAAGGAGAATAATGAGGTGGAGGTGGTGGAGATTTGTAGTAATAAACCAGTGGAGGTGGAGACTTGTAGTAGTAAGGTGGTCGTGGAGATGGAGATGGAGATGGCGGTGGTGGAGATTTGTAGTAGTAAACAGGTGGGGGAGGAGACTTATTGTAGTACTTTGGTGAAGGAGTGTACATGGGTGGTGGTGGAGACTTGTAATAATACTTTGGTGAAGGAGTGTACACGGGTGGTGGTGGGGACTTGTAGTAATACTTCGGTGATGGAGTGTACACTGGTGGTGGTGGAGACTTATAGTAGTAAGGTGGTGGCGGAGACGGTGATGGCAATGGTGGAGACTTGTAGTAGTAGGGAGGTGATGGTGGAGACTTGTGGTACTTTGGTGAAGGAGTGTGCATGGGTGGTGGTGGAGACTTGTAATAATACTTTGGGGAAGGAGTGTACACGGGCGGTGGTGGAGATTTGTAGTAATCAGGCGGTGGTGGCGAAGGTGATGGGGGTGGGGGAGACTTGTAGTAATAAGGCAGGGGAGAGGAAGGAGGAGGTGGTGGAGAAGGGGAATTTACATAAGCATCCCCTAAGACACACACATTATTGCTAGAACCAACCATTAAGGCTAAGACAACCACCAAGAGGTGGGGCAAATGGCAGCCCCTAGCAGGGTCGCCACCGCAAACTCTCACCATTCCCCGGAAAATTATCAGTTCCAACACCCTCTTAGATGGTTTGTAATAAGTAATAACTTTAAATTCCAAGGTGAGAAGAGAAGTATGGAGAGGTGTGTTTATGTTGGCAATGGGTGGTTGATGCCCCTTAAGTTGGTTATTGCATGGAGTGCCATATATAGTAGGAAATTGTAGGTTCAAGAAGAGCTGTCATATGTACACCAACTCCATACGCTCATTCATCATTGTACTCATCTTTTACTCCATACTTTTTCCCTCTTTTCACAGAACGTACATTACGATTCTTTTCAAGAAAAAATCAAAAGAAGTGTTACTTGTATGAACTCCATTTAATTTTAACCGTTAAAGAAGTAGTAAATTAAACCGTAAACATAGACTATGTAGCTTGGGAATAAGGGAGTATATCATGATTGAGGTAGTATAAGTAATTTGTTTGTAGAGCTCTTGTTTGGCCTATTTCATATATTTCTTTTTAGTTCAACGATGAGAACTATCAAAAAGGAGAATATAAATGATGAAAATCTACTGAGAAAGATCACATTGAGTTTCCCATCTATTGATTTGAGTTTTACTTTTTTTTCCATGAATTCACATGTCATTTTAAGCAATAGGAATTAAGAAGTCTTCACTCTTTTTTTGTTTTGGATAAAGAAATAAGTCTTCACTCTTGGAACTCAACCATACGAATGTTATAGTTCGAAAACAAAATATTTCAGCATGAAATGAACATGAACTTTTTTTTTTTAAGGTAAGGAAGCCCGCTCCCAGGCTGACCCATCTCAAGTTTAAGGCCCAGATAAATGAACATGAACTGCTCCTACACTTTAAGCCCATAAACCGCAACCACGCTTTAATATTCGCCTTTTCTTTCTAAATATTTCAGCTGAAATTACATAAATGGACACGAACTTCCTCTACACTCTAATCCCATAAACAGCCACCAGGCTTTATTCGCCTTTTCTTTCTGAAAGGTATTATTGCCCTTTTTTTATACTGTTTACTACCCTTGAGATTCCCGGGTCTGATTGTCATTTTCCCCCAAACTTCTCTGGGGCCAATTGTGACTTCTAGAGGACCCTTATTGCTCCGAGAAGGTCATCTATCTAGGTCCCCGAACTCCGATTTCACCCATGGTTTTGATGTTCCGGCCATTAGGTTGGTGTCTGTAAAAACGCGGCCTTCTAAGGCTATCAGGGACCAAATAAACGACCCCAGGGAGGCCCCGGGGGTGTCCCATGCGATAAGGTACGAAAATATCTAACTACGTTCCGGTGCCTCTCAAAACCCCAAAAAACGTGGATTATACCTTTGATTTTTGGCCTTCCGGGGCCCGATTGTCATTTTTGCCCAAACTTTTTCCGGGGATCTATAATGACCCAAGAGGACCCTTAGTGCCCCGGAAGCTCATCCGGGTCCTCGAATTCCTATTCACCCATGCTTTCGGTGTTTCAGCCATTACATTAGTGTCCCGTAAAAACACTCTTTCAAACCTATCACGGACCCGATAAACGACCAGAGGGGCCTTCCAAGTATCCTAGGGGTGTCCTGTGCGATGTGGTTCGAAAATAACTAACATCATTCCGAGCCCCCCTGGAACCCCAAAAAATGTTGGATTATAGCCTTCGATTTTTGGGTTCTCGGTGGCCGATTATAATTTTAGCCCAAAATTTTTCGGGCGGTATATCATGATCTCAGAGGATCCTCGATGCCTCGAAAAGGTCATCCGAATACTCGAACTTCGATTTTCACCCATACTTTCGGTGTTCCGTCCCTAAGATTAGTGTCCCGTAAAACGCCCATTCAAGCTTATCAGGGACAATGTAAGTGACCCTAGAGACCTTTAATGTTCCCTAGGAGTGTCCCGTGCAATGTGGTGCAAAAATATCCAACTTCGTTCCGGGGTCTTCTGGAACCTCAAAAAACGTGGATTTTATAACCTTCAATTTTCAGATTCCTGGGTCCGATTGTCATTTTTCCCCAAACTTCTCTGAGGGTCAATCGTGACTCTAGAGGATCATCGATGCTCCAGGATGGTTATCCGGGTTCTCTAACTCCGATTTCACCCATGCTTTCGGTGTCCCGGCCATTTGATTGGTGTCCTGTAAAAACGCCATTTCAAGCCTATCAGGGACTCGATAAACGACCGCAGGGGTCTTTTAAGCGCCCTAGGGGTGTCCCGTGCGATGTGGTGCGAAAACATCTAACTTCGTTACGGAGTCCCCCAGAACCCCAAAAAACGTGGATTTAGCCTATGATTTTTGGCTTTTCAGGGCCCGGTTGTAATTTTTGCCCAATCTTTTCCGGGCGGTTTATCATGACCCAAGATGACCCTCGGTGCCCCTGGCAGGTCATACGGATCATCGAACTTCGATTTCACCTATACTTCCGGTGTTCCGTCTCTAAGATTAGTATCCCGTAAAACGCCCATTCAAGCCTACCAGGGACAACGTAAATGACCCTAGAGACCTCCCAAGCCTATCACGGACAACATAAATGACCCTAGAGGCCTCCCAAATCATATTAGCATCTAGCATGCTGCATGCTAATGAAATCCTTTCTGCAAAACCCCTCCCTCCTTTCTGTCGAGTCGGGTCGGTTGGCCGGGTGGGGCTGGGAAATGGTTTCTCAAGAGGGGCTTGCTACTTGGTAGTGCTAGTGCTTAATTTTGGTCACTTTTTGTCATATACCTAAGAGGCTAAAAGTGACTTTTATGTATTTACAAACAATTCTAGCTATTGAGGTGAGATACTGACCTAGAATTCTATTTGGTTCCTTTGTCTACAGATTAGTCATCAAAATCCAATACATTATTACTGCCTTTATAAAGGAAAATGCTTTTATTAGATTACTTGTTGTCTACAGTTGAAAGAGATGCAAGAACAAGCAATACATATTAATGCTTTTGGTTTATTATTCTTTTGTGATACTCCTGTAAATGATTTTGCTTCCTCTGAAGGTAAGCTATTTAGGAAAATTGGTTATCAAACTCCTATATCAATATATCATACAACGTATATAAAGGAAAATACTCTTAATAGATAACTTGGTCGGCAGTTGAAAGAGAGACATAAACAACACTACACTATTACTAAGAGACTTTGATCCCTTCAATTTTCTTTTCTAATTTCTAATCTGATGTGACTCGTGTAAATTGTGTCACTCAACCACGTCCCAGCTTGCAGAAAATTTCCTAATGGGGTGTTTGGATACAAATGTTTCTTGGACCCAATATAAGTATGAATGTAAGAAAATGAAAGTGGCACTTAAAAAAATGCAACTCGAAATGAAACTATCTTAGTTTCATTTTCTTACCTGAATTAGACTCAATTCGGTGTTTGGATACTTGAATCTGAAATGATGCATTTGACTGTGAATTTGTTCTTCAATGCCTAAGATAATTGTAGGTTTGGAATTAATCCAATTCTACGGCCTTTCATAAAACCTTGGAGAATTTCAAATTTACATCCCTCCACATTGACATTTCAAATTCTTCTCCCTCGTTCATCTTGCCTACATTTGGAGGATTTCAACTCATCAAAATTCTAGGCATGAAGACAATTTCTTCTATTAAATTCAGAATTTCAATTTGAGTATCCAAACACACTCTGACTTTATTTGTCAAAATGTAAAATCAGAAAAGCAGCTATGAAAAGGAGACAAAGTATGTATATGAAAGAACAAAAGAGGAGAAGTTGCGTTTTCCTACCATGCCAGATGAACTGAATTTGTAGTGAAAGCAAATTTTGAGAACTTCGAAAGACATTCTCAATATGCATAATCTAAAAGTCAACTTGAATTCCATTTTGGGTGGTCAGAACTTGCTTTGGGAAGACCTTTTGAAGCTTCGTTCTTCCACTCATGGGAGAAACTCAATTGCAAATGAAACTAGTACACATAACAAGTTAGGAGAGAATAAGAAACAAATAAGATCAATATGGATGACTTTTCATGAGTGAACTATCCCTGGCTTCACCAAGTCCTCTCTTTTTCTTTTTTCTTTTTTAGAGGAACCAAATCCTCTCTTTTACCAAGATCAAAAACCCATTACCCAATCCTATTGCTCCAGGACGGCCATTCAGGTCCAAGATTAGTTTCGGTTTTAGACTCTTAGAGTAGGTGATGACTAAAAAGGTCCCCATAGCCGACACCGGGAGCCTCCCTCGTCCCCCGAGGATGTCATGTGCGATATGGTGCGAAAACAATAACTTTCGTTGGGACTCTCCGTAAATGCTGGGCCTGGTTAAGATTTTTGCCCAAACTATTCAAGAGGATTTATTATGACCTAAGAGGACCCCTCCCAACTGCCCAATGATCCATGAAGGTCATCTGGGTCCCTGAACTCCATACTAACCCATGGTTTTGATGTTTGGGCCCTTAAAGTGGATGATCAGTAAAATGATTGTCCAAGCTTAATGGGGACCCATAACCAACCAAGGTTATGGTCTTGTGCGATACAATACCTTTTATTCCAGGCCCCGACAAGCCCCAAAAGCATGGTTACCGTTACCCCATAACCTTCAATATTAGGCATCTCCGGTTGAGATTTTTTCCCAAATTTCTACGGAAGGTCTATTGTGATCCAAGAGGACTACAACTGCTCCGGGAAACCCATTCGTGTTCCTGAATTCCATACTAATCCATGGTTTCAGTGTTTCGGCGCCTTAGAGTTGGTGTGGAGTAAAATGGTCATCCAAGCTTAAAGACCCCATAGCCGACCCTTGGGGCCTCCCTCGTCATTAGAGGGCGTCTCTTGCGATATGATGGGGAAAAAATAACTTTCATTCCGAAACCCTCCACAAGCCAGAAAAAAACATGGATTAAACCTTTGATTTTCGGCTTCCCAGAGCCCAATTGAGATTTTCACCCCAAACTTCACTAGAGGATCTATTGTGACCCAAGAGGCTCGCAAGTGCTCCGAGAAGGACATTTGGGTCTCTAAATTACATGCAAACCCATTGATTCAGTATTCAAGCTCTTAGAGTGGGCGATGAGTTAAATGGTCGGCCAAGCTTAATAGGGAGCCCCATAACTTGGGGTGTCTTGTGCAATATAGGGGAAAAAAAAAAAAAAAAAAAAAAAAAAAAAAAAAAAAAACAAACTTCCATTTCGAGGCTGTCAGCAAGCCCCAAAAAAGTGGATTATAACCTTCAATTTTCGCCATTGAGATTTACGCCCAAACTTCTCTGTAGGGTCTATTTTGACAAACGAGGACCTCCAGTGTTCCAGGATGGTCATCCGGTCCCTAAATTCCATATTACCCCATGGTTGCAGTGTTCGAACTCTTAGAGTGGGTGACGAGTAAAATGGTCCAAGCTTAAAAAGGACCACATAATCGATCCGGGACCTTTCTCGTCCCCGTGCGTGTCCCATGCTATATGGTGCAAGAAAAACAAATTTCATTTAAGGGCCCTCGGCAAGCCCAAAAAATGTGCATTTATAGCATTCAATTTTCGGTGTTTTGGAAAGGTGGAGATTTTTGCCCAAACGTTTTTGAAGGGTTTACTGTGACCCAAGAGGAACCAGTACTCCGGGAAAGCCATTCGGGTCACTAACTGCATACTAACCCATGGTTTCAATGCTCGTCCAACATTGGGGGCCTCCCTCGACGTAGGAGGGTGTGTCGTGCGATGGTGCAAAAGAAGAAGACTTCTATTCTGAGCCCACTTCAAGCCTAAAAAAGGTGGATTATCATTTTTGCTCAAACTTCTCCGGGGGGTCTATCATGACCCTAGAGGACCCTCGGTGCCCCGGGAGGATCATCAAAATCCCCAAACTTCGATATCACCCATGATTTCCGTGTTCAGACCCTAACATTGGTGTTCTATAAAAACGCTCTTACAAGCTTATCAGGAACCTTATAACCTACCCAGGGGGCCTCCTATGTCCCCTAGATGTGTCCCGTTCCATTTGGTGCGAAAATATAAACCTTTGTTCCGAGCTTCCTGGAAGCCAAAAAAACGTGGATTATAGCCTTCATTTTTGGCTTTCCGGGGCCCGGGTGTCATTTTTTCTCAAACTTCTCTGAAGGGTCTATCATGACTCTAGAGGACCCTCGGTGCCCCGAAGGATCCCCGAACTTCCATATCACCCATGCTTTCCGTGTTCGGACCCTTACATTGGTGTTCCGCAAGAACGCCCTTACAATCCTATCAGGGACCCGATAACCTACCCGGTATGTCCCCTAGATGTGTCCCGTGCCATTTGGTGCGAAAAACATAAACCTTTGTTCCAGGGCCTCCCGGGAGCCCAAAAAACGTGGATTATAGCCTTCAATTTTGGCTTCCCGGGGCCCGAAGATCCCCGAGCTTCAATATCATCCATGCTTTCCGTGTTCAGACACTAACATTGGTGTTCTATAAAATCGCTCTTACAAGCTTATCAAGGACCTTATAACCTACCCAGGGGGCCTCCTATGTCCCCTAGATGTGTCCCGTGCCATTTGGTGCGAAAATATAAACCTTTGTTCCGAGCTTTCCGGAAGCCAAAAAACCGTGGATTATATAGCCTTCATTTTTGGCTTCCCGGGGCCCGAGTGTCATTTTTTCTCAAACTTCTATGAGGGGTCTATCATGACTCTAGAGGACCCTCGGTGCCCCGAAGGATCCTCGAACTTCGATATCACCCATGCTTTCCGTGTTCGCACTCTTACATTGGTGTTCCGCAAGAACGTCCTTACAAGCCTATCAGGGGCCCAATAGCCTACCCAGGGGCCTAGCCAATATGTCCCCTAGGGGCGTCCCGTGCCATTTGGTGCAAAAATATAAACCTTCGTTTCGGGGCCTACCGGGAGCCAAACAAACGTGGATTTAGCCTTCATTTTTTGCTTTCGGGGCCCGAGTGTCATTTTTGCCCAAACTTATCTGAGGGGTCTATCATGATCCTAGAGGACCCTCGGTGCCCCGGGAGGGTCATCAGGATCCCCAAACTTAGATATCACCCATGCTTTCGGAGTTTGGACCCTTACATGGGTGTTCCGTAAAAACGCCCTTACAAGCCTATTAGGGACCATGTTCTCTAGGGGTGTCCCTTGCGATGTGGTGTGAAAATTTTCACCTTCGTTCCTAGCCTCCCGGGAGCCAAAAAAGTGGATTAGCCTTCATTTTTGACTTCCCAGGGCCCGGGTGTCATTTTTGCCCAATCTTCTCCAAGGGTCAATCATGACCCTAAAGGACCCTCGGTGCCCCTGGAGGGTCATCAGGATCCCCGAACTTCGATATCACCCATGCTTTCCGGGTTCGGACCCTTACACAGGTGTTTCGTAAAAACGCCCTTACAAGCCTATCAGGGACGTAATTCAAATTCCAACCGTCTTTTCACCACAAGAAATTAAGAACTTTCATCACCACCAAAAATGATGTTCATTATGGAAGCATATATTAATGAAAATGCATTAGAAAACAGAAAGCCTACGGTAATCAAAGAATGTTATCGTGTTCAGAATCAAGACAAAATAATACATTTCCTCAAAAAAAATTAAAAGTTATAGCAACTCGGTAGAAATCTTCAACAATAAGAAAACTAGTTTGACGCCCATAAAGAAGAATAAAGTTTAAAGAATGCACCTGGAGAGAAGAGAGAGAGAAGGGGGAAATGCATACAAGCAAACAGATAGAACAGCCAGTATCATTCTGTACTAAAACACAGTACTACTGTAGAGCAAAGTCATCCAAAATTATTTCGCCACAAAGAAAGAGAAAGCTTTTACCTCTAGCAAAAGATGTTGGTTACAGGAGCTTATTTTGAAAGAGCTGCACACTTATTTTGAAAACATACGTCAGAAAAAGATTAAAAACCGACAACTGAAAAATGAATTATGATAAGAATTAAAAATAGAATTTAACAAATTCAGGAAAATGTAAAACCCACAATACAGATGTCATTGAATAAGAAACGAAAGAGTCCTAAAGATAAAAATAAAAAAAGCTAACAAAATAAAACAAACATAAACTTCAAAAGGTGATTTAGCAAAAGCATTAAAGAGCATTCAAGAGAGTGAAAAATAGCAGGAGAGAAAAAAAATATACAAATGCAGAAACTATGGTAAGAGATGCCTGTTGATAGAACAACACTTGCAAACATATTTTATCGGGAAGATATAATAATAATGAAAAACAAAATAAAAAACTTCATCGCCACCAAATACAATGTTGATTATAGAAACATGTATTTGAAGAATATATAGGAGATAAGAGAATTAGAACAGAGAAACCCCATGAAAAAGAATTAATGACAAAATTTACAAAATCCAAACTGAACAAACTATTTTAAAGAACAAAAAAGTCAAAGCATTTCAGTAGAAATCTTCAACAATAAGAAAACTAGCTTGAAATATATAAAAAAAGACTAAGAGAAGGCAGGGAGTGGGGAAGATAGAAATGATTTAGAAGAGTGAGGAGAAAAACAAAAACAAAATGGACATGAAGACATTCTCTCTCCCTATAAAAACTAAAAACTTTGCACTTCATAAATCAATGTTTTGGTGCTACTGCTTGTAAAATACTGAAAAAATTTAACAACCAGAGTCATTTGTACAAAAAAAGACGTGAATGCCAACGAAGATGATAATGCTAGTGATGGAAAGCTTTTTTGAAAAAAAATGTACTACTTTTCAAAAAGAGTTTAAAGCAATGAAACTGTCAAAGGTAAAAGAATTCATGATAACAATCCAAAACTTTTTGTTGTGTTAAGAAAAAAGGAAGAACCACAAGTACAAATGTCCTGTAAATGATGTGCAAGGACAAAAATACAGATGTCATATGGCAAGAAAATAATTAGGAAGTCAATAGAAAGATAACAAGATAAAGATAAACATGTAGTAACTAAAGAAAACACATTAAAATCATTCAAAAAACAGGGTGGAAAACGGCAACATAGATTCTAAACAACAGTGAGGGACGAGTAACTGTTCCGTTTCCGAAAATGGCAATTTGCAGTTCTATAATGTAAATTTACTGGGTCTCCAAGAACTGTAATGCAAATGAAAGATTGGCATTTACAGTTAAGAAAAAGCTGGAATTTGTTACAATATTTAGGCCATCAAAACCAAAAAGAAACCTTTTGCAACAATAGTTCAAAAAAGGAAGGAAGACGGCTTTGTATACTTATCAACGGAATTCAATTTCCAAAAATCTTTTCACCACAAGATATAAAGAACTTTTATTTCCACCAAAAACAATGTTGATAACAAAAGCATATATTAATGAAAATGCATTAGAAAAGAGAAAACCTTAGGAAATCGAAGAATGTCATCATTTTCAGAATCAAGATAAAATAATACTTTTCTTCAAAAAAATTAAAAGTTAAAGCAACTCGGAACAATTCTTCAACTATAAGAAAACTAGTTTGAGGCCCATAAAGAAGACTAAAATTTAAAGAATGCACTTGGAGAGGAGAGAGGAGAGAGGATGCATACAATCAAACGGATAGAAATGAAAAACATTATTTCTGTTTCAAAGCTGAAAAATTTGCAGTTACTAACATAGTGTTTTTGAGCTTTTGCTCTGAAAAGAAAGGAAGAAAGTATTTCAGCAGTATCACTCTGTACTAAAACAGACACAGGAATATCCATAGAGCAAAGTCATCTGAAATTATTTCGCCACAAACAAAGAAAAAGCTTTGACCTCTAGCAAAAGATGTTGCTTACAAAGTTAAAGGAGCTGAGCTTATTTTGAAAGAGCTGCAAACTTATTTTGAAAACGTACTTCGACGACAACGGAAGAATGAATTATGATAAGAATCAAAACAGAAGTTATCAAGATCACGAAAATGTAAAGAACACAATACAGATGTCATCTAACAAGAAATGAAAGAGTACGAAAAATAAAAATAAAAAAGAAAGATAAAGATCAAATGGTGATTTAGCAAAAACATTAAAGATCATTCTAGGGAGGGTGAAAAATAGAGAGAGAGACACACTACAAGAGCAGAAAGTATGGTAAGAGATGAGTAACGGAATTCAGTTTTGGAATACGGAAGTATGCACTACTGATTTCTTTTGGTTGTTTGGTGCCTCCCGAAATCGTCATTCACATGGATATGACATTTGTAGCCAAGATAAAACTGAAATTTGCTAGGATTTTGTTTATCAAAGCCTAAGAGAACTTTTGTGGGAAAAGAAAATAAAAGGCAAACCAACATCTTATACATTCCTATTGAATTTAATTTACAAACATCTGTTCTCACGAAAACAAAAAGAAAATAAAAGGCAAACCAACATCTTATACATGCCTATTGAATTTGATTTACAAACATCTGTTCTCACGAAAACATAAAATAAAATTTTAAAATAAAACTTCTATCTCCTGCAAAGACAACGTTGAATATAGAAACATTTTGGAAGACATAAATAGGGATGAAACAGCATTAAAGACAAAACGCATAGAAATGGATTAGTGACATAATTTTCAATGTCAACACAGTTTTAGCAAGAAAAAGAGTTATAGCATTTCAGTAGAAATCTTCAAGAAAAAGACTAGATGCAAGACCATAAATAAGATTTGTAACTTGGGTGGTGGGGGGAGGTAGAAAAGATATTGAGCCATAAAGAAACAGTAAAATAATCATAAATCGAGATGAAAACATTTCAAAACTGAAAACTTTGCATCTTAAGAATTAATGTTGTTGTCTTGCGATCTAAAAACAATGAATGATTTTTACTACCTGTCTACCTGAATCATTTTCACAAATTAAGCCAAAACAAAAAAGAATGTCTATAGAACAAAGTATTTTAAATAAAGCTCATACTTCTAGTAAAAGATGTTGGTTATCGAAATCTTGTTTAAAAAAAACGAATACCTAGTTGAAAACGTACTTTCAAAAAACTAAAATACACAACGGAAGAACAAATAATGATAAGAATCAAGACAAAGAATATTGTTTTCAGAAAAGTGGAGGAACTACAACACAGATGTCCAATAGGAAGAAAATTTGAAAGTTCAACTACAGAGGAAAAGAAAGAGATAAACTTCGAGTGGTAACTTAAGATAAAACATCAAAAATCATTTAAAAAAAGGGTCAAAATTGCAAGTGATAGAAAAAAAGCAACAAATGTAAAACAATGGTGAGGGAAGAGTAATTGTTTATTTGCCTTAGAAGGAAATTATTGCATTTCTTTAATTTGAATTTACTGGGGTCCATAAACTCTGATACAAAATGAGAGGTTGGTGGCATTTGTGGTCAAGAAAAAGCTTCTATTTGTTAAAATTACGGTTACCAAAGCTACAAAGACCTTTGCAAAAATAGCTCAAGAAAAAAAAAAGAAAGTAGACAGCTTTGTATGCATGCCTATTGAATACAATTTTTAAACAACTTTCAGTTTTCACCATAAGATTAGATCTGTTATCTCCACCAAAACAATGTGTTGATTATGAAAAAGAAAATAGGAATAGGAATATAGGAATAAAAAATGCATTTGAAAACAGAAAGCCTATGGAAGAATGGCATCCCTATTAGAATCAAAACAAAACTAAGAGTTTTCTTAAAAACAAAAAAGTTAAAGCAGCTCTGCGGAAATCATCAACAATTAGAAAACTAGTTTGAGGCCCATACAGAAAAAAATAAAGTCTACAGAATGCACTGGGGTGTGGGGGAGAAAAGATTGAGGGGGGGGGGGGGGATGCATAGAAGCAAACGGAGATATATGAAATTGAAAACATCTTTCTGTTTCAAAACTGAGAACTTTGCACTTTGTGAATTAGTGTTTTTGCGCTTTTGCTTTGAAAAGGAGAAAGTATTTTACAACCAAAATTACTTAGTACCAAAAAAGACGCAGGAATATCTATAGAACAATGTAACGTAAACATTATTTCACTACAAACAAAGATAAAGCTTTTACCTCAAGTAAAGATGTTGGTTACAGGAGCTTATTTTGAAAGAACTGAATACTTTTTTTGAACACAAAATTCTGAAGAAAGGAAAACCGTTTACAGATGGATCATGATCAGATTCTAAACTGAAATTATTAAATTCAGAAAGACGGAAGAACCAGAATATAGATGCCGTTTAATAAATAAATTTGGTAAGTCCATTGGATCAGAAAACGACAACGATAAAGTTTGCATGAAAAGTTTTTTGATAAATTTCCCGTGGCAATTTGACAAAAACAATAAAAATCATTCTAAAGAAGGTGAAAAATAGCGAGACAGAGAGAAAAAATAATAAATAAATAAGCTACAAATGTAGCAGCAACCATGGTGAAAGGTGAGTAACTATTTCTTTTTTGAAAATGGAAGTCTACACTTCTTTAATTGAAATTGTATTGGTCTTCAGAAATTGTCATACAAATGACATTGGCATTTGATGTCATTTGTAGCCAAGAAAAGGCTGAAACTTGTTAAGATTTTGTTTAAGGACAAAAAAGAAAGCAAAACAACTTTGTCAACATGCAAGATTTTCAAACATCTTTTTTCCAGAAAAATAAAAAACTTCATCTTCACCAAAATACAATGTCGATTATAGAAACACGTATTAACAGAAAAATATAGGAGCTAAAGGCAACAATACAGAGAAACCCCATTGAAAAGACTTAATGACATAGCTACCAAAATCCAAAGGAAAAATGATTATTTTCGAGAACAAAAAAGGCAAAGCATCTTAGTAGAAAATTTCAACAAAAACAAAACTAGCTTGAAGGATATAAAAATGATTAAGAGAAGGCAGGGAGCGGGGGGACGTAGAAATGACAATAGGGAAGAGAGAGGAAAAAGGCAAAACAAAAAAATAGAGATGAAGACATTCTCTCTCTTTCAAAACTAAAAATTTGTACTTCAGGAAGTAATGTATTGGGGCTGTTGTTTTCAATATGAATAATTTTACAACCATAATCATTTCTACAAAAAAAGACATGTGTATGTCTTTAGAACAAACATGAAGATTTTACCTCTGGTAAAAAATGGCGATGGAAAGCTTATTTTGAAAGAAATGTGTACTTATTTTGAAAACGAACTGTAAAGCAATTAAACTGCTCAAGGTAGAAGAATTCATGACAACAGTCAAAACAAAATTAGTTGTTTTAAAAAAAAACAGAAAAACCGCAATATAGATATGTACATGATGAGCAAAGAAAAAACAATACAGATTTTATATGACAAGAAAATAATTTAGAAGTCAATTAAAAGTTAAAAACATAAACTTCAGGTGATAATTTAAGAAAACACATTAAAATCATTCGAAAAACAGGGTGGAAAACAGTGACATAGATTCTAAGCAACAAATGTAAAAACAGTTGACAACAGATAGGAAGAACAAATCACGATAAAAATCAAACAAAAATTACTGTTTCAGAAAAACATATGAACCAAAATACAGATGGATAGGAAGAAAATATATACTGTTCAAATAAAGAAAAGAAAGAAAGAGATAAACTTAGAGGGGTAATTTAAGAGAAAAACATTAAAAAAACTTTTAAAAGAAAGAATTAAAATCGGAAGAGACAGAAAAGAGCTACAAATGTAAAAGAATGGTGAGGGATGAGTATAAGTGTATAACTGTTTATTTTCCTAAAACAGAAAATTTTGCACTTCTTCAATTTGAATGTACTGGAGGTCTTCAAACTCTGATTAAAAAAAAAGAGATTGGCATTTGTGCTCAAGAGAAAGCTGATATTTGTTAAGTTTTCGGGTTATCAAAACTAAAAACACATTTTGCAAAAGATAATGGAAGGAAAAAAAGAAAGGCATACAGCTTTTTATACATGCCTACTGTATACAATTTTCTCACATTTTCTTCTCCACCAAAAACATTGTTATTATGAAAAAGAAAATATTAATAGGAATATAGGAGTGAAAAATGCATTTGGAAACAGAGAACATATGGAAATGGAAGAATGACATCACTATCAAAACAAAACAAATACTTTTCTTGAAAAATAAAAATAACAAAAGTCAAAGCAACTGGTTGAAAACATCAACAATAAGAAAACTAGTTTGAGGCCCATAAAGATGAATAAAATCTAGAGAATTCACATGGGGCCTGGGGGAGGAGCTAGAAAAGATTGAGGGAAGCGAGGAGGGGCCAGGAACAGGAACAAATATGCATATAGAAGCAAACGGGGTGAAATAAACACTCTTGAAAACTTTGCACGTTGTGAAATAATGTTTTAGGCTTATGCTATTATAAAAATAAAAAATAAAAAGGAATTAAATAGTTTACAACCAGAATTATTTTGTACTAAAGAGACAATTTACGTTAAATAATTGTATAATAGAAATAGCTACTTTTAAAAGGATGAGCAACAAACAAGCCTTGATTTTAAAGTGCAGATGGTGAACTTCACAAAGGCAGAAGAACAAGCAGAATCAGGAAATACTAGAGCATAGCTAATGGGGGTGATACAGATTTTGTTGATCTGAGATCTTTTCGTTATAAGATACCCAACTTTCATTCTAGTTTCCCAGTTTACTCGTTCAAGGTATTCCAAGGGTACCATTACCAACGGTTGAGGATCGAAAAAAGACGAAACTACTTTGTAAGTTAGATAGCTGTCTCTTAAGGGCAGGATAACTATGTTGAGGAGATGAATTGGAGGTTTAACTTTTTAAGTATTGCTAGCATCAGACAGTTTCTAATGGTTCATATATGGATGAAAATGCTTGAAGTTGACACTGAAGCTCTAAGGAAATTTGTTTTAGAAACGTATGATATCATATTATGAATGAAAAAGCTTGGTTTGTTGATTTTTGCAATCCTAAATTTGATATCTTGGTTATCAACGATTCTCATGAATCCCAGATTGGAAACCCCAATGTATTTGCAAAATGAGTCTTACAAATAATATGAGATTATTGTAACCGAACTATAGCCAACAAAAACCCAATCCATAATACTAATCAATCCCAAAACATACCCCTGAAATAGAGCCAAAATCATTATAAAAAAAATATAATAAAACAAATTCATCAACACAACCAATTAGATAATCACACAAGTGCAAACAAGTGATGAAGATCAAATTTCCACATAAACACCCCAAACGAATCCACATTCCAAACCCTCCAAACTTCAACACATATCCTTACCCAGAAACGCAATTCAAAGAAAGCAATAAACCCTCAATTTCACAACAACCCTAAATTAACCATAACAATAAACAAATTCATAAAAACAACCCAAAACCCCCCACAAACCCAAACCCTAACCCTAACGGAAATTTTCATACTGGCATGAGTAGCATTAATACGAAAAGCAATATAAATTTATTTACCTTAATTCTCAGCGTAACACCACGAAGAAGAATCATCCATCAGGGAAATTCCGTACGTCTCCGCACTCACGAAATTGATTATTGAACCCTTTCCGCGAATAACCGTAAATGTCGTCTCAACATCTCCTCGCTAGCGACGGTGAACGGCCGTCTCACCTCCGGCGAACTGATCGGCATTGTTGTTTCACTATGATGAGAGATTGAGAGAGAGAGAGAGAGAGAGAGAGAAATATGAGTTCTGATCATGGAATTGTATCGAAATATAGAGAATTTATTTGAGGCGGTGAAGACTGGAGAAACGCGTTTTATTGCAACGGATCTTTTTTTGTGACGGTTGTAATTATTTCCTCAATAATTTCTACAGAGCAATGCGTCTAGTAGTGTAGTCAACTTGGCTACGCCACCAGTTTTCTTTTCTTTTTTTTTCAAATTTTTTTTTTTCCAAATTTTTTTTTCACTAAAAAATATTTTTTTTTTTGAATGAACTTCACTTACCTTTTAGCTGTTACTTTATTATTTTACAATTGTGGCTTCATTATTTTATAACCGTCACTTCATTACATTGTTTAGTGTATTTGTAATGAAGTGGTGTGTTGTAATAGAAAAGTGGATGTATGAAAATGAAGTAATGGCTATCTAGTAATGAAGTAGTAGCTATCTAGTAATGAAGTGATGATGTGTTGATAGTAAATGAAGCGGGGTGTGTTGCTAATAATGAAGTAGTGGTATGTGATAATGAAGTGACGATTATTTGATAATGAAGTATAGGTCTTTCGTAAAAAAAAAAATTATATAAAAAAAACGGTGTTGGGTCGATAATGAAGTGGCGGTTATCTGATAATGAAGTATAGGTCTTTCGGCAAAAAAAAAAATAATAATAATAATAATAATAAAATTTTTTACAAAAAAAAAGAAAAAAAAAAAGAAAAAAAATTGACACGTGACACCCACGCGCCGCGCGTGTTGGTGCAGCCAAGAAATTGCGCTACACCGGTCGGTGGAATGAGTCAAAGTTCTTTCTTTTTTTTTTTTTTTTGAGTAAAAGAGTCAAAGTTCTTTCTAGCTTGGCCTTCACGCTGAAATCTGCATTGAGTTTATATTTATTTTTTTGGGGTTCTCTTCTTTTTTCAAAGTTTTTAATTTTTTTGACCAAAAAAAAAAAGTTTATAATTTTTTAAAATTTTATTACTATGATTTAAGGAGGTGAAACTTGAAAATGGTTTTTATAATTTTGTGGGCAAGGTTGAATATAAAGTGATCTAGTGTCAAGGCAACATATTTTCAAGGATTATAATGGTTCCCTATGAATGATTTAGACAATTATGGCAATACTTACTGAACATATGTAAATATGTAGTTTAATGGAATTTAGAAATATTTTGCTCATTGGATGGCTAAGCCTCTCTAGAAAAATAAAGGTCCCCTAATCATTATTGTGATAAAAAAATAGAAAATATACATAATTAAATTATCGTTCAGACAAAACAAATCATACATACACTAATAAAGAGTAAAAATATACCACATATACACATAAAACAAAACAATTTTGATATTCCTGCAAACCCCGTAATTCATTAATTCTAGACTAAAGTCCAAAAATTTATTTTTAAAGAAGGCATGAAATGAGTTGGGTGAATTGATAACACATGAGCATGAAACCAAGTAAGAGATGGAAAAAATGATCTTTTTGGTTTGTGGAAGGAATTACTGATGTATTCCGTAACTACTAACTAGTGAAGCCAATGATCAAAACGTCAATTAACGTTGTTGTTGGAGCTTGTCAATTCCAACATTTAGTTTTCTAAGTAATTTTTTTTAAAAGTTTTTGTTGAACAGTTGTTGTTATGATTAATTATATACATAGTTTTACAAAATCCAAAAGTGAAAGAAAGATGAACTAAAACGGAAAAGTGAATACAACAAAGAAATCTCAATTTAATTAGTAGTAAGAGATATAGTGAGTTTGTGATTTGGAAAAAAAAATAACTTCTAGGAGGAGTAGATAAAGAGAGAGGAAGTTAGGATTCAAAGGCAATTTACATGTAACTAAATTGTCTTTTAACTTTAAATGCTACATAATAAATTTCGTCCTATTCATTTTACATTGAGCAACAATTCTATTCCGATAGAATTTGAGCTCCATAAAACTATAAAAAAAATGATTTTCTTCCCATCTTTTAGTATATTTCCATTAAGGGGACTTTATTGCTCATTCACTAATCATTTCATTTATCCAATACTTGTCCGTTCTCAAAAATTCAAAAATGATTTTGTGAATCTTTTTAGTCGACTAACTAAAGATAACTTTTCTTAAAATAAATAAGGATAATATTGCGTACATCTAGATTCCCAGAATGACATACTTTATAGGTAATGTTGTTGTTTTACAGATTTCTGTAACTCATTCTATATCTTTACCATTTTGAGCTATCAGCTACTAATGTTGAAGAATGATCAAAGTTCAGCCTAATAAGGATGAGGTAGTCAATTTACAAAGACATCCATAAATCTCCATTGAATCATTTTAGACAAGAACCACCCCCAATTGTTCCCCAACCTATTAATTTGCACAATAAATGTGCATTTAAATAAGAATTTATAGATCATGATAGAAACATTTTCAAACATCAAATCACTACAAATATCCTTGGTGTCCAAACCCAACATGGCCAACGCCAAACTTATTGGCCTTCTCATTTTTGTATTTCACCCAAAACGTGTCAATTTGTTAGCAACCCAATTTGCCAAGATTCCCCACTTCTCCCAAACGCGGCACTCTCTCTCCTTGCAAGGTTGCTTGCTAGTTGCTGCCATTCACGGTCACTGAGAATTGAGATCGTCGGATCTTCATCTTTATTTCTATTTGCTTCAAAAACCCTTCAATCCCAGGTAAATTTCTCTCTTTGTCTCCTTAATTTCACATTACTTTAGATCCCAAATTCTTAAAATGCCAGAAAGATTTGTGCTTGATGTGCCAGATGAAATCTGGGAGCAAATTATCTCATTGCTAGATCATGATCGTTACTTAGAACCTTTATCACTTGTTTCAAAACGTTTCCTTTCAATTACCAATCGATTTAAGCAAACTCTAGTAATTTCTGACCCAACACCCCATTTTCTTCCAAAGCTCTTTCATAGATTCCCAAATCTCAAAAACATATCTTTTAGTGATTTTCATGGCTCACCCACTTCAATTCTTGACCAAATCTCTCAGACCCATTTCCCTCTTGAGTCTTTAGACCTCTCTAATCTCAAGAATTTCCCTTCTGAGGCAATTAGAGCATTGCCCAGATCATCTTTGTGCTCTATGAAGTCACTGAAGTTGTCTAATCTTTCTGTTATTAATGATATTGATTTGGGCGTGATATGTGAGTTGATGGGTAATTTAGAGGAATTGGACCTTAGTGATCCCAAGGATGATTATAATATGAGTGATGATTTGGATATGTCTGGTGGGTGTTTGGGGATTACTGATGATGGGATTGATTTGCTTGCTTCTAGTCTTAATAACTTGAGGAAGGTTAATTTGTCTGGCAATTACTTCATTTCGGATAAGTCTGTTGTTTCTCTTTCGGAGAAATGCTTGAATTTAGAGGAGCTTGTGCTGAAAAGTTGCACCTTTGTGACTCAAAATGGGGTCACTTTTGCTTTGCGTAGTTCTAGCAAATTGAGATCAGTAGTGCTGCTGGGAATGGATTTAGTTGTTCAGGAGATTAGTGAATCACTTTCTTGTGCTAGAAACTTGTCCGTGCTCGATTTTTCCTACATGAGTGTTTCAGATGGATTGTTATATGTTATTGCTAAAGCTTCCATCCCTTTGAGGAAGTTCACTTTGTACCATTGCAAGGACTTCAAATTTCCTGGGATTTTGTCACTTTTGCAAAGTTACCAGTCCCTTGAGTACTTTGCTTTGGAAGGGGTGTACTCACTACATGATACTAATATCATTGATATATCGAAGTTTCTTCGTAAGGCGAATACTGTTAAGCTCAGTTTCTGCTCACGGCTGACAAGTTCTTCTTTCTTTACCATGCTCAAGAATTGCCCTTCTTTAAACAATCTAGAAATGGAGAAAACAAACATGGGAAAGCAAGAATTTGCTGTAAGTAATGCCAGCAACACGCAGATTAGAGCTTTGATTTTGTGTTCGAACAAGACCTTGAGCAATGAATGTCTCGAAAAAATTGCCGTGTCCTGCCCGAATCTGGAGTTACTAGATGTGAGTGATTGTCCGGGTATTACAAGTAAAGGTATTGGGGATATTGTGAGGTGCTGCACTAGTTTAAGGCAATTACATATGAGTGGCTGTGGGGCGATCAAGAGTCTGTGCATGGTTTCAAAACTTCGTAAATTTGAAACATTGCGAGCATCAGGGTCGGGTCTAAA
This sequence comes from Tetragonia tetragonoides, assembly GCA_038025085.1. Lineage (NCBI taxonomy): Eukaryota > Viridiplantae > Streptophyta > Magnoliopsida > Caryophyllales > Aizoaceae > Tetragonia > Tetragonia tetragonoides. The sequence continues at coordinate 4,360,615 of CM076151.1, read as the reverse complement.
CGATGAGGCACTAATAATGATTGCAAAGAAGTGTCCTGCCCTCATGTATTTGGATGTAATGGGCTGTTCTGGAGTAACTTCCCGAGGAGTGAAAGAAGTTGTTAAACATTGTCAAAGGTTGAGGGAATTAAATTTGAATTGGTGTCGTGAAATGGGCCGTGACATTGTTGCTTGGATGGTATTTACAAGACCTTCTCTGAGGAAAATAGTTCCCCCGCATGGATGGGTATCTACTGAGAATGAGAAGAATTTGTTCCTGAGCCATGGATGTCAGGTCTGTGAAGCATAAGTCTGTGAAGTGTTTCATGCTGTAAGTTTCTTTCAAATTACTCTCTCTATTCTGGTTACTGTATAAAGTCCTTTCAGCTAAATAGTTTTCACATGTGAGGAAAATACGTATGTACTGAATCAAACAGCAACGACTTGAAATTGACGCTTTTTTGCGCTCCAAAGAGATCAATCATTGTACTCTCTTTAGAGGTTGGTTTGTTAATATATGAAAAGCTTTGATGAGAATCTCTCTATCTACGAAGCCAATTACAGGCTTCTCATTTGTTCCTCGTTTCTGATCTTTGTCATAGATTATATGTTCTATACTTATTCTAGATGTGGGATGGTCCGTCCTCTGCTGCATGTACAAGCATGAAATTGTGCTCAATGAATTTCTTTGAAATGGTCAAGGTTCTCATAGCATATAACACTTACAGAAAATTGATTTCTGATGATCTAAGTAGCTATATATACATGATAGTTGTAGTCAAAGGCTTGTTTTATTTCATTTACTCATTTTCATGCCAAAGCAGGTCTTATCAAAGATAATAGAGTAGTTTATGCTGTGCAGAAGGCTGTTCTTCTGCATTGATGAAGTGACAAAACTACAAGGTTTTGCCATATTCTTTCTTCTGGCTTTGTGCTGTATAGTGGAACTGATAGTGGTTCCTCTATGTTGAATTAATCAGAATTCTGGAGAGAACAAATCCTAAAAATATGTTTTTTCTCTCTTATGTTACTACTTACTACATATTTTCCCTACCTTCCCTTGAGTTTGTTTCTCCTTATTGCAAGTTAAGGTCCCCTTGGAACTGAACTGGTTGTATCTTTTTGAGATGTGGGTATCTTTGGAGCTTGCCTAGAAAGCACTTGGATTGATGGACAGAATACTGATAAGCTCACTTGACTCGAGTTTGTGATCGAGAGAAACTGCTTGCAGACTAAAGACAATGATTCCCAGTCGCTTTCTTGATTAATCTGGCTGAAGATTATCGCCCAACCTTCATCTGGCAAATCTGTTTTTCTCTCTCTTCCATTTCCATTTTCAGCTGTAGAAATAGCAAAGGGGATGTTTTTGTATGTTGTTCTGTGTCATCAGTTCATCATTACCATTTACCAGGAAGTATAAAAGGCCCTCTCTTTCCGTATGCTAAATTTTGTGGTTTGGTAACACAACCCGCCAGCTCATTCTCGGCAAACACCACCCATCATGTGACTTTGTTGAATAATTCATGGGCGTGTTGCACTGCTAGATGTTGGGAGTCTTGGGACTAAAAAAAATGAAGAGTACTATTTAATCAGCCAAAAATGAGACATCTAGCTGAATCACAAGAAGTACAAGTTTCATACATGAAGTAATCGAATTCATTGCATATAATAGGAGTTACAGAACACATGTGACACATAAGTTTCAGATTCTGATGCTGTTAAATGAAATCATATGAAGTCTTCATAGTTTCTACCCCTGTAGACCAGACAGCCACGCTGCAAGAAGTATTGCTGCTGTTGTTCCTCTGGATACGAGGGAGAAGGTGAGAACAGTCGTCTCAATGACGGCCTAGTAGACACTATCCAGTCTATTATGTTAGAACTCACATTTGAACACGCATTCAGGTTCAAGTATCTCAGTCTTTTACATGATCTCACTACTGTCTTCATCCCTTCTTCTGTCACGTTCTCGCAATCTTCCAAATCCAAGTGGACGAGTCTGGGACAGTTCCTCCCAATCATCGCTAGCATTTCATCGTCAAATCCAGAAGCTTCTGCCACCAACCTCTCTAACTTCGAGATTTCTACTTCTTTTCTGGAAAAATTCAGTCGGCGGCATCCGGTTAACTCCAAGCTAATAATTCCACTACCACACTGTAGGATATCAGCAACATCCACTCCGTCATCTCTATTTGAACAGCTGTATAGGCGAAGCTTCTCCAGATTGGGGCAAAGGTGAAGGAGGTTTCTGAGATGGGAACTCCTTAACCACCAGTTTACTGATAAATCCAAGGATCTTATTGCAATGTTTTTCATAGGACTCTCATAGTTGTATTCCTCTCTTCCGAGGCTTGTTTCTTGCATTGCAAGATGACTCAGAAAGGGGCATCTTTCTATGAGAATAGCAAAAGAGGAACTTGATAGCTTGGGACTAGAGTGGAACCATATCCTTGTCAAATTTTGGAGAAATGGGGACAACTGATCTATATGCTCGTCGGTGAGGAATTCGGCCCCTTGAAGAACCAAGGATTTTAGAGATTGGTAAGAGTGTATGAGAGACTTGACACCGGCAAATGTGTAGCCTTTGCAAAATGAGAGAGTGAACTCTGTCAGAGGAATACGCGCTTCTGTAATAGAATGCAGAAACTGATCAGATATTTCCACCCTTCCGAAAGTTAGTGACTGCAAGTTTTTGGAAAAATTTGCATAAAGTGAACTCAACTTGAAATGCCCAAATAAAACCAAGGAATTCAACTGATGGCTATTGTGTAAGAGAAAAGATATGCCGTTTTCTGTGACATCACGGCCATAACCTACTTTAACTTCTAGAAAGGCACAGTTTGATGACAAGGAGATGAGAGACTTGTCTGAAATGCATTCATTCCCTGAAAGGTCTATCTTGCGCAATCTTTTTAGCTTGGACGAAAGGAACTCAATCTCATCGTCAGTCACAGCAATGATCTCACCATCATCTATATGAGGGTAATAAGAGTCCCTGATGCGCAGCTCCTCAAGCTGGGGGAATGAGTTAGCTACTCTGACAAGATCAGCATCTGTGAAGGATGATCTGCCACAGTTGAGTACCTTCATATTCTTCATTGTGGCACCCAGCTCCTCTAAGCAAACTGTTGGTAGAATTTCATTGCAAAGATCCAATTCTTCTATGTTCAACCCAGATTGTGCAATTGCAAGAATAGCCTGTTTAAAGTCCCCTTTGAAGCTGTGCACAAGTTCTATCTTTTTGAGATTTTGGTATCTTTGGAGCTGCTTAGACAGGACTTGGATTGATGGACAGAAAACTGCTAAGCTAACACGCAGCGAGTTTGTGATCGAGAGAAAACGCTTGCAGACTAGAGAGCCCGATTCCCAGTCACTTCCTTGATTAGTCCGGTTGAAGATCATCGCCCAACATTCATCAGGCAATTCTGAGCTTCTCTCTTCCATTTCATACTAAGGGAGGGTTTGTGGGTTTTCTTTATCAGCATGAAATAGCAAGCATTTACAGAATTTGGATGGTTTGTTATTCTGTATTCAAAATTTCCATAGATCCTCCTTTTAAATAGCGCTCCACATGTTCCTAACTCTATGACTGCTGTCAATATTGTCAGGCCTGACCTTCTCAACACTTTTTTTAGTATCTTGACAGAAGAACCAGTCCTATATATTCTATATCGCACTGAAATACCTTTTATTCTCTATTTCTTTTTCTTTCTTTTTTTTTAGTTTGATTCAATAAGAAATGGATATAATCTGAAAATCGTGTATGAGACCAACTCACGGAAAAATGGGGTCACTATTTACAAATGTAAAAGTCACTTATTATGATGAGTGATCTTTATTTCACCAAAAAGTGATCATCATCTCAATGAAAGTTACGGTTAGACCGTCTTATATAAGTAGTTTGTGTTGAAACAATTCTTATATAAATAAATAAAAATTAAAAAACAATTGGTGATATGAGGTAGCCTTTCACCCAGAGTGAATCTGGGTTTCTGCAACCAGCAACAGTAGACACTAGGATGTCCTTGTCAAAAGTAGCATTTGACCAATTCCTAGGAGGTGGTTCCCAAGCTATAAAGATCTTCTCCTTCCTCTTAACAATCAAATGTGGTTTTTTCAGGAGTGCCCAAAATTCTTATGCCTTGGCTTTAACATTCCTAAGCCAAACCCACACTTTCGATGTTATCTTCAATCATGTATACTATTAAAGACAACGAAATTATACAAGAGATTTGAAAAAAAAGGAAAAAAAGAAAACATTATTCCATAGAGCAAATGTTTCAATTTCATTTCAAGAGAAATCTTCTTCCAAAGAGCATTTAAGACAACTGGATAGAAGTTGTTACAGAACTTATTTAACATAGTAATTAGACTTGACTATAGATAGACATACATGAGCTGATCATTTTCCCCCCTGTTGACGACACATCCACGCTGCAGGAAATCATTCTGCTGTTCTTCATCCGGATATGAGAGTGTAGGTGCGACCAATCGTCTCAAGGATGGCCTGGTAGACACTATCCATCCTATTATGTTTACATCTACAAAAAGACATCCACTTAGGCTCAAGTATCTCAGTTTTGTACATGATTCCCCTACCTTCTTGACCCCTTCTTCTGTCACTTTCTTGCAGTCCTCGAGATCCAAGTGGGTGAGTTCAGGACAGTTACTCCCAATCATTGCTAGCATTTCATCATCAAATGCAGAACGTTGTGCCACCAACCTCTCTAACTTTGAGACTTCTACTTCTTTTGAGGAAAACTTTAGTTTAGAGCATTTATTTAACATTAAGCTCTTAATTCCACTGCTGCACTGTAGGATATCAGCAATATCCAGTTCCTCTGTTGGAAAACAGTTGTCCAGGTTAAGCTTCTCCAAACTGGGGCAAATATTAAGGAGCCTTATGAGACTATCACTGTTCAAATGTTGGTTTGATGATAAATTCAAAGATGTTACTGCAAAGTTCTTCACAGGACTGTCATAGCTGTATTCTTCTCTTCCTAGGTTTGTTTCTCCCATTTCAAGATGACTTAGAAAGGGGCATCCTTCAGACAGTGTAAGAAAAGCGGAAGCTGATAGATTAGGACAACTGCGGAGCGATATCATTGTCAAATTATGGAGAAATGGGGACAACTGTTCTATATGCTCGTCGGTGAGGAACTCTGCCTCCACAAGAATTAAAGATTGGAGAGATTGATATGATTGAATGAGGATTTTGATACCGGTAAATGTGAATCCATTGCAAAGTGAAAGAGAGAACTTTGTCAGAGGAATTTGTGCTTCTGTAATAGAATGCAGTAACTCATCAGAGATGTCCATGCATGTGAACTCTAGTGACTGTATGTTTTTGGGAAGATCAGCAGAACCCTTGACACAAAGTCGACACAACTTACTAGGCCCATTTAAAGCCAATGATTTTAAGTTATGGCTGTTGTGTATGACAAAGGAAATGCCATTTTCTGTGATATCACGGCAGTAACCAACTGCAATTTCCTCTAGAAAGACACAATTTGTTGATAAGAAAATGAGGGACTTGTCAGAAATGCATAAATTTCCCCAAAGTTCAATCTTGCGCAATCTTTTAAGCTTTAACGACAGGAACTCAACGCTATCATCAGTTGCTGGAGTGACAGAATCATACCTGATGTGCAGCTCTTCAAGCCTGGAGAACGAGTTTGCCACTCTGACAAGACCGTCGTTTGTCAAGCAGGAACTGGAATACTTCAGTACCTTCATATTCTTCATTGTGGCAGCCAGCTCTTCTAAGCAATCTGTTGGTAGAGTTTGGTTGAAAACATCCAACTCTTGTAGGTTCAACTCTGATCGCGCAATTGCAAGAATAACCTTGTGAAGGTCCCCTAGGAAGTTAACAAAATCTATCTTTTTCAGATGTGGATATCTTTGGAGCTGCCTAGACAGGACTTGGATGGATGGACAGAAGACTGATAAGCTCATTCGACACGAGTTTGTGACCGAGAGAAACCGCTTGCAGACTAAAGAGAGTGATTCCAAGTCGCTTTCTTCCATCAGCCGGTTAAAGATCATCGCCCAACAATCATCAGACAGTTCTGTGTCTGTGCTTCTCTCTTTCATTTTTAGTTCAAATTTTATTTTTATTTTTTTCAGCTTGAAGTAACTAGCATTTACAGAACTTGGATGGATCTGTTATGCTAAATCTATCAGAAATTCAATAGATCATCCTTTTCAAATGGCAAAATAGTCCTTGTGTACCTAATTCTTTGAGTGCTGAAAACGTTTTGAGGCCTGACCTTTAATTAAAGTAGTCTTTCTTCTCTAATCTTTTGTCATTTCTTTTTGTCACGTTCATTAAAAACAGGATACTTTACTTTCATAAATCTGAAAAACTGAGTTGTCTGTTTCATTTTCATGTAAGTGGGTAATTATAATACGACCTTTTTCTTACATCACTGTGTGTTGTGTGTGTGGGCACTAATTCAGTCTGTTCATGTGCAAATGGGATCTGAGTCATATGCAATGCTGTTAAGCAAAAGAAAAACTGCTGAGCATTGTGGGAAAATTATTGTACTAGGCTCTATAAAGTTTTCTACATTTCTTTTTTTAGTTTGTTAAAAACGACACTTTACTTGCTTTTGATTCTCTTTGTTTTGTAGTACCTATATACTATTATTTATTGTTAAAAATCAGATTGGATATTAGAAGTTAAAGAAATGTTGAAAAGAACTCCCAATGTGATTCCTGCCGTTGGTACATCTTGAACAAAAGGTTGCTTTTTTTTTTTTTCCTCCTTATTTTGTTTGGTTCATAAAGCAATGGATACTTAACTTTGAACATTCTGAAAAGAGAGAAAAAAAATACTGTGTTGCTGTCTCAATGGATTAATAAATACTTACAAGATTCTTGGTATCATTGTTTGTGTGATCTCTGCACGTTTATGTGTGAGAACTGAGAATAGAGAATCTGAATTTTTTTTTTTTTTTTTTTTTTTTTTTTTTTTTTTTTGGTAGTATACACAATACACTTTTGTGGATTGTGTTCAGCACAATGTTTTGTTCTACTTCTCTGTTATCTTTCTTCTGGTGATTCAATTTCCAGCAATCTTCCGTGAATTCCTTGTGTAGTCCTGTTCCATGTCAATGTGCTTAAATAAAAGGTACATAAAGTATATAGATCTTCCCCAAATGCCTCTTCTTGCTAATGATGAGTGAAACTGTGGAGATGTCTGTTTCATTTACACTCATAGATTAATTATAGTACTAGTCTTATCCTTGCTGTTATCATTGTGTGTGGAAAACGCTCATCCCATTTCCAGAGGAATCTTAAAACAGAATAGAACAGTTGTTACAGAACAAAATTAACATAGTATTTAGACTTTGGACTATGGATAAACATACATGGGCTGATAATCTGCACCCTTATTGACTAAACATCCAAGCTCCATAAAATTCTTCTGCTGTTCTTCATCCGGATATGAGTGAGAAGGTGAGACCAGTCGTCTCAAGGATGGCCTGGTAGACACTATCCGTCCTATTACGTCTGAATCTACGTAATGACATCCACTTAGGTTCAAGTATCTCAGTCTTTTACATGATCTCACTACCTCCTTGACCCCTTCTTCTGTCACATTCATACAGTCCTCGAGATCTAAGTGGATGAGTCCAGGACATTTACTCCCAATCGTCGCTAGCATTTCATCATCAAATCCAGACCGTTGTGCCACCAACCTCTCTAACTTTGAGATTTCTACTTCTTTTGTGGAAAATTTTAATTGCCAGCATTCATTTAACATTAAGCTCTTAATTCCACTGCTGCGCTGTAGGATATCAGCAACATCCAGTTCCTCTCTTAGAAAACAGTTGTCCAGGTTGAACCTAGAAGAGCTTAATGCAAGCTTCCAAGGGCCGTTTCTAAGGTTTTTGAGGCCCGAGGGCGGGATAGAAATGAGGGGCCCTAAAGTAAGAATAACTTATTTTATCGCCAAAAAAAATAAAAAAATTTTTGAACCCGTATTAGGAAATGAGGATATAAAGAATGAAAAATTATTTTAAATTATAGAAAAATGGGGGCCAAAGAGATTTGATCTCAGAACCTAATGTAGGTAAGGAGCAACACAACTCATTTCCAACCAAGGAACCAGGCCCTTTGTGTTTAGTATTTGCAAGTTCTTTTATTTATCTTAATTTTGCATTGCTGTTTGGGCCCTCTTCAGGCTGGCCCCTAGGCGGTCGCCCCTCTGGCCACCCCCTTGGGCCGGCTCTGCGTAGTAGTTCTTCCTGTCTTACAAAACAGTTGTCCAGGTTAAGCTTCTCCAGATTGGGGCAAATGTTAAGGAGCCTTCTGAGACCATGACTGCTCAAGTACGGGTTTGATGATAATTTCAAGGATGTCACCGCAAAGTTCTTCATAGGACCGTCACTGAAATCTCCTCTTCCTAGGCTTTGTTTCTGTCATTTCAAGATGACTCAGAAACGGGCAACTTTCAGTGAGCATAACAAAAGAGGATCTGATAGGTTTGGACAAGTGTGAAGCCCTATCATTGTCAAATTGTGGAGAAATGGGGACAATTGTTCTATATGCTCGTCAGTGAGGAACTCTGCCTCCTGAAGATATAAAGATTGAAGAGACTGATATGAGTGTATGAGGGATTTGAATCCGGTAAATGTGTATCCTTTGCAAAACGAGAGAACAAAGTCTGTCAGGGGAATACATGCTTCTGCAACAGACTGCAGAAGCTCATCAGAGATGTGCATGCCAGTGAATTTCAGTGACTGCAAGTTTTTGGGAAAATCGGCAGAACCCTTGACACAAAAACGACCCAACTTAGGCCCCTTTAGAGCCAAGGACTTCAACTGATGGCTATTGTGTACGACAAAGGAAATGCCGTTTTCTGTGACATCAGGGCAGTAGTCTACTGCAATTTCCTCTAGAACGGCACAGTTTGTCGATAAACAAATGAGGGAGTTGTCAGAAATCCATAAGTTCCCCCCAACGTCAATCTTGCGCAATTTTTTAAGCTTCGACGACAGGAACTCAATCCTATCATCAGTTGCAGGAGTAATATAATCATACCTGATGTGCAGCTCTTCAAGTCTGGAGAACGAGTTTGCCACTATGACAAGATCAGCGTCTGTCAAGGGGGAACTGGAACAGTTGAGTACCTTCAGATTCTTCATTTTAGCACCCAGCTCCTCTCAGCAAACTCTTGTAGGTAGAGTTTTATTGCCTGAAAGATCTAACTCTTCTAGGTTCAACCTGGATTGTGCAATTTCAAGAATAGCCTCGTTAAGATCTCCAAGGAACTTAACAAGTTGTATCTTTTTCAGATTTGGGTATCTTTGGAGCTGCCTAGACAGGACTTCTATTGATGGAGAGAAGACTGCTAAGCTCACTCTATACAAATCTGTGATAGAGAGAAACCGCTTGCAGACTAAAGAGATTGCATCCCAGTCGCTTCCTTGTATCATCCGGTTGAAGATCATTGCCCAACATTCGTCGAGCAGTTCTGTGCTTCTCTCATTCATTTTCAGTTCAGATTTTTCTTTTCAGCTTGAAATAGCAAACATTTACAGAACTTGGATGGTTTTGTTATTCTGTATCTATCAGAATTTGAAGAGATCATCCTTTTGTAGTAGTGATTCTGTACCTACTTCTTTGACTGATGAAAACTATTCCAGGCCTAACAAACAACGCGTCTGTACCTAATTCTTTGGCAAGCCTGCTAAGATAGCCTATTCATTCTTTAATAGTTGAAAGAAAGTGGCACGTTTTCTTCTCTGATTCTTTATCTTTTCTTCCTGTTAGGTTCATAAAGAAAAGGGTACTTGAATGACTTTGATAACGGAAACAGCCTCTCTGTGAGACTTTCACAGGGGTAAGGCTGCGTACAACCGACCCTCCCCCTACCCTGCCTAGGCGGGAGCCTCTTTGGAGGCACTGGGGTAATGTTGTTGTTGTGGAGTTCAAGACACATTTAATCTATGACTAAAAATTAAGGAAAAGTATGTAATGTAAAATTGGTAATACATAGTAGTTGAAACAAAACAGTTCTAGAAACATATGCTTTTTATTACATCTTCAATCATGTATGCTTGATGCTTCTAGAGAAGCAAATTAATTGAACATAATAGGTAAAAAAATAATTCGCAGGACCAAAGATCTCAATCCCTTTCAAAGAGCTTTTTTTCCCTAGAGCCAGGAATAACAAGACATCCTTGTCTTAAGAAGCCTTCCAGCTCATCTGTAGTGTTGTGAGACTCTCACAGGGGTAAGGCTGCGTACAACCGACCCCCCTTACCCTGCCTAGGCGGGAGCCTCGTTGGAGGCATTTGGGGTAATGTTGATGTTGATGAATGTACATGATGCAACCATCCAGGCCACAACATCTTTGTTCACAGACACACACCCATCCAAATTAATGTATCTTAGATGTCTACAATGCTCTGCCACCTCTCTTACTCCGCTCTCCCTCACTCCCAGAGTCCCAGACAGCCTACTAGGTTCAAGTTACGGAGCCCCGGACACCTCTTGGCAACCATATTGAGCAACTTGTCATCAATGTCCGACTGTTGTGCATTCAACCACTCCAAGTTGCAGACGTCCTCCTCCCCTTCCCATGTGAGCTTCATCTATCTCTTGAAGGAGGTTACGGTCAAGTGCATAAGATTATGGAAATACTTTTAAGATAAAAGCAATGTCTACTTCCCCAGACAGTTCTACAACCTGCAAATTGGGGCAGATATAAAGGACTCGATTAAGGGCTTTGGCTGACAGAGAGGCTGATGTTATAGAAGGGTTCTTCGTGGATCCTGAAGGATAATGCAGACCCGTAACACTCTCAGATAAATATCTCATCTCAATTTTACTAATATGAGGACAAGCTGAGGAGATAGCAATGAAACTTGAACATGTTAGCTTGTAACAATAGTTGAGTTGTATCGAGTTCAGCTTGCTGATAAAATCTGTGCCGCAGAGAGAAAGGGACTTAAGAGAAGGATACGCCTTCAAAAGCGAAGATATCCCATCAACTGTGAAATTCATGCAGAATGTTAGATGGAAGTTACTCAAGGGGAGATCTGCTTTGACAATCCCACAAAGGAACTCATCTGAGATTTTCAAGTAAAGCAAGTCAATCGTGCTTATACATTTGGAAAAGTTAAAAGGATTTGTTAGCTCACTATAAGGTGCATATAAGATAAGAGAGTTGTAGTTATGACTATTTTCCATAGCAAAAGAGATGCCGGTTTGACTCACATTGTAACAGAACCGAAGACCAATCTCTGTAAGTGATTCACAGTTAGATGACAGAGAAATGACAGACTTATCAGAAATTTTTGTGTTACCAGTAAGATTAATTGTTCGCAAGCGCTTAAGCTTCATTGACATTGCAGTTATCCCTTCATCGGTGATGTATTGATCACGTTGCTGACTTATATCCAGCTCCTCTATAAATGGGAGAGATTCTGCCAAGACTATCAGGTTATTGTCTCTCAGGTAGAAATTGGAACAGGTAAAGACTGATATTCTTCGTCTTGGATCCAAATTCTTTGAGTAACATTATATGAGGATTTACTTTGTTTGAGATATTCAGCTCTTCTACATTGACCCCAGATCGTGCAATCTCAAGAAGAGCTTCTTCAAGGGGGCCTTTAAAGCTGCTGAGGTCAATCTTTCTGACATGTTGGAATCTCTGAAGCTGCTTGTGAAAAACTTCGATCAAGGGGTTGATGACTTTCAAGCTCACTCTCAACCAATTAGTAATGGATAGGAGTTTTGTGGAGACTAAGGACAATGGCTCCCATTGACGATGATGATCAAGTCGACAAATTATCAGTCCCAGCACTCTTCAGGTAATTCCTTGCACACTCTTTCCATGATAACCTGCTAAAAGAAGCCAACCAAAGGTCCATAGCAGGAAAAAAAATGATGCAGAAATAGTCCAGTCTTAGAGATCAGAGCATGTAACTCCTGCCAACTGAAATGTGTTGTTGCTTCAATAATAAGGGTTGACCTTGTCTAAACAATTAGCTCTTACTGTTCGGTTTAGCATATGCTATTGACTAATCCTGTTAATACATTGCACGTCCTTGCTTTAAAAAAAGATGAATAGGTAGCAGCATCATATGCCTTACCATAACGCATAAGTCAGTTGGAAATAAATTACATAAAAATGGAAGATAACAAATACTTGGTCGAGAGACATAACATTATGGAAGACAACTCCTACATTGAAACAACCTCCCTGCTAGGCGACTAGTTAGGGGTAAGGCTGCATACATCTGGACCTCCCCAGACCCCCCCCTCGGCGGGACATTTACTGGGTTGTTGTTGTTGTTAATGTTGTTAACTCCTACATCTGTTACACACCAAAATTTAAAAAGCAAAAGATACCAACAAAAAAAAAGCATAGGCAAAAAGACAATGAAGATCTCAACCCCATTTCAATAAAATCCATCTTCCCAAGAGCCAGGAGTAACAAGACATCCTTGTCTTAAGAAACCTTCCAGCATCTGTATAGTGTGATCTACTGGACCTGGCGTCACTATTTGTCTCAGAGATGTACATGATGCAACCATCCAGGCCACAACATCTTTGTTCACAAATATACACCAGTCCAGATTAATGTATCTAAGGCGTCTACAATGCTCTCCTACCTCTCTTACTCCTCTCTCCGTCACGCTCTCACAGCCTTCTAGGTTTAAGTGACGAAGCCCCGGGCACCTTTTGGCAACCATTTTGAGCAAATTGTCATCAATCTCAGAACTTTTTGCATTCAGCCACTCCAAGTTGCAAACTTCCTCCTCCCCTTCCCATGTGTCCGTCCTCAATCTCTTGCAGGAGGTTATAGTCAAGTGCGTAATATTATGGAAAGACTTTAGGATAAAAGCAATGTCTACTTCCCCGGACACTTGTAGAACCTGCAAATTGGGGCAGATATAAAGGAGTCCTGTAAGGACAGTGGCTATCAGAGAGGCTGATGTTATAGAAGGGTTCTCTGTGGATCCTGAAGCATAATCTAGACCTGTTTCCCCTTGAGAAAAAGATTCCATCTCAATTTTATTAATATGTGGACAAGCTGAGGAAATAGCAATGAAACTTGAAAATGTTAGCTTGAAACAAGAGTTGAGTATTATCGAGTTCAGCTTACTGATAAACTGACAGATATGTATCACAGATTCATCAGTGAGAAAATCTGTGCCGCTGAGAGAAAGGGATTTAAGAGATGGATACGCCTTCAAAAGCGAAGATATTCCTCCAACAGTGAAGTTCTTGCAGAATGATAGATGGAATCTATGCAAAGGGAGATCTGCTTTGACAATCCCACAAAGGAACTCGTCTGAGATTCTCACACCATCCAAGTCAATCGTGCTTATACATTTAGAGAACTTAAGAGGAATTGTTAACTCAAGAGAATGGTAAATATTTGTAGCTAGTACAAGAGAGTTGTAGCTATGACTATTTTCCATAACAAAAGAGATGCCAGTTTGACTCACATTGTAGCAGTAGCGAAGAACAATCTCGGTAAGTGACTCACAGTTAGTTGACAGAGAAATGACAGACTGATCAGAAATTTTTGTGTTACCAGTAAGATTGATTGTTCGCAAGCGCTTAAGCTTCAATGACATTGCAGCTATTCCTTCATCAGTGATGAATTGAAAATGTTGCTCACTTATGTCCAACTTCTCTAGTAATGGAAGGGACTCTGCCAAAACTACCAGATCACTGTCTGTCAAGTAGGATTTGGAACAGCTAAAAACTTTGGTATTAGTCATTTTGGATCCCAAATCTTTGAGTAACATTATACAAGGTTCCGATTTAGTCGAGACATTTAAGTCTTCTATGTTAACCCCAGATTGCGCAATTTCAACAAGAGCTTCGTCAAGTGGCCCTCCAAAGTTACTAAGATCGATCTTTCTGACATGTTGGAATCTCTGAAGCTGCTTATGAAGAACTTCAATCAAGGGGTTGATGACTTTCAAGCTCACTCTCATCTGATTAGTGATGGAGAGGAGTTTCTTTGAGACCAAGGACAATGGCTCCCATTGACTGTGATGATCAAGTCGACTTGTTATCATTACCCAGCAATCTTCCGGCAATTCCTTGCACAGTTCTTCCATGAGAACCAGCCTAAAAATGCCAACCAAAGGTCCAAAGCAGGAAAAAAATGATACAAAATTAGCCCAGTCTCAGAGATCTGAGCATGTAACTCCTGCCAACTGAAATGTGTTGTTGCTGATTCAATAATAAGGGTTGACCTTGTCTAATCTATCATATTCTATTGACTAATCCAGTTAATACATTTATTTATTTATTTTGGTTTGGCAAAGAGGAACGGCGTGGTTGAAAGGCACCTCCTAACACACGGCCTCGAATATTCCACGAATTAATATATTGCTGGAGTTTGTTGGCTACATGTACATAATAACTGAAAGGAAAACAAAAAACGTACATCTCTGTTCTTTTAAAGTTTTTCATTTGTTGGGTAAGTAAACCGACTTGTCTATTACAATTGACAAAGCAACAATGTGATTGGCTACATAATGAGGCCTGTCCTTGAAGTCCTTAATTTATTGCTGTAGCTCTTCAAATTGATAAGTTAGAATAAATTCATAGAAAATACTGTTATTGCTAAGGGAACTTCTTCTAATTGGTCAAGTAATTGAAATTTGCCTCTTGGAATATTCCACAGATAGAAAAGATCCTAATGATTATGATAAAATAAAAAATATAAAATATAAAAAAAAAATTGAGGGAGATTATGATAAGTTGGTTGGGCCAATTCACCAGAAATGTCATTTTCACATTAAAATCAACAAACATTATTGATTTTGATACGACCAATTCCTCCACTTGCTCAATATGTTAACCCAATTTACAATCTAACACGCGTTTACTTAAGGGACATAACAATAGGCAAAACCATCACCAACTAAAGAAAAGCAGAAACAAGCAGAATTGAAGAGAGAAGAAGAAACTGAAGAGAAGATGGTAATGGTTGAGCTCATACCTGAAGATGTGATCGTCGAGATCCTATCAAGGCTTCCTGTTAAGTCACTCTCGCGATTCAAGTGCGTATCAAAACCATGGCGCGCTCTTATAAGTGACCCCCGTTTCACAATCAGGCATTTCATGGGCAGAAACAACCATGATTTTCTCCTTGTTAGCCACCTTCGCCCTGTAAAGAGGCAAGTACTTTCTATCCTCTCTTGTGAAACTTTTGAAATGCAAAACAAATGTTTCCAACTATCTTATGCTAGTAACTCACATGAACAAAATCCTAGCTATGCACAAATATTGGGTCCATGTAATGGTGTGTTCTGTCTCTTTGATGGTAAAGAGGGCATATCCCTATGGAACCCTGCAACCAGGTGTCACAAATTCTTACCAGCATCTGATGTCGAGCCACCTCAGGACGCGTTCCCATTTGATGTATGTGTTGGGTTTGGCTTTGATGCCAAAACCGATGACTACAAGGTTTTGAAGTTCAAGCATATGTGCTTCCCCTCGTCTGGCACTGTTGCTCATGCTGAGGTACACACCCTCAACACAAACAAATGGAGGGAGGTTGAGGTAAGGGAGGACTTTCAGCCAACAGGAAATCTGCCTAGCTCTTCTTGTAGTCCCTCCATTAACGGGGTTTTCAGCTGGTTTGAGATTGATAATCATGCCGAGAAGGTGATTTTCTCGTTTGACATGAGCAACGAGGTTTTCATGAAGACACAACTCCCTGACTATGATGGAATCCCTTCCAAGAGAGTTCATGGGTCGCTGGCCTCCCTAAGGAATAGCCTTGCTTTTATACATGATCACCCTCCTGGAGGGGTTAGTAAGTGCTTTGATGTGTGGGTTTTGGGCGAGTATGGTGTCAGAGAGTCTTGGACTAAGCAGCTAAGTGTTGGACCGATACATGGGGTAACAGCACCATTGGGGATTTGGAAGAATGGAGAGCTTCTACTTGAAGAAGCCTTTGGAAAGCTAGTGTCCTATGATCCGATGACCCAAGACTTGAAGGATCTTCAAGCTCACAGGCTCGATAATATCTTGCAAGTTCTTCCATACAAGGAGAGCCTGATTTGTCTCAAGGGAGCCGAGGGTGGATCTGAAGATTCTGAACATAATATGGTTGCACCCGCTTTCTCTGTTGGTGAATTTGAAGAAAATGGGATTGTATAACATAAAAGATACATATAAGATTTGTACTACTTAAGCTCTTGCTAGTTGCTACAATCCTTCAGTTCTCATCATGCAATTGTACATCTGTTTGTAATGGCTGATCGTATTTGAGATCAAGCATGTACATACCCTAAAATTGATCGGTCTTTAATGAATACTTTGTAGAAAGCAGCAACAGCATTACATTCACTTACAGTTACAGCTGAAGAAACTGCCCGAGCTTAGCAACTTTTGGTATCCAAAGGCAAAAGGCTTGAACAAAAAAAAGCAATCATATTAAACAGGAACTTCTTGCAGCAAAATTGCCATCTATCCATTGTAAATATAATTTAGTTCACATTTCAGTTACATTTACCAGCCAGCAACCTACACTCTTTTTTAAGCAAATTCTTAGACATATCAGCCAATACATAGCACTCTGTTGAAACTTCAAGGGTAAGTGATAGGGCCAATAAAGTTAAACATAGCTATCAATCAAAGACTTCCTCATCTCATCCACTATAGCACTGGGTTGGGCTTCCCTTAGCTTGAAAACACTCTCGATCACAGATAGCTCAGTGGCTGTTGTGTCAGAGCCGCAGAACGCCGTCCAGTCATTCACTGTTAATCCAGCCGCAATAACCTCACTTCCTCGATTCACAGTTCCAGCAACCAGAGGAACCTGAAGGAGGGTCGAGAGCTCATCCAGGTCTTCAATGGATGTGTGAGGATGGACCTGTTTTTGAACAAAATAATGATAACATTGATGAAAATTAATCTAGATAAGATACTTTTAAAATTATAGGTAAGCATGGTTAAAATAACTGTGAAGGGGGCAAAACACGTACCAGACCACCTTTGTTGGAGAATGCACAGTAGCTTCCCACTAAAATATTACCGGCAATCGTCTGCCTGAAAACCTCAACACCTAGGACATCTGCTATCATCTCCTCTGTTTCCTATTAACACAAAGATTCACAATCAAAACAAAATCAAGAAAAATTACATATAACTACAATCATGAAGTCGCATGCCAAATATTAAGGTCGGAATAACCAAGGCAATTATCAATTTCTTGAAAAACGCAACAGAAACATGAAATATCAGCATAGAGGATGCAGTCGAAAGAACAAAGAAGCAACATCATCATGCAACTAAAAATCAGGGAACAAAAATAAAAGAACTACCAAAAAAACATTCAGTGTCAGGCTCAGAAAGATTGTGATCTAAAACTTTGACAGATGTCAAAGAGTATCCAGATGTCTAAACCTGGAAATTTCTTTTTCACTTAGGTGATAGAGCAGGTTTAGCAAGAAGTTTCTCATGGATCTGTGCATACAAACAAGGCACTTGCAATGTTTTTCTTCATCACATTAATAACAGATTCCCCTAAAAAAATCTCTGGTAAGAGCTCATTTCTAAAGGGCTTTGTCAAGTAAGCTCAGCATGTCAAAAACTCTATTTAAAGACTACTTCACCAAACACCAAGCCTTGTACTTTTTGCCCACCATATCACATACTCTATTCATCTATTCATCTTCCAGATAAATCAAGTTTCCCAAGTAAGAAATTGGCAACCTAAGTTCAGCTAACAAACATACACAGACTACTTCAGATTTATTAACACCAGAAAAGAGAAGCCCACAGCTTGGGGTTAAAAGAGTGGATCGCAAACTATGAACCATCAGAATTGAATGCATGTCTGGGTAAAAGGTGGGCGTGGTACTACCACTCCAACTCCCTGATTCTCAGACAGGAGATGATTGCATGTGAAGGAAGTAAAGCAGACAGATTAGAATCCCAAAATAGAACCTGTTTAATAAGATCTACCAAATAATGTAATTCCAGGAACGAAAAAAACATGGTCGAAACCAAAAAACCGAACCTTATCAAGATCAGTGTGGGTGAGAGCAACATAGTCATTGCATGCTATGCAGTTTCCAAGAGCAGACAGTCTTTCTTCAACACGCTGAACAACTACTGAATCAGGTAGACTGTTCCTCAAGTGTTGCAATTCTTCAAGAAATATCCAAAAAGTATGGCATTAGTTTTAGATTTAAACAATTAGCAAATATACACAAATAGAACACAATAAGGGATTATAGGCTACTGCTTATTCCAAAACTATAATGCTAGCCCATCCACTTCTACGTTATCCCTAAATAAAAAAATTTGGGTCACAACTAATTTCAGAATACTAGCATCAGGAAAGTTAAAGGTAAGCTAACATCACTATCCCTGCCTGCTTCCTATTTCAAGAGACATGCCGTAAGGCACTCTCATCCTCATTGTTGCCTTTCAATATGGACTATCACCTTACAGATAGCACATCTGTAATATCGCTACAAAGCAAACGGATGACTATCTGCAAAAAGCTAGCAATAGGGAAAGCAAGTTTCCTACGAAAAATATCAGGCTATAACCTCACCAAAGCCTAGCAGAGAAAAAGTAAAGTCACTAGGATGACTAAGGAGAAAAATGTAGAGACTCACCCTGGTCAGTGGTGGTGTGAGGAACAAGAAGCCCATTTTTGTTTCCTGCCATAAAACAGAACAACCATTAACATCGCGAAAGACAGAGAAGTAAAGGCTCACAATTTCAATAAAAAGAAGCACTAAGAGCAACTGATAGATACGCACCGGCACACATCCGGCCTATAATTCTCGTCCCAGAAATGGAGGCCTTGACAACAGGAATGTACTCTGCCAACTCACTCTCAAAGGTACTGCAATCCATATTTTTACAGTATTTAAACATATCTCAAAAAAGTCATTTCAAGACAGTACATAAAACAACAGAAACTCATGGAAACAAACCTGTAAAAATTCTCAGACCCACCAATTGCGACGAGACAATACGCATTGGTCAACTTAGAGAAGACTCCGATTTCACAATTGTTCTCAAACTGAAGCCCTAAAGAAAACAAACAAGTACCCATTTAAGGCAATACTCAGACATAAGCAAACAACAAAAGTCCTCAATTTCAATGCTTGCTTGAAAACATTAGGGTTCCACAAAAACTGATGCACCTTTTCATTAAAAAAAACTGTAAAATCATACAAAAAAATTCAACATTCTTGTGTGCTAGCAATACATAGTCGTAATTCAAAGGTACTAGCGAGCAGTGCAAAGGGACAATAACAAATTTTATAAAATAAAATAAAATCATATACATAGTCCTAATTTTGAAAGTAAAGTTTCGTATTTTAGAATAAAGTTGAGATTTTTAACCCAAACAATTCGTAATTAGACGCTAACTCTCCCCCAAATTGATAAATTGCAAAAGCAAAGAAAATGAACAAAATAATTAACAAAACAAGAAAAATGAGAGAGAGTACTTACTGGTCGCCATGATTGAAGATTAATCAAAAAGCTATAAACAGCACCAGCTGCCAATGAAATTAATACAAACCATAAGAAAAAATTAAATTAAATTAAATTAAAGACCCATAAAGGTCGCACAGAAAAGACAGAAACTTTGAAAAGAAACACTGATTGTTGTTAACATGGAACCCTAATTTGAAGCAAAGACATGAAAATTGAAAGACCCAGAAGGGAACTTACAGGCAAACGAAACAAGGAGAGAGAAAGAGAGGAGAGAGAAAGGGGGGGGGGGGGGAAGAAAGAGTTGCGGCGAGAAGTGGAGAGGTGTGTCGTATGGTATTGGTATCAGATACCGGGGAGAAGAAGGGAAGAAAATAATTATGGGGCGTTATTAATTTTTGGGTGGAAGTAGAATGCCGCTTTTGTATTCGTCACCGTGTCTCTCTCAGGTCATTATGCGACTTTTAAAATCAAAAAAAGTGAATAGATCAAAAAAATCAAAAAAAGTGAAAAAAAAAAAAAAAGACAAGACAGAAACGAAGGGGAAAATTTTTAAAAAAGTACAAAAAAAAAAACTACTATTTTGAGTTTTTTTTTTAAATATCAGTATTTTTTTTTATATGATTTTCTTTGTGGGAAATTTCTTGTGCGATTGCAACCCACAATACACGGGTTATTTTTTATGAATTATAATCCTTCTTTTACATGAATGTGACCTTCATTTAACTGAAAGTTACAAAAAGACCGTTTTATAAAGGGTGTGGATAAGTGATAAGGAATCTTTTAACCTTTTTTTTTGGTTCCGATGAGGATTTTGCATGATATATAAATGCATACTGAAATCGTAATAATGGATTAATGGATGGATCAAATGAGAATTGAGGCATAAAAAACTTCTATAAAATGGTCTATTCGTAATTTTTGGTGAGACGGAGTCACGGGGTCACTTTTTAATTAAACAAGAGTCAATATTTACTATAAGTGGCCCTACATTTCACAAAAGTGACCTTAATTTTCTATGAGTTTATATCACACAAATTTTGTTGAAATTTCTGGCTGATTATCAAATTTTGATTTGATTTTTTTTTAATTTGACGATAATGGAGGGCCCAAGTGTAGGAGATGCAACAAAATAGAGACTTGCTCCCCAAGGAGAATAATTGCTCAGGTTGGCTCTAATTAACTTGCGGACCAAGGAGATGTCACGTTTGTCCAACTCAAACCCTCGTCTAGTCCAAAAAGACTGAAAGTGTGAAACAGAGACCGAGCCATTCCGATGCTCACTCTGATCTGGGCCCTCCTCCATGCTCCGCAGCCCAACTTTTGACAAGGCTTTCCTTGGTGTACTAGGTACTAGGACGTCTTGTGTAGATTTAGTTCACGTGAACCAAATGGGCCATAAATTTAAGCATTTTATCGAAGTATGAGAGGGTGTGGTAGTAACCCACCATGTTCTAAAAATAAAAGATGAGATTCTATTAGTATATTTTGTGTGGACTTATTTCACGGTGGACTAAGAATACTTGTAAAAATATTTAAGGACATAGAGGGTAAATTTCAAAATATTTAGTCATTAATCCACCACGGACGTAAGTCCATACAAGTTTTTGTAAGTTTCTATATAGTATGAAACAACCTTAAACACGAGGCCGCCAAAAAGAAAAAATGTCCCTATAAGAAGTGATGGAAAACATACTTTGACTCGCCTTATAAGAAAATTCGGATTTACAAGTTATAGAGTTGGATGTAATAATCCCGCCTCAAACCAAATTTTAACTATTGGCGCCAATTAATATAGAGCATGTTTGACCTAATTTATAATGACCTTCTACTTTTTCCCCTATTTTTCCTCACAAACCACCCCTTCAGGCCTCCACCTCCTCACACCAACTTTCACTTACAAAAAGTTAACAAATCTTGAACTTGAGACTTTTGGGATGGAAGATACCTACATAAGCATCCTGACACAACCTCATTCGAATGTAAGTAAGAGTTGAATATGGTTCACACAAATACATGTAGTCCGAGCTTTTTCTGTTTTTGAGCAAACATGTAGTCCAAGCTTTTTCTGTTCTTGAACAAATACATGCACTATAGTATATAATTTGAGTCCTGAAGTGGACCATTAATTCATCAACACAAATCCAATTTGCTCAGCTCTGTTCATTGATTCATATATCCTTACTGTTACATTTATAACTGGTAGGAAAGCTTACAAAGCTGTACTAACAAAATTTAGAGCGAAGTGATCTCCATGCAAACGGATCGGCAAATTGAATTCTTGTCTCTGGATGTCTTCATCTACGCCATTACCTGTGCATCTATCCCTAAGCATTGGAGCACAAATTATTATTGGACAAAATCACGTACAGTTAATTTGATCTATTATCTTGAATCACAAGTTTACAAAATAGAAGTTGAACAGGCAACTATAATGATGATAGTAAACAATTTGCATAGCTTTCCTGTGGATAACCTAAACCACTACATCACTCTTTAGTCTCTAATGTTTGTCAAAAGATCAAACAAATGTAGTACTTGGTTTTTATTTCTTTTATTTCCTGATGAATATTTTGAAGGATGTTCTATAAAATTCATTCTCTTTTCCCTCCACGGATGTTACTCGAACTCAATTCGAACCCAATTGACTGAAAAAAACTGTGATCAGAAACAATCAGCTGTGCCTGTGGCCAGTGAGTGAGTCTGCAGTCTCCATTCACATTATTGAGACAGGCATCTGGTCATAAAGAATGTTTACAGAAATGTTGGTTACTTGTAAATTGATTGTAAATTGTAATCCATGGTAAATTTATCAACCGACATTCCATTCAGTAAGTTTGTTCATGGAAACATAAATTTCACAGGGATCTGAATACCAAAGGGACATATTTCTGTTCCATTCACAAACCTTTAAAGGACAAGCAGAAGCAACCCCCACTTTCTTAATCACACAGCAGCCTAATGTATCTGGGATGTTAATCTTACAGTCACAGTTTTGAACAGGAAAAGAACAGAGTAAATGCAGCTATAGGCTTCTAGCTTTGCAATCTGGGAAGCATACACAAATTTGGTAGGGAAATGAATGCAGTTTCTACTGTGTTTGTGAAAAATATATATGTGACATGAGCAAAATTAGTAACAAGGATATGCACCCAAAAAGCAAAAGACCTTATAAATTAGCAGTTGTCTGAAAGGTGGTGTAGAGTGACTGAAATGATGTATTCTGCTTAGCCTCCCTCCTCCTAAAAAAATTGTGCTGAGCATGAGTCACGAATCCATGGTCGAGTTAACTCTCCTACGCATAAGTTATGACACTCGGGTTTGACTTCAAATCCCCTGCTGGCTGAAGGCTGACCCCTCCCTCATTTGTCTTCCTAAAAATTTTATTAACAAAAAGAAACATTTATTTTTGTTTTTTGGGTAAAACTAATAGGTGAAGAAAGTCGCGGCATGGAAAAAAATCAACACGGATCCGATCCTGTAAATTATTACTGTGTTATTTTCTCACACAAATTCTTTTCCTTTTGTAGCCAGATATGTTACCTCTATGGGCTATGGCAAGAATACACCTGAGCCAGGCGTTACGCTAATTTTACTCTTCCTTTTCATGCAGCAACTTTTACACGCATTTCCTCTATAAATTCCAAGCCAGTTAAAGAGCTTTTGTACAGCTCCTAGCATTAAAAAAATAGTTCATTCTTCCTCCTCTAAATCAAAGATGGAGTCCTCTCAACTCCTAACAGATAATTGTTGGGAGATGGTGATCAATCATCTCGACATTCAGGCTGATCAATCGCAGTTGGATTGGCTATCCTTGGTGAGTAAGCAACTTCTTTCAGTAACCAATCAGCTGTTGCCTAGCCTTAAAGTATTTGATCGCACAAAACTATTCCTTCCAGTATGTTTTCACAGGTTCCCTCATGTCAAAATGATTGATCTCAGTGATTTCTCAGGAGAAATCACATGTCTCCTTCATGATTTGGCTCATTCAAATCTAAACTTACAAGGTTTAGACATTTCTAACCAAAAAACCCTGCCCCTCGAAGGTCTAAAGGAAATAGCCTCCAAGAAGAGGAATTTCAAAGTACTTAAATGCTCGAGGCTTTCTACCTTGCAAGACTCTGAATTAATTGCTATAGGCGATGCATTTCCCTCATTGGAGGAACTAGATATCAGTTACCCATCCAATGATTTTGCCGTTACCAATAACAGCATCACAGCTTTATCGACTAAACTTCCAAACCTAGCCAAGATTAATCTATCAGGCAACTCTTCCCTCTCTGACGAATGCCTTAAGTCACTATCAACAAACTGTAGAAAACTGAGAGAAATTATTCTCCACCATTGCGGATGGTTCACTCAAGATGGATTAGCCTTTCTGGTGAAGAATAACCCTAATCTGGTTACGCTTTCCTTAGCCTTAGCGTTAGCGTTGCCAGTAGGTTTCTCTCCCACCGTTAATATCCCTTTTGTTGGTCTGAGAGTTCTACACACGCTTGAGCTTTTCTATATGAGTATTTCAGACCAGCTTCTTTTTCAAATTGCAGACGCCAAAATGCCCTTAAAGAGGTTTGCTCTCTGTCACTGTAAGGTATTTAGCTTTGTTGGAGTCATCTACCTCCTATATAAATATTATTATTCTCTCAAATCCATAGCTCTTGCAGATGTTGATTTTCTAGATGACTATTACTTGTCCCTTTTTTCCCAGTTCTTCAAAAGTATGACTGCCATTAGCCTAAACCGCTGTCCTAAGCTAACAGACCGTTCCTTCTATGACCTGTTGGACACTTGCCCCTATCTTGAAAATCTTGAAATGTCCAAAACAATATTAGGGGCTAGCTATCTTGAAGACTCCTTTGAGGTGAATCAAAAACTTAAGTGGCTAAATTTGTCAGGTAACCTATTGGGGGAAGAAAAGCTGAAAAGAATCGCGATTGTGTGCCCTAACCTAATGTATCTTGATCTTAGTGGTTGCATGGAAATTAACAAAGGTATCATTTATATTTTGGAGAAATGCAAAGGGATCAGGTGTCTAAAGATAAACAGGGTCCAAGACATAGCATATGTGAAGGGTACCTCAAAGTTTGAGAGACTGGAGACACTGCAAGCTGAGGGATCTGACATGGACAACCAATCACTCTCTATGTTTGCAAGGAGAAGCCCCAATCTCCGAAGTTTGAACCTGAAAGACTGCAAAGATGTTACAGCACAAGGACTCAATGAAGTACTCCTATATTGTGAAAAACTCGTAGACATAAACATCAGGGGATGCAATGTCAAACCTGGGTTTCCTGAGTGGATGGTGAATTTCAGGCCTCGATTGAGGCACATTGTCGCCGCATATGATCCTCAGAATGTCGTTCCAAACCCGTTCTTGAGGCTCAGTTATCCCTATTGTAATGCTTAACTGCGGAAAGAAGGCTTATCAAGTAAGAGACAGTCATTGTTGTGTGTCTGTACTCTGTAGTAAGCAGCTGGATTTACAGGGTCATCAATTCATTTGTTTTACTCTCTTCTTTTTTTTTTTATCGGACATGTGTATTTCTAAAGCGTTGTGATTGTTTTGTACTGAAATCTACTCCGATGTTTCTGAAGCTTTGAATCAATAAACTTCTAAAATTTATTCATCTTTGCAACAAAAATTCCGATAGAATAATGTCTAATTCGGTCATATACTAACTTTTTAATATTTTGACATATTAAAAATAATAATTAAATACGTAATAGGTTATATTGAAATATTAAAAAATAAATATGCAAATAATAATAATCACATGAGTAATAATAATAGTATAATTAATTATTATTATATTTTTATTTTTTTATTTTTTTTATTTTAATTATTATTATTATTATTATTATTATTATTATTATTACTATTATTATTATTATTATTATTATTAGTATTATTATTATTATTATTATTTACTATTGTTTCCAATTTGTTTCAAGTTCTCCAAGTGCACTTAAAATTCTTGTTCCACCAATTTGTCCCAGTTTTTCCAAATTCCTCCAATTAGTCACTAGTCTCCCGTTCAAATGAACAAGTCCTTACCCAACGCTTTTGTCTTTTGTATCTAATTTTAACAATGAAAAAATTACCTTCAGTTGTGGAAATATGAAGGTTGTATTCGACTTTTAGATGGATATCCGGGCTTTTTCCCTACGAATCCCGCGGAGGGCAAGGACTAAAGTTCGTATCGGAAAATACTTCTATAATTCATAATAACTTTATTCTAATTTTACCAATAAAAATTGAAAAAAGCGAATGGTCAGAACTCAGAGTACATCCTTGCAGTAGGCAAGTGACGGCTATGTTACATGGATTCTTCATTTAACCTAGAGTACTCGTGTCGAACACACGACCCTCGGATATGGGTATGGACCCTCGACACTTCATTTTCAGCCAAAAACATGCTAAATTTTGAAAATATTGCCGAGTCCGACACTTAGACACGTATCCACATTTCACACATCCAGTCAAGTCCATTGTAACATAGTGTCGGTTAGTAGTGGACAGAGGGAGTGTATACTGCACAACTAATAAGGAACCTCATCACTGCAGTGCCTTAATGGCGGAAACCTGTCTCAGAATCCATATCTTGCCTACTATCGTACTTTCAAAATCACCCACATGGCCACATCTGGTGGAAGATAAGATCTTTCGGTAAGCTGAAAACAATAATGATGCTCCCATATACAACTAGCATCTGAAGAAGCTGAAAGCATGTTCAAACTATGTTCTTAAACTATAATGGCTCATAATTTAGACTCCAACTATATTTCATTAACTAAGACGTCTTTCTGCAATGAGAATTGATGTCTGCATGGGAAGACCAAGAGGAAGAAAAAACAGATGAAGAGAGAACAATAAGGGGACTAGAGAAGGAGAATGAGAGGGAAAGAGAGGCCACGCAGGCCATGGATTGCCCACTTAAGGAAATGAGTAAGTAAGAAGATATGGGAATACAAGTACTTACTAAGTCTATATTACTCCACGAAGAAGTGCTTCCACCCATTCCTTCTTTTCAACATCCGGAATGCTGAAAAAGATATCCACAGTCTCTGGCTCACTTGCAATTTTCCGGGCTGCTCGATGCCTATCCATCATGGATAAGTCCAATTTGTTCAGCTCTTCATATATCCTTGAGCGCTTCTCACTTAACATGACATCATACCCCACGGCATGACTAATCTCACTGACAGCAGCTCTAATCTCCTTCCGTAGAATTGATGCTTCTATTGACAATACCTTACTCAATTCCTAACTCAATCCTTTTTGGGCTTGAGGGTCTTTAGAATCTATCCCTGAGGGCTGTTCCTCCCCATAGATTATGCAAAGATCATCATAGTATGGGAAAAACCTGTGTCTGTATTCACAAGCTTCTGGATGATCCTATAACAAAGCACAGACAACATAACTCTGCTTAGAACTAACACATCAACAAAATCCAAGGTGAAATAACAATAGAGACACAAGACAGACAAAATAGTTTGTATTTACCCTGAGATACTCTTCCCAAACTTCATCATCTGCTATAACCTTTTTCAAATCTGAATCCCATCTAAAAGTACTAGAACCATCGGTGGAACGCCGCGCAACCATGCCATTAATAATCCCAAAGTCACGTTTGAGATATTGAAGCCTTGAATATATATGGGGATGGGCTTTTAGGCCAGATCCTGGAAACTTAGCCCTGAGTTTCTCCTCCACTAAATTAAGGAAACCAGGATTACGATGGCCCCTTTTGAAGAGTCCGCTACTTACTAGATCTTTGGCAATTTCTAGTAAAGCAACAGTTTTTTCAACCGTCCAACGTTTTCTTTTAATTCCTGATTTGGGCACTTTCGGAAAAACCATCTCTTCTTTACCTGTAGTTGCTATTCTATATCAACACCAATCCAGTATATGTATATCAAAGACTCCAGTATATCAGAGACAAACATATATATGAAGCAAGATACTGCAGATTTAAACAGCACTGCAGCAGATATCAGCTCAAAAGCTATACTTTCACAGCCCAAAACAAAGACTCCTAATATCTGAACCGAAAACTACACCTTTCAAATTATGTCACCTAATATCCTCTAAGCATGTAGGATTATCCCTATTACCATTATTCTTCCAATAAAACTATCAAGCAAGCTGTTATAAGGAATAAGGATTAGAACAATTTCATTCTTTCTCACATATTCACCAACAGAAGAACCTAGTGAACATCGGCAAATGCAGGTTCCAAGTGCAAATAGCTTACTTCAGCTATTGTAATTATCATCAACAACCAACTCAACAAGTATTGTAATCTCCTCATTCTTACTGAAATTACACACACATACCAGGACATGTCCAATGACATAACTAAACAAAGATCACTTTTTTAAACCCAACATTTGTAAAGAAAGTTTTATAAGACCTAAAAATCATAAACCCTAGCTTATACTCTTATAGTCATACAATGATAATAATTGGCAATGCATCTAACTCAAAACTCAGACGGAAACAGACGCAAACAAACCAATACTTGACAATTGACATTAATACTACAATTACCAACACAGTGAAATCAAAATTCATCTCTTCCTTTTAAAATGGAAAAATTTTATAGTGAAAGTGAGAGAAAGAAAACTCACTGGACATTTTCAGTTAACTCAACAAAGATCATTTATTTATGCCCAACAATTTTAGGAAAACTTGCATAAAACCAAAAATTCATAAACCCTTGCACATACTCAAATAATATGCAATAATACTCAACTCAAACTCGGACACAATCACAAAGACAATTAAATTCTTCATATCACAGTGCATTTTCATTTCCCATTTTCATACTACGAGTAATAATTACTAACACAGAGAAATCAATACAGCTCTTCAATTAAAAAATGAAAACTTTACTAACTGAAAGTGAGTGAAAACACAAACTCACTAGCTTGTCTCATTGATCTTCTCATCATTCACCTCATCCACAATTGCTGGCTTAACGCACTCGATATTCGGCATATAGCTATATTTCTCTCTCCTCTTTACACCACTATTCGCCACTAAAGAGCTCAACTCAAGGCTCTCCTTATACCATGGTGATGACAATTTATCATTCGCTTCTCCTTCACGCCTTCTTCGGTTCTCTGCAAATGTGATACCGATTTGATGATAGAAATCGTCATCTGAGATCTCTGGGACTGGGACTGGGACTGGGACTGGGAGCTTGTTGTAGAGCTTCATCATAGCGTTCCGATCATGTATCATTTTACGAATCTCGGAAAATGAAATCCCCTTTTTGTTGTTGTTGTCGTTGTCAGTTGAAGAAGAGAAGAAGTGAGAGAAAGTGAGATTGGAATTTGGTGAAAATAGTCCCTTTTTTCGGAACGGCATAGCGATACGATCGGTTGATCTTAAAATCTCCCTAAGATCGACAAATGACATGTTGTTGTTGTTGTTGTTGTTGTCGTCGTCTTCAGATGAAGAAGAGAAGAAGTGAGAGAAAATGAGATTTGGTGTGTTCGAGAAAGTGAGATTGGAATTTGGTGAAAATAGATTCAGTAGGGTTTGGGAGGTCTTGTAATGGTGGTGATTTCTTAGATTAAGAGCTAAGGATGCCATTGATTTGGACTTTAATGGCGGAAAAAGCTTTAGCTTTGTGAACAGTGATAATGATAAACCCTGAGAATTCTGAATTTTGTTGTTCCTATTTGTTGTTGTGGCTTAAACCCTAGACGCTCTATTGTGGAACTCAAGCCCTCAATCTGGGAGAAAAAGGAGGGAAGTGGGTAGTTGGCGCAAATTTTTTCATGTTCGATAACACCACCGGTCTATGTTATCCTTTTAATAACTCCTAAAAAATAGGAGGTGATTTTTGAATTATTAGGAAAAAAAATTAAATAATTTAAAATATTCTATTAGTTGGGTAACACGTAACACTACATAAGCAAAGAAGTGATTTATTACTGAAACACTTGAAATTTTTCGGAAAAATGAGGGAATGTGATTAATGATATTTCGGTAGTATTTTTTTTTTTTTTTTTTTTGAGAAGAGCAAATAAAATCAGCTTAGGTCTCTTTGCCTTGATAAAACAAAGGCATCAAATTAAATTAGCTTACAATTAGTTTTAGATCCTAAGTACCCCATTAATCCCATACAATCCAAAGTATAGTCTTCCCAAAAGCTGAAACTCCCTCAAAAGCTCCCAAAAGCTGTGTGCCAAACATAGCCATTGTACAACTAAAATATAGCCTATAGAAGAATTAAAGTTTGACAAAGTTTCCATTTTATGATGAGTTATGGCATACTGCATATGAAAACTGGTTGTGAGAATAGTCCTTCCCTTTTCTTTTCTTTTTTTGTAACACCAAAATCACAGCTTTTTGACAACAAAGTATAGTACTCCGGTACAAAGTCAGATTTGCAGAGAAATAATAGCCATTTGTTTTAGCTGCTTCAGGCTAATGCTTCCCATAAAACCCAATATCGCACAACAGAATAAACCAATCACAAGCAACTAATGGAGTAGAAAGCTACTAATTTAAACAGAGATTCTTTAAGAGCCGCCAAAGATGTGCCATGAACACAGAACATCATACAACATTCATGCACATGTAGGAGAATAGCTACGCAAATGCAGGTTCCTAACTGCAAACAACTTGGTTCAGCAGATTTAACAATCATCTCCCGTTGTAGCCCTTTCACCTTTACTAATAGAAGACCTGACACTTGTTTCGGTCCTTTCTGGAGGTCAACGAGAGGAGGATGACTCACTAGCATCTTTCTTACCCAATTCCTCCTTGTCCACCTCATCTGCGAGGGCTCGACAACTTTTAGAGCCTATACCCGAGGGCCGATCACTCCCAAATATAATGCGAAGATCATCATAATATGGGCAAGGATTGTCGAAGAATTTACTGGCTTTTGGGTGATCCTATATCAAAGTACAAATAACATAACCTGCTTAAACAACTAACACATGAACAAAGTGCAAAGAGCCACAGCAATAGACATCCACAAGACAAAGAACAAAGTCAGTAATTACCTCCAGATACTTTATCCAAACTTCTATATCTGCTATCACCATTTTCAAATCCGAAGCCCATCTAAAACCATTGGCAGGATGCCCTGCAACCATGTCATTAATCATACGAAAGTCAGCTTTGAAAAATTTAAGCCTTGCTCGTATTTGGGTCTGGGCTCTTTTATCTGATTCTGGCAACTTGGCATTGAGTTTCTTCTCCACTACTTCATAAAAACCAGGCTTAAAACGATTGCCCTCTTTGAAAGTTCCGCTACTCAGCACATCTTTGACCACTCCTATCAACCCATCATCTTCTTCCTTCATACACACCCTCCTCCTCCTTTTGTCTCCTGGTCCTCGCTCTCTACCTGTGGTTTCTGATCTATATCAGCAGCAATCCAGTATTGAAGTACTCCAATATATCAGATACGAACATAGTATATGCTGACAAGACCCTCCAAAATCCAAATTACAGCTAAAACAGCAGATATTAGCCCAAAAGTTAAGGTGCTTTCATAACACATAGCAACAATTGAACATGAACAAAAAACCATAATGTTTCAAAAATAAACCACTTTCCTAAATAATAGACAGCAAGAAGCTATACTATAAGCTTTCAAACTGTTCTCTCTATCTTCTACTTGCTATCCTTTGTCAAACATCTTCTTTAGCTAATTAAATCACGCTTCTCTTTCTACTTATCATTAGATAAATAGTAGCAATATGAAGATCATCTCCTATATACTGACCCATTCTACATGACTCATAGCTTTCCTCCATAAGGTCTATCACCATCTCTCCTCTAATAAGATTATGAAACAAGCATCTATAACGAATATAAATAATTCTATTCTTGGTCCAAATAGGATAAAAAGACGCCATAATCTAAAAGGAAATGCTTACAATCGACATAGAACTGCATCAATTTACAAACATCCTTCAGAGCAGCCTAGTAAATATCCAATTGAATTGATGGAAATGCAGGTCTTACTTCAGCTAATGTCTTATCATCAACAACCAATATGGAGTCATACATACAAAGGACATGACCAATGACAGAACTTGGCAATGAACATTATCTATCCTATGCAGAATATTTGTAATTGTGAGTGAGGAACACGAAAGTTACACCCCCTACTAAAAAACCAAGCAGTAGCCAGTAAGTACCCGCTTAGGGGGCGTTTGGTTCAAGATCACTAGAGACCGAACGGGATTAAAATAAACATTGGTAAAGGATTGATTCTTAGCCATTACCCTTACTTGTTAAAAGCCAAAAATTCACCTAACCCCTCCACCTCCCGAGCACAATAGTAATATATTACTCTACCATCTCCTCTCCTCTCTAACCTTCTTATTTGACCCTCCATCTTCACAAGGAAGCCCCATCTTTATCACCAGGCCAACCTATGCTTTTCACCGTCATAATCCATCTTTGCTCAGGGATGAGAGCCAACCACAGGAAGGGACAGTCCGCAATATCTGGTCCGCCACCCCACTAGATGTTCAACCACAGCACAGTAACTGGCTGCTGGCTCTGTAACATTCATTTCCGGCAAGAAATTGTTTCCAGCGTAAGTGAGGGTTTCAATCCGGCAGAGTGGGATTCACTCTAGCAAAGCAAACAATTTTTTAAAAAGCAGAACAGAACACACACAAATAGAGATAGTATTCTTGTTCCCATTACCAATGGGGCAAAATGCTGAACAAATCCCCCCCCCCAGCTTCCACACAAGATGACTAATCATAACAAGTAATCAATATACCTCATCAACCCTTCCCTTCCCTTCTGCATACATAGCATACTCAGGCATAAATTGGCAACACATTCAATTCAGAACAAAGGCACAAATACCACTAACACTTTACTTAACTAGACATCATACTAACATAGCTGTAACTGTTCAAAAAAAATGGGAAAACTGTAACGGTGAGAGAAAACTCACTGGCAGTCTCATTGGCCCTCAGCTTGCTCAGCTTCTTCCCTACCTTACCTTCTTCCTTATTCTTCTTCTCCTTTCTATAATCATCCTCGTCGTCGTCAAGAATAAAATAGCTGGCAATAGAATCAACTAAAAACACAGCACAAACAAACACAAATTAAAGCCCACTTCTTTTACATTACAATAAAATGCATCATATTCATAACATCATACACACACAGCTCCTTAAGCGGAGAGAAATTTAATGAATTCAACTAAGAAATCCGGGCACAAACAAACTCATATAGAGCTCCATTAAAAGTTGATAAATAAATAAATACTAGATATTATAGCTGTGTCCATGCCATTAAATAAACAAACAAACACATCTGAGGCAATTATAATGAATTCAACTCAAAATTCAGGCACAAACACACACATATAGATATAGAGCTCCACTAAAAGTCAAAAATAAATAAATAAATAAATGAATAAATAAATAAATAAATAACCTAACTTGAAATGGTGAGGAGAGAGAAAACTCACAGAAAGAAAACCCTTTCTCGGGCTTGTTGTTGTTGTTGTTATGAACGGGAGAGTCGAAGAAATCATCATCATCATCTTCGTCGTCACTTGAAAAAACAAAAAATCGACGAGAGAGAGTGAAACTGTGAGTTGATTTCAATTTCACAAGAGCTGGCGAGGTTCTGCGATTAATTAACCACGCCATTGATGTGTTTTTTTTTCCAGAAATGAAGAAATTAAGCTTTAGCTTTGTGATAGAGTCAATTGATAAACCCTAAAGATGATGAAGCCACTGAACCCTGAAATTCGGATGTTATTGATTTTTGCTGGAAAGAAAGAAGATTAGGGTTGTTGTACATTGAATTGATAAACCCTGAAGGGTTTTTGCTTTTCATGATTTTGTCAAGTTGTTGTTGTGTTGGGGGTTTAAACCCTAAAATCCGGAAGCCATTGAAGAAGATGATGATGAAGATTAAGCATAAACATGTTTGTTGAATCTCTGTTTGGGAATTGAGCCCTCAATTGCATGTTATTAAGGGCTGAGATTGCCCATTGGCGTTTTTACCAACTTTTGGACTAACAGCCTTTTTTTTTTCTTTTTTTTTTTGGTGAGAAAGAGGGTTACGCCCATTACATAATAATCATTCTAGCAAAAGAAATTTCTAGTACATCATCACGGAGAATGTTCCTAACACCATTCGGTGGAGCTTCGAAGATGTGCAACCCAGTCGGTAGATGGATCCCAAAGTTGGCAAGCCAATCCGCGGCACGATTTCCTTCCCGGTATGTCTGAAGTAACTTTACCTCCCAATTTCTATTGATAAGGTCTTGGCAGCGTATGATCACTCCCCTATTTGGGTTGTTCAAACTCACTGGTTGCTGGAGGAGAAGGATTGCAATTTCCGAGTCTGTTTCCACGCAAACACGTCCTAGCCCTCTATCCCATGCAATGCTCAGACCATGGGCCATGGCAAGTAGCTCAGCTTTCACGGAATAACATTCACCCAGATTTGTAGCAAAAGCAAAATGAAAAGCACCCGAGTGGTCCCTTGCAATGCCTCCGTCCGCAGCCGCTCCTGGGTTAAGCTTTGAAGCACCATCTGTATTAATTTTTATCCAACCCTCTTCAGGGAATTTCCATTGAATTTGTGCCTCTACCCTCTGTTTTTTCCGAGTTCCTTCCAGGTCCTTATCAACTTCCATTGCTTCCGTGGTTGTGGCTATGTAACGAGATAAAAAAGAAAATTTATCCAATGGTACTCGATCTCCCCTTCCAAAGCACCTGTCATTTCTCCATCTCAACAGCCACCAAAGACAAGAAGCAAAAGTTTTAGGCCAATTTTCAGCAAATTGGTGATTTTTTGCAGACAAATTTTCAATTAACCAATCATTTAAGCTTTGTTCCTCAAATAAAAATCTGTTACTGGAGGGAACAAAGGTTGCCCGCACTGCCATGACATGAGGGCAGTCACGAAATAAGTGATCGTTGTCTTCCACTGTCCCTTCACAACAAGAACAAAAAGGGTCACTAGCTACCCTTCGTTTGTAGCGGTTCAGGTTGGTCATCAAACGATCATGTAGAAGTAGCCAAACAAACACCCTTATGCGCTGGGACGTTCTCAAACTCCAAACCAGCTTCCAACGCGTATCCATCACATCCCCATCATCCTTTCGTACAATGATAAATGCAGATTTTGTTGTAAAATTACCTGAAGAAGAAGGCGCCCAAGTGAAACTGTCTGTCGTGTTTGGATCATTAATCACCTCCATGAATGTAATTTTTGCTAGTATATATTGAGGGAGTGCATCACTGAATTTATCCCACAACCAACCTTGTGCGAAATCCAAATAATCATACACTGCCATACTAGCTTCTTCTTCTGAAATGGGTCTTGCGGCTACGCTGGTTAATGGCTCAGAGTCCACCCACCTGTGAGACCAAAACAAGGTAGACATTCCATTCCCAATGTTCATCCTTGTCCCTTGTAGCAGTACATCTTTGCTATGCGATATACCCCTAAAGAATTTCATTTTCAATTTCAAGCCCCAATTGCATCCCGCCATTTTTTTCTGCACTTATTTAAATACAAAGGGGAAAAAAAAGTTTCACCTAAGTACTTTGGGTCAAGGCTAATCTTTTTCACACCGAATCGGTCCACGAATGAGTTAAATACTCTCACTAAATAATTTCTCTACTCATTAGATTCGAACTTTCGACCATACTTAAAGGATGAGAGCATCGAAACACTGAGACCAACCACTTATTGGTACTTGATTATTACATTAAGAATTGAGAATTATGGATGATGTCATGTTTTAAAGACGGTCTTTCGGTAACTTTTGGTCGAATGAGTGTCACTTTCAGTAAAATAAGAGTCACGACATAATAAGTGATCCCTATACTTTTACCTATTTTTGAGTGAATTGGTCTCAAATAAAACTTGCTCTTCATATTTTTTTTTTGTTACTTTGCTAATCTGTAATCAAGTTTTGAATGACTATGGCGTTGTTGCTTGGCTTTTATCTCTTTGTTTTTTTTTTTCTTTCTTTTGGGTAAGGTAAGGAATAGAAAAGAGAGTTATGAAATCCTTCTAACAATTGATTTTTACTGATTGGGAAAAGTCTTGCAACTGATTCTCACTAATTCAATTGAATTTTGCAACTGATTCTCACTGATTAAAATAAGATCTCGTCACTAATTTTCACTAATTGACTAAAATCCAATAAGTGAAAAAGAATACGCCTTAACATTTGTGTCTCCCTCAACCAAAAAAAACACGTAGATATCATCAGTTGCCACTTGCCACGGTTGGCATATATGGGAAGGAGAAGCTAATAAGATGGCGTATTGATGAGATGATGATCCATGGGAAATCTGCAAAAAATAAATCAGAATCACATAAGAACCCATCAAACTCTGATCTGGGACTGTACGTACTCTCAGTTCACATACAGATACAGCTCTGTTCGCCGAAATGACCTTCCATCAGACACAGATGATACATATTGATGAGAGAGAAAATCAAATCCAGGTTTTCATGGCAGTGTCTAGGAGTGTATACTTCACTTCACTATTACACTGAGACTTGGTAGTACGAAATCTCCCAGCCTTTTTGACAAATAGAGAGATGAGTATATTAATATCACTGTGGGTAAGTACGTTTTTGAAGATGTACTGGACAGAGATCAGGGGATCTGTACTCTATTATCTATCAGAAATTACTCATCATGACCCGCCACACAAGTCTCATTCTTGTCTCCTCCACTTAATAATGGAGCTTTCTATATATATTGGAAAAATGGATGTGAATAATCTTATATTTAGGCGGTCGTACAAGAATAATTTCACAAATGACTTTAGCCCAAAATAATCCCACAAATAAATGGCGTTGACATCAATACACTCAATGAAGACGTCCGTTAACTCCTAGTTGAAGTGAGTCTCTCTCTCCTCACTCTCTCTCTAAGGCCTTTTAGCCATGGAACTATGGAAGAAAACCTTCCAACCACCTAAATACAGCCCCTCAAAAGCTAGATGAGTTGTTATTATTACCATTAATGTTGTCACTTTAAAAATACCAGAATCATGTTACTTAAAATTGAGATAGCTTAAATCTTGAAGGATAGACTTTAGTTTACTAGCATGGCAAATTTGAAAGCTAATGTTGTACAATTTTTCATTTGGGATGAAGTTGTTGGGATATCTTTTGAGGGTTTTGAAGTTATGGTGTCAATTTTTTTTGAATTGTCCCCCATTGATGATGAATCATTTGAGGTATACCAAATTTGCCGAATTTGAAGCATAGCTCACAATGCAAGTTGCCGAATTTGTGGGTTCTCTTCAAAGAATCACCAATCGATGACTATTTGGAGTTTTGGGTTCTCTTATGAAGATTTGGGCTTGATTTTGTTCCGTGGATGAAACCCACAAAAAAACGGATCCATATTTTGGTGGTTTAGAAGGTTTTTGGTGTTCTTCCATGGCTGAAATGAAAAAGAGAGAGAGTGTGTGTCACATCAGCAAGGAGTTAACGGAGAGTTAACTCCGTCATCATTTAACTCACTCGTGTTAACACGGTTTATTTGTGAGATTATTTTGGGCTAATATCATTTGTGAGATTATTTTTATACGACCGCCCAAATATGAAATTATTCTCGTACGTTTTTCCTTATAGGTGATGTAATAACACTCGTGTGATTTCTTACGTAATGGACAATAATGCCAATAATGTGATTTGGGATTGAATATTCAACATTTCAACTCAGTCAAAGCATTACCAATGACAATAATATTTTAAATTTCTGAAATTTCAAATTTAAACATTTGAAGGGGTAGATCCATTGAGATGGTGATTTATTTGGGCATGTTTAAAGGAATTTTTCTTAAGTTTGTCTCTGATGTTCTCAATTGTTGATGATTGTATTTTGTGGTGTGTCCGTTGTCGCTTAACTAATTAATCATTAATATTGAGTGTATTCTTTTTCACTTATTTAAAAATTAATTCAGTCCAGTTTAACTCATGAAATTTAGTTCACTTTAGTCCTTTTAGTAATTTATAATAATAATAATGAGTGAGTTATTTTTCACTTTATTAGTAATCACTATTCCTACAATTCGATTCTTCGGAACTATATCACATCCCGGATCTGATGAAATAGGATAAATTGAGACGGTATTTTGTAAATACGTAATTATCTTGAATATATTAACCATTTCTTTCTTTTCCGATTGCCTAGAAGGGGCAAAAGAAACATCTTGTTGTTTCTTCAACAATTTATGATCTCTAGTGTTTATCTCATATAACATATTACTATTCGGTTTAGTGGAATCCTCTTTTGAGTGATAAATAACGCGCGCTTAAATATTAACCGCGTAAGAAAAAAAAGCATACACCCTCAAATTTTGTTTGCTTTAAATCATCCAAAGGTCCGGCAAAATACATACACTCCCTCTAATGGGGGTATTTAGATCTAAATCCTTTATTAGGTAGGGAGATAAGACTCGAATCCGAGTCATGCCGCAAAATTCGAGTGAGATATTTACTATCTCTACTCCCACATCTCAAATTCTCAATCCCAAACAAATGTCATTACTTGTTAATATGAACGTAGTACTCTAACATTTAGGATTGCGTCAATGGTCATTCGTCACTATTAATTTCTTTCCTGACCAAGGAAATTAAAGGAATTAAAAGAAAAATATAAAAATGTTGGGTGAAGATTCCAATTACAACCACAAGAAACGATTCTGTTTGTTGATACTCGAAAGTTTGTCACGCAAACGTGCTTATCAACTCCCCACGACTTCCAACACCCTAATGGGCCTAATCTCATCCATCATATGCATAAATTTTTACCTAATTTCATGATTAGGATAGACCCTAATTTTATTATGAGGTGACATTAGATGTGCAAGTGGGGGAGAGGGGAGGAGAGAGAGTGGTGGGGAAGGAGAGAGAAAGGAAGAGAAAGGAGAGAAGGAGTAGAGAGGTTCCAACTCTTAAGATCATAATTGAACCATTGCATCATATGATGGATGAGATTTCGTACTTCCAATTCCTATCTCACTACCTCTTCCCTTTTTTCTTTTTTTTTTTTTTTTTCCGTTGATGGTCATTACGCCTTAAAACCTTTCTTTGGTAACGGATGGAATTATTCAAGGTCTTAATTCTACTACGTACTACATCTATTTAGTTTCTCTATAAATTTCATATAGAATGACATACCATTTCATTTTGAATAACATATCATGAGATCAAATTATTAGATAGTCTCGAACTATACTTCTACCTCTCACAATTATCATTTTTCGGGAGAGTGAATTTAAGTGGACTCCATTTACTTTGTGAGAGGTGAGAGTATTTATTGATACCGAAACATGTACTAATAATTTTTCTTATCAATAAGCATACACATTGAGAGATCAACATAACAGTAGTAACTAAAAATCACTAGTGACAGACTGATAGTGTGATCATAATTCATACCCATTTTAATTATGTTAATATACTCCTAGATACAAAAAAGGGTGCTTAATTAGTGCTTACATTAGCATATTTTTTTTCCTTTTTGTTTCCTTTCATGCAAAACTAGTACTCCTAATAGTAACAAGCTGAGCCATAGAAGTTACAACTAGACAACTCCTCTTACCATTATCACCATTACTAGTACAACCATTCTTTTGTGATCTCTTTCGCTTGTTATTCTTCTTCTTCACCAGCTCATTCGACGACGAAGATGACGTGGACGACATGTCAGCAGTAGTGGGGACCACCATGGAGGGCATGTGGAAGTTGGTCCTAGCCTTCGACCCACGAAGTTTACGCGCCGCCGCATCATACGCACGCGCTGCCTCTTCAGGGGTGTCGAACGTGCCGAGCCAATGTCGGCACCGTCCTACTCTGTCTCTTATCTCCGACGACCACCTCCCCCACGGCCTCTTTCTCACTCCTCTGTATATTTTCTCCCCTCCTCCAACCGTGGTCGAAACGGTGGCGTTTTTAGCAACCTCCATTTCGAAACGTATTGGATTCGAGGGATCTGGTTTCGAAACGGTTGGGGTTTTTGTGCTTGTGTTGGTGCCATAGAGCACATGCTGGCCAACTACCGCGGCAATGCCTTCTAGAATGGGAGGTTGAGGAGGAGGAGTTTCTCTATCCTCTGGTTTCGAGGAATTGGGCCAAAAGTTTTGGAATTGAGAAGTATCCATAAATGAGGGATAGTGAAACGTTTCGTAGCTGAAGGGTAGAGACGAAACGCAGTGCAAGCTGAGTTCGTTCAAAGTGGCTACTTGTGTTTGAGAGAGAGAGAGAGAGAGAATGGTGAGTCTTGCAAAGGAGCTGTGATCACTAATTTATAGTCCAATAAAATGATTTAGCTAATATGGTGTGTGCGTGCAAGTGTAACGGAATAACGGATCATAAATATAATAATGTATAGTTAAAAGGAGTATTTAAAAGTTTAAATTAAAAGTGGAATTCAATCACGTAATAAAGAAAAGGAAGTGATGATGTTGCAGTAATTAGATATTGACGGGTAATTTATGAATTAGATATATTTATTTGGGTGAATGGGTGGATAAAGATTTTGTAGGTTACGGAGTAACAGAGGTTAAGATTACGCTGTCAATTTCAAGAGATGGGACACCATGCAATTTCAGGGATTTCATATCTGTAAAAATAAAAGGGTGTTACTAAATACCGCCCCCTTTTTACTAGCTACCGCCCCCCCAATTTCCAATTTTACCCTCACCCCTTTTCCTCACTCACTCTCACTCACTCTCACTCATCCTCTCTTCCTCACTCACTCTCACTCATCCTCTCTTCCTCACTCACTCTCACTCATCCTCACCACCACACCGGCAACCACCACCACTCACGGCACAACCACCACCGGTAAATTTTTTTTTGCGCATTTTTTTTGCACAGTCGTCTGAAATTTTCGACTCACCCTTGGGTGAGTCGGAAATTTCAGACGATTGTGCAAAAAAAAAATTATTATTATTATTTATTATTATTTATTGTTATTATTATTATTATTATTATTATTTATTGTTATTATTATTAATATTATTATTATTATTATTATTATTATTACTGATTATTGTTTAATTAATTAAAAATGTGAAATGGTAGAGGGGAGGAGCCGGTAAATCGGTGCCGAGCTAGTTCACATTTTTAATTAATTAAACAATAATCAGTAATAATAATAATAATAATAATAATAATAATATTAATAATAATAACAATAAATAATAATAAATAATAATAATAATTTTTTTTTTGCACAGTCGTCTGAAATTTTCGACTCACCCTTGGGTGAGTCGTCTGCTAGAGGCGACTCACCCTTGGGTGAGTCGGAAATTTCAGACGACTGTGCAAAAAAAATGCGCAAAAAAAAATTTACCGGTGGTGGTTGTGCCGTGAGTGGTGGTGGTTGCCGGTGTGATGGTGTGGTGGTGAGGATGAGTGAGAGTGAGTGAGGAAGAGAGGATGAGTGAGAGTGAGTGAGGAAGAGAGGATGAGTGAGAGTGAGTGAGAGTGAGTGAGGAAAAGGGGGGAGGGTAAAATTGGAAATTGGGGGGGCGGTAGCTAGTAAAAAGGGGCGGTATTTAGCAATTCACAAATAAAAATTACATTTACATTCTCGGTCCTTCTTAGCGGTGCGAAGTACGATATTGGAGTATTATATTGTCATGCTATAGTCATCAACATCACTCCATAGTTAGGCTAAAAACTACTGGTCTTTGTACTATACCAATGTGCAACAAAATGTAGAACGGTTCGGAACAGAACGGAATGCAATATGGAGATAACAAAAAGAAAGAGGTTTAGTATGAGTAATATCTGATTCGTTCTTTCAAACCTAATTATTACAAGTAATTTATTTATCTTAATATAGCTTATATTTATGGTGCTTCTTCTTATCCCCAATTAATTGCAAAAAAAAAGAGGATCGTGGAGGATTTTGATTATTTTTTTCATTAATCCCAGTTTCGATGTAAAGCCAAAGCCGACGAGTCATTCCATGCTTTTAAAAATGAAAACTGATCTTAAAAATATAACTGTAAAAATAAGGAGCATTTCCTAGTTTTGATTATCTACTAGCTCTAAAATAAAATTAAATACAAAAATAAAAAATCAAATTTGCTCATAGGCTCATAAGTCATAGGGTAGCTTAAGAAAAAGGGAAAAAAAACTTGTTGCAAATTTTGGCGTCAAGTTATCGTCAAAGTGAAAAGATGGTCTGACTTAAAGTGATTGATGTGTTAGATATTGCATGGCTTTTGAGAGAGAGAGAGAGAGAGAAGAGAGAGAGAGAGAGAGAGTGTGTCATAGAGCGGGATTTGTGTGGAGGGGGGTTTGCTTTGATTCACGCTCATGACCGGCACGCAGGCCGGAAACGGAATTCTCATATACTTCAACTCAAGGCATCCATATTTTTAACCTCTTCATATATCGAAGATCAATATAGAGAATTTTTCAAAATAAAAAGTCCTAAAACAAATATTTACAATTTGTATGTAACCTCTTCTTTGTTATAAGATTTTTTTTAGTTAGCTTATGTGTCTCTTATGAGATTGCCTCAACATAACGCCACTTCTGCAACCAACGCTGACATCAACATGATGTCAAGCCTGCTTGAGGCGCCTCAACTCAACATGAAGCCACCTTTACAACCAACGCTAACATCAACATGATGTCAAGCTTGCTTGAAGCGCCTTACGTTTAGCTGCCCTCAACTTATAAGTGCATACCTTCTATCTCTATACAAACTACAAAGGGTACTGCAGGGCTCCAGGCCATTCTAGAATCCATAAGAGTATGAGGTAACTGGAATGTTTGAACTTTGAAGTAAACACCTCTGATGGTCAATTTACTTCTCCTTTTAGTCTTTTACGTGTGATGACAACTCTTAAAGTACAAAAATAAAACTATCCCACATTTTACAGTACCTGAGACTTGCGAGGCGTAATCATGACTTATTTTTAAGGTATAAAAGGCGAAGTGGAACCCTTTTATCCTTACCATACAACAAAAAGTGTACAAAAGAGGGAAAATTAAGCAAGCCACACTCGAACTCGAGAAAATCAACTATATATATATGCCCTCTGTTTTATTTGGGGGGAGTTCCAAACAAGGCATTGCACATTTGCACTTTTATAGAGATTTTAAGAAACATCATCGGGTGGGTAACAAAGGGAAGAGAATGTCGGTCCATGACACACTAAAAAACAGAAACAGATACTATATTATATAAATTGTGTCAAAATATGAAGGTGACAAAACATAGGATATATTTTTTTAACAATATAGAGAAAAACATGCTTTTGGACTGATATACAACTACAAGTATTGCTTTGCTAAAGATCAAAATGGGGATCAAATTGTGTTTTGACATTGGACTTCGAGAAAGAGGAAGAAAATCCCAACAAGAAAGATATTAATCAATGAAAGGAAAATAAACAACTGATAAATCATGAAATCATGGTGATCAAAAGGACCCTTATTAGGCCAGAAAAGCAGCAAAAACAACTAGATATCATGTCCTGAATCATGAGTTTCAGTTGAATTACTTCAGAACAGTGGTACATTTTAATAAAGAGAGAATTAGAAAACCTGTACCTGATTTCCAGCTTATAGATCTAGTGTAATTAGAAGAAATTTTACAAGCATTATACAATAAGGCAACCAAAAACTGACCTTGTTTGAATAACAGTCTGTTTCATAAAGTTATAAATCAGCATTCCGGGATGCGTATTTGAGCTCTGATTTCATTGCTGCCAGCTTCCTCCCAACTTCTCCGTTGATAATTTTCTTCGACGCCTGGGCCATGACATCAGGATTTAAGATGTTATTAAGGACTGTGGAGTGTAGGATTACCATATCAGGGTTCACCAGCAAGATGTTTCCACAATCTCCAGACTTAAAGCTCTGAAACTCTTTCTGTAACTAGCCAACTAGAACAGCTCCAATAAATATGCCTCCAATAAGATTAATTCAGGGTACTACTACACGCGACACGCCAGACCAGACGGTCATGTCTTGTCTGCCCACAGGTAACCACTTCGGCTCAACTCAAACTAGACCAAGTAAAACAACATAGATTAGCAAAGCCTGCTAGTCAAATTGTTGTACATTTAGCAAACATCTCTTCCACAATCTTAAAATACAAGAAAAACAAAAACAAAAAGGAGTGTGCAGGGAAAACCAAATGAAGTCAGGTACTTCAGACTTCAGAGCTTATTTGCTCTGTTAACGCGAATCCTCCACTGGCTATTTTGCACACTAATGTAACCACACAGAGGAAGCTTCATACAATAGGTACATCATTTTTTCGGGGTTAGGAGAAGAAATTAAAGTTTAGATGTAACGGGATTTGCAGCAATTGTTTAATTCCAAGGATGCAATTGTTTGATTCCAAGGATGCAATGCAACAAAAGGTGTAAAACTTGTCAGAAGTTATCTAGGCACCTTACTCAGCTTCATGATTCTTGCTAATTATAAATTTTTTTTGGCAAGTAAACTTTTATTAATCAAAGACAAACATGTTAGACATGCTAGGGAAAGGGTTTCCACTTGATCATCCTTGCACACAGAGGCTAAGACTGCTTCTCTTTTCACTAGCCAAGCCACTTACTAAAAATATAGGCTAGCAATGGATAATTCAAGTCTATATTGCCTTCACCACTAATCATATGAGATCACCAACCTTAACTTACACAAAGTGGTCTTCTATCAGCAACTAGAGCTCATACTAAACTGCAACCCCCAATCAGGAAAAAAAGTAAGAGAAATGAAATAATAATAAATAAATAAATAAAATAAAAAAACTAGCAGTTTTGGATTTTCTAGAGCAGCTGTTCCATGGGTACACTGGACTCAGAT
Source organism: Tetragonia tetragonoides (assembly GCA_038025085.1). Lineage (NCBI taxonomy): Eukaryota > Viridiplantae > Streptophyta > Magnoliopsida > Caryophyllales > Aizoaceae > Tetragonia > Tetragonia tetragonoides. Next base: position 4,316,349 of record CM076151.1, on the reverse strand, counting down.
AAATTCTTCACCTCGACTTCCCAAGAACAGTTTCCAGTATCTGTCACAAGATGAAATACAAGGTTCACAAGTGTAGTCATGTGAAGCATACGGATTTAGTCCGGTTACATTATCTGACAACCATACGACAATATGAAATGCTACAGATAGTAAGCATTCCTCCTCTCTCCCATTTGACTTTCATGGCCTCATCATGGATAATCACCGGAACAGAGTTAGCTATGTAGGAAAATCAACAATTTCATGTAGAGACAACCAGCTTGGGCTGGCTAGTACACAACAGGAAACTCAACGTGCAGATAAGATTTTTTTATTCACCAGAGACGAAGAAAAAAAAAGGAAAAAAAAACACTATTCCTTGACTACTACAAATTACCATACTCCCATAGCTGAACAGAGCTAGACATGTCAACAAATGTAAGACAGGGGTCCACAAGACATCATAATATCATATCATATCATACCATTACCTAGTATGGGAACCAAAATTCATACTGGAAGGGAGGTGTGCAGGGCGGATACATAATGGATCAGTACATCCAAGACAAGTCTTGCCTGAATGAAACAGATCTTGCAACCCCTTGAAGACCCCTTTCAGAAATCTGAGGACAGTCTTCCACAACCAACAGGTCCAACTTATACAATCCCACTAAGGGCCTTAATCCATCATCGGTGACTCCTAAGCACTTGCTGAGCCGCAAAACACGTAATCTTGAAAATTGAGCTACGAGTTGCAAGCCCTTGTCAGTTATCTCCTGACATTTTACAAGCTCCAAGGTTTCAAGGCAGTAGGCTGCACATAAAGCCTCCATTCCAACATCATTGAAGGAACAGACATGGTCCAAGGACAGCTCACGCATCGGGCAACTTCGAACTAGATTAAGAATTCCATCTAAAGTAAATGAAGAAAGTGAAGGGAACTCGCCATCAGAGAATGATATCCTGACTGACTCGAGCTTGGAACAATTTTCTGCCAAGGCCTTTAAACTCTCATCGGTTAATCTCAAAAGATTGTCCATTAAGAGGGGCAATGAGAAGTCTGATGGCACTCTGAGGGAAATTGACCGAAGGCCCTTTGAATTTTGAGACAATTCGACAATGTCCCTGTCTTTGAGTCCAACACACATGTCCAGTTGAATCTTCTTCAAGTTCTTGCACTTCCCCAAAACACAAGCAAGACCCCTTCCTGGGCTGATGATGGAGTTTACTAAGCACATTTCCAGCATGTTTTCACACGGAATCGATTGCTTTTGCCATTTGTCTACTACTAGCCTATCATATAGCTTCATATATCGGTAATTGGCATCCACTTCAAAATGTAATTGCTTTAGTTTCCGCCAACAGGGTCCAAGCTTTATCAAGTCACCTTCTCCAATAGCCCTGCAATTCTTAATGTAAAGATATTCAATTGTTTCAAGCTTCCCTAGACACTCAAGCCACTCAGTACCACTAATATTTAAGCATCGAATAAGGTGCAGTGCAGTCAGCTTCTTACAGCCCAGAACAACAGATAAAATTCCACGACCTGTGATTCGTGGAGTGAAATTCAATTTCAAGGATGAAAGCTTTGAACATGATGCCATGTAACCAACACCCACATCAGTAATGAAGGTGCAGTAACTTAAGGTGAGATCTACTAGAGAAGGGCAACTGTTGGAAAGAACAAAAAGCCCTTGATCATCTAACTGTTTGCCCAATTTGGACATCCATCCAGAGTAAACAATTTCCACCTTCATCAAGTTAGAAAACCTCTTGCAGAGAGCATCCAAAGCTTTATTTGCTGGATTCATACCACAACCAACACGAAGAAATAGTCTCTGCCCATTCTCCAGCTCACGGAACCGCTTGCAAGCTAAAGATATTGAGTTCCTATCAGCAGTATTTGTAATTCTGCCAAGAATTTCCAACAACATTTGATCTGGCAAAGCATCCATGATAACTGAACTTCTCTTATTCTCTAAGAACATGCCAGCAGCAACACACTGCAGCAAGGGGGGGAAAAAAGTTTGTCGATGCAATTAAAAGAAGTACAGAACACAGGTGCAAAGTTTAAGGTCACATTGACATTTATACAACTGATGAGATATTAAAGTGCCTCGTTTGAGAAGATAACTTATCTCCAACAAGACTCCCTTGTCAAAAAGCCGATAATGAAAAATGACATGCTTGATCTGCAGTGATTGTACACATAGCACAAGAGCTGCTCTAAAGTATGTAAATGCTCCTACCAAGCATTTTCAGCAAAACCCAGATTACACTAACATTGTTTTACTATTTCCACATTTTTTGAAACTTCAAGAAACCTGCATTTGCTTCTAATCATAAATGCTAAAGTCTCCAACTACAAATTGAAACTAAACATTCTCACCTAGACAATCAGATGGATTTCAGATTGATGAGAGATACCCCCCTAATAGTTTAGGCTCCAATTAATTGAAAACAAATATTGTCCAATGAAATTACATGTTAATCTAAAACCTTCTCCGCCCATGAATTTGAAGCTAGAAAGGAAGATAATTTCAACAAATAAACCCTAAAAATCATATAAAATGGAGGAATCCCAGTTCTCTACGCAGAAAATTAATCAATCAAATACCCACATAATGATCATTCAACATGATCCCAGTTCTCAACAAACACAATAAAGGGTAACCCAGATCATGGACAAATTGAAATCATTAAAAACAGATAGTAATAAAATGGAAATCATAAATCGAATTTAGATTAGGGTTTACCTTGCTGCGAAATTGGGGATCAAATTGAAAAGATCAGGTTTGGAGGGAAATGTAATGATCGATCATGGCTACTGAGAAGTACTAACACATTCTCCTCGTCGTTTTGTTTTGCTTACCAAATATCCCGCCGCTTCACGTTAGCATCTGACCCCAGATGAATTAATAGTATTTTTTTTTTGTGTGTTATTAAATCTTGGCTAATTTTTTGTAACCAAAAAAAAATCTTGGCTAATTTTTAATTTATTTTAAATATATGTGTTAAATTCGTTTTGCCCAACCTACATGACCCAACTCATTTAGAATTAATGGACCCCAATCCGATTCACCTGCTAAGTTAGTTGAACAATTGAACGATTAAACCCACATTATTTGTCACAAGTAATTATTTGATCACCCAATTTCATAGAATCATATCCATTTGGTGATGTGGTGAAAGAAATAATGCACCTAGGAGATCGTTAAGTTATCCCATCTATTAAATTGGAGTGTCATACTGAATTAGTGGATTTGATTTCGTTACGAAATTTGCAAAACTTCACTTTTCATGAGGTATCACTTTTTTTGTAAGGAAGTATCACTTTTCATGTATAATGGTATCAATTTTTTATTTACAAGTATCAGAGCTAGTGTATGAGGCCTCCTCATATAAATTTTTGTGTTTTACTTGTAACAATATACATAGTTCAGTATATAAAAGTCTCCCATCTTAAACTAACAAATAGGCATCACAACTTAAAGTCCCCCCCTAGACTTGTGTGTACGTGGTCATAACTTGCACCATTGATCTAATATAACTGTCCTACCCATATTGTAATTCAAACATTTTTTTTTAAGACTGTGTATCTTAATCTATAACTCGAAGGGAAAGAATATTCAAATAAAAGGCAGAACAATATGATGGTTAAGGTAAAGCACAATCCTAATAGGTATATAGATAATTGTAATGCAATTAATTGTGAGCTTATAGCAACAAACCATTCATTTTATGAAACCCTCTATCTTTTTGTTCTCGAATCCAAATTCATGCCATCCTCATTATTTGTGTCCATTCTCTAAACTTGGCTTTGCCTCTTATTTAAATGTCAATAATAATAATAATAATAATAATAATAATAATAATAATAATAATAATAATAATAATAATAATAATAATAATAATAATAATAATAATAATAATAATAATCATCTAACCTGCAATAAACGATCTTCACGGATGGTTCTTGGGACAGATTGAAGAAGCGAGCAGTCAGGACTCAGGAGGGTGATGTGAACAGGGGATGTCTTTAATTTGGGTTAGCGGAAAGTGCTCTTCAAGCAGAGGCACTTACGTTGGAAGCGGCAGTAATATGAAGTAGCACTACAGCTGAACGGAATTACTTGTTCAAAACTGACTCACAGGTTCTCATCGCGGCTATGTGCAACCAGGAGCAGGCTCCTTTACAAATAGTGGAGATAGTTCAACATATCCTTTTCTTAGGTAGTTTACTTACTGTTTGTATTTTTAAGTTTGTCCCTAGAAACTTACTGAAGCCTGCACATAGCCTTGCCAATGTTGCAAGAACTCGAGGCATTACTAGGCTACTACTGGACTAGATTGTTTTTAGGACCCTATAACTTTCTGCCAAAAAAAAAAAAATGTAACATTTCAAGTGAATTATTGATAAGTTTCAAATAGGATTTTTTGTGGGGAACTACCTTGTTTGGGGGGTCATTTGTGACTTAGTACCTTACATGTTTTTTTTTGTGGGGAACTACCTTAAAAGCCAAAAAGTTTGTTGACCACTACCCTTGACCAAATTTTCGGGTATAATTTTCTTAAAACCCAAAAATACCCTCACATGACCAGCACATGATCATTTAAATCACCCCCCCTTTTATTCAGTTTCCATTCAGCCCGACCCGCCTAATTCATGGCCCGAGGTTATTTTTGTTCCTTCCTTGCTTACTTTTTCTCCAAATAATTTTGGTGGTTTGAGTGTTCGTCTTTGAGAGCTGCCTGTCGCCGTTCTCCTCCCTACCGCTCTCAAAACCAATTGAAGAGAGAGAGAGAGAGAGAGAGATGCCGAGAACATCAAAGCTTGAGTGTCCGGGTTGCCCTCCACTAAGAGCTCTAACCTTTGATGCACTTGGCCTTATTAAAGGTACCTGAGTTTCAAACTTTTCTGTTTCCAGTTTTTGCAAATTATTTCTGTAATGGGTTGTTTTCATTTGTTATTGCTGTTGTTGGTTTTTGTTTCTGAAATTGTGGGTCACCTGTGATCAGTAATTGAAGCTCGGAGATCCTTGAGGAGATCTTGGGTAAATGGAGGTTTGGAGATCCTTCAATGGAGGTTTGGAGAAGAACGTGCTGTGGGGGGAAGAGGGGGAAGAAAGGGAAGAAAGAAAACTGAATAAAAGGGGGGTGATTTAAATGATCATGTGCTGGTCATGTGAGGGTATTTTTGGGTTTTAAGAAAATTATACCCGAAAATTTGGTCAAGGGTAGTGATTAACAAACTTTTTGGCTTTTAAGGTAGTTCCCCACAAAAAAAACAGGTAAGATACTAAGTCACAAATGACCCCCCAAACAAGGTAGTTCCCCACAAAAAATTCTATGAAAAAAAGAAGAGATTAATTAAGCCATGTTGAGTTCTTTTGCACTATAGGAAAAAATGGAATAGAAATACGTAGATTAGATTTTCTTGGCACCAACAAGATAAAAACAACAAACACCTCCACGGTTCCCCACTACCCCGTATATCACCTTATCATATCAAATAATCGACTTTCTGCAATTCTTGCTCCAACGGCTCCCATTCCCAACTGCTTAATAATTCACTTTAAATCTCCCTTCTAAAATTGAAGTGAATAGAATTCACAATTTCCTGATAAACCCAGAAAACGTTTGAAGTTTTTTGGGTGATTAGTGACATGGTTCAATACCAAATTAGTGGGATGCTCAAGTGAATATAAGCACAATCAGGAATTTCGGGTTGATTTTGGAGCTGCCAATTTGTGGGTTTTAATTTAGCCCTTGATTGTTACCAGTTCTGAAAGTGTTGCCATTGTTGCAGTTTAAAGTTTCCCATTTGGAGCTGAACTCAGTAACGAGGAAGGTTCGTTTTTTCGTCAATTGGGGTTGTCATAAATTTTGGGATGGAGGGGATTAATTAATTAAGTTAATGAGTTTCCTTTGAATTCGTCCATGGATGCATTTTATTGGTGATTAGTTGAGAGGATAATTCTGGCACTGATGAAGTTAGAATATTATCTACAGGGTGTTTTGATTTTTTTTTTTTTTTTTTTTTTTTTTTGTGTGTTTATCATGGTAATTCATACTTTTTATTGTGTAATATGTGTGATAATCCGTTGCCCTTATCCAATTATATCAGATCATTTGAAGCATTTGAACCAAAGTTTAATCAATTATAGTGTTATGAGATAGTTTTGGGACTTTTCATTGTATCAAATCATTTGATGTTTGTAGATTGACAGTTTACTTTTCCCATATAAATGATAATTGACATTTCCCATTTCTATTTATAAATTTCCACAAAAGTTTTGTATTTTGCACATTTCATGTCATTTCATGTGACACCCGGGTTCATTAGTTAGATGGACTTAGATCTATAAGACGATAACTGTTTAATGTAATCATGCAAATAAAAGTTCTTTAGACTTTGATTGCATATGATTATGGATCAAAGACTTACCGGAGTCTAGGGATGAAAAATCCGGAAAAGAGGTTGAAGAGGGCGTAGAACGCTGCTGCAAAGACGGATGCAACTTGGTGGTTTGGTGTGATGGAGGCAGTCATCATGCCGTGGTGGTTGTATACATTTATTCATGCTACTGCAACACCTTTATATAGTCTCGTTACATCTGTGCTCCTTTTGTTCTCTTCACAGGCTATTTTTTTTGGTGATGCCATCAGTGATTCTCCAGCCTACTTCAGGAACTCCAGCTATAGGAGGTACCCCTCAATCTTTTTTACTCTCCGAGAACCTCAGAATAGGAATAACGAAGAAAGAACATGAATCCATACTCGTTTTGTTGAAAAATCTTTGCTGTGTCTATCATGTAGTCCATGCCAACTGATGATCCTTTGTTTATTGTTAGTCATCACTTCACGCATTGCTGTCTTTTTTTTCATTGATTGTCTTATGATTGAGTATATGAGTTATAGGTTAGTTTCACTTTTTTATCATAGCACTGGCTTGCCAAACTGATCCTTAAACTTTATCTGTTTGCTCTTCATCTGCGCCATATCCTTAGGTGCTCAATTTTTTATTTACTTATTAGTTATTATGCATGATGTCAGCTCTGTTTTCAGTTTCCACATTCATGTCAAATTTGGGAGAAGGTACAGTTGTTTGGATAGATGTTTATCACCTTACAGACCTCTGATTATACTATTTGTTTTTGACAGGGACTTCATGTCGTTTACAAGCATGTGGTATGCGTTCAAGCTATTGTCATGAAAATGTCTTACTTTGTCGAAATTCATCATTAAGTGTTTCCTACATTAGACAACCAGAGTTTGTGAAGCTCAATGTGTGCTCCAAGCTTGGTTTTCTTGATTCCTTGAAGGTATGAATAATAAGATCAGTCTTTCGTGGGTATGTGTGTACTGTTCTAGTACTGAAATGGAAGTGTTGTCTTCCATCCCATTGTCTCACATTGCAAAGACAACCAAATACCTCCTTTTTTGTGGTGTGTGGTTGGGGTTTACTAGCATCAAGTTAACATAACTGGTTAAAATTTTAAATCTATGCAGTCAGGTTTTTTTGGCATTGTGGACTGACTACAAGGTATGTCTTATTTTCCTGCAGGTGGATGGCTATGAACTCAAACGTCCATTGAACTTCAGAATCAAATCACATATCTCAAATCATGGTTCTGCTTTAGTCATTAGGAATGACTATCCCCAAAATGCTGATTTACCAAAATATTACTCTAAGAAAGAGAAGAAACCTTTTCCAGTACCTATAGTGGATCTGAGGCGAGCAGCCAGAGAAAGACTAAAAAAAAGCAGAGACCAGCCTAAAAAGCCTGTACCACCACCAAAGAATGGATTGCTGGTTAAGCGCCTTATACCAGTCTCTTATGATGTTATGAATGCGAGGACTTTGTTGATAAACAATCTCAAAAAGCTCTTAAAAGTTGTGACCGTTCATGCATGCAAGTAATATTTCTTACCGAATCCTTCTTAATTATTGCTTCCCATATATATCTTCTTGTTCGCATACAAATGCTGAGTTGGTGACATGTGAATGTGCAGTGACACAACATATTCTGATTATCTATGAACTATGTAAAGCTATAAAATGCTTTGTAGAAAGACTTGTTATGCAGGTGGTTCAAGGGATTTTGGGGCTTAACAGTCCAACACCCCAGTAATTGATTACTAGTTTGTACTATTTATTCAGTATTATGTTGCTTGCATACTTGATCACTAGTATATTCACCATATATCTGGATCCTGTTCATTCATGACCTCATAATCTTAATTCCTCTTACTGGTACACATGAATGATGTTTGTTCTCACAGTTCTTGAGAATCTAATCTAGTTATGTCTTTGATTTTGTGTTGTCAGAGTTGAGCAGAAATATGTAGATATAGTGTCTGGTCAAAGCAGAACCCCTATATGTCTGCATTGGTATTACTAGGCTCTACCAGTAATGTTGATTGGCTATGTGCTAAATGAGACAATACTGATCTTTGTAAAGATTTGACAATGTCTGATCAAGCAGACACCCCTGAACCAGGCTCTACCAGTAATCATGTGCTAAATGAGACATAATGAAAGAGATACATTGTAGGCATCACTCCCACATTGAAGTTTGATCCCCTTCCACCCTTCACCAAAGAATAAGTGGAGAAAAAAGAAGAAAAAAAGGACGCAATAATGACATTCAGTTTGTTGTAGTTACTTGAAAGTGCGATGTCTTTCAGGTCGTGCAATGAAATCCATGTTGGGCCTGTTGGGCACCCATTCAAGTCTTGTAAGGGCCCAGGAGCGTCAAGTCGGTATGGCCTCCATGATTGGACAAGTGCTGTGGTTGAAGACATTTTGGTGCCTGTTGATGCTTACCACCTGCATGACCGCCTCAGGAAGCGTATTTCTCACGACGAAAGATTTTCAATTCCCCGTATTCCTGCTGTGGTTGAACTTTGCATCCAAGCAGGAGTTTATATTCCAGAATATCCAACAAAAAGACGAAGGAAGGCCATCATTCGCGTTGGTAAAAATGAATTTGTTGATGCAGATGAAAGTCATCTACCAGATCCTGAACCAGAAAGGCCCATAGTTCCAGTATTATCTGAAATACCAGAGTCAGAAATAGTACCCCCATCTACTGCAGAGGAAATAATCTTACTTGCTGAAGAAACTCTTGAAGCATGGGAAAGGATGAGACAAGGAGCCAACAAATTGATGAAAATGTATCCAGTTAGGGTTTGTGGGTACTGCCCTGAAGTGCATGTCGGTGCCTCAGGGCCCAAGGCACAGAACTGTGGTGCCCGCAAGCACCAGCAACGGAATGGACAACATGGCTGGCAGAGGGCTGTTATTGATGACCTGATACCCCCAAGATATGTCTGGCATGTTCCTGATGTTAGTGGCCCTCCAATGAAGCGGGAGCTTCGAAGCTTTTATGGCCAAGCACCTGCTGTGGTTGAATTGTGTGTGCAAGCCGGGGCAGCAGTTCCTGAGCAATATAAGCCCACTATGAGATTAGACATAGGAATTCCAACAAGTGTTGAGGAAGCAGAAATGGTGGTCTGAATTGAGATCCTACTTTGTATCTAGCTGGATGACAACTAAAGTTAGAGTACTTCTATAGTCCAGTAAACTTCACATGTAAAAGAATACACTGTCTTACACTCTTACTCAGTGTTTGCTTTAGCAGCTGCACTTGACCAATGAATGATCCAATATTTTTGAAGAATTTGCATTTCTCTTTTGCCGCCTGACTGAACAGGCAGTACAACGTTTTTGAATCTTGATGATGATGGTAGAAAACGTGCTATATATATGTTTGAGGGAATACTAGAGAAAGTGGCTCTGCTAACTATACTCGAGACATAGATTGGGTCGGTCTGCAAACTATAAGACTGTAATTTCAGGGTTCTGAACAGTCGTGGTTTGTTCTTGAGATGATTTGCATGTTTTGTTGTGATTGGTCACACAATGTAGGTTTTCGTGTTCTCTTTTGGTCTTTGGTATGTCAGTGAAAACGGGAAAGGAAAGGGAAACGGGAGTAATTCCAGTAAACACGAGCATTGTTGATTGCAAGGGTGGTAAATTGTGTTGTGATATCTCTAAAGAAAGTAACATGAATCAACCAAGGCTCTTGTGGTTTATTGCCAGCCCTGTTTGGTACTATAAGCAACCTTCCCTTATGTAGGATTGGTAAATGGAAAAGATTTTCAGATTAAAATCACACACGAAGTTACCAACGAAACCATTTAACGGTGTGTTCAACATTGTATTTGAGAGAAGCTAGAGTTTCCAGACAAAAAAACATGGCAGGATAAATGTGCCCTAAAAGCCTGAAAACATAGTAATTAGTAAGTAGCAGGTATTAGACACAGGCACTTTCTTCTAGTCCTCTAGTCAGAGAGATCCTCAAAATATAGACATCTGTTTATAGACACTTCTATCTGTAATCAAATAAGCAGTTCACTTAGCAACAGCAGAAGCATTGGCATCAACATCAGTCAGAGTGCCAAGCCATGCAGGTGGGAGCATCCCAGTTTGCTCATGGACAGTCTTCACCAGTGGGGGCAGCATGCTATAGACCTCAGCCACATCCCTCATGGACCCACCAGACCCACTTTTGCCCTCGAGAGTGGCCCCACCAGCCCCTGACGACCAGATACTGATCTTTGGCTGCAACCCCTGCACAGCCTTAGCATTAATACTCGCCATCTCTTGGAACACCCCAGAGTTGATCATCATGTAGTCCCTCAAAGAGGCATAGTTTCCGTCAAGGGCCTTGAGAAGTGTAGTTAGGTAAAATTTTGGGCCTGGGCGACAGCTACGATCCCCTCAGCTTCCTTCTTTTTGGTGTAAAGCTCTGCATCAGCTGCTTGCTGACGGGAGTAGAAGGCGGCTTCTGCAGCTGTCCTTGCTGCCTCTGCTTGCTGTTGTTTCTCGTAGAGAGTTGCGTCCGATCCTTTTTGTTCATTGTACAGCTTCCAGTTTGCTTCTTGGACCTGTTCATCCACCAATTTGCGGGTCAAATCAAATTGCCATAGTAATGATTCTTGTCCTTTTTAATTCTCATTACTAGCATCTGTTGTCATTTGAAGTTATCAATGATTTTAGCATATGGATCAGCATGAGCTAGTTTTGTTTGTATGGTCCATACTTTCATTCCTTGTTTTCTGCTAATAAAAGTCTATAATAGTGATGTTTAATATATTTTTGGCAACAGCTTTATCATAGTTAGATGCAATTAATACAATACAACTTTAGCATTTTTCATTATAATAGACTTGCAATGTTAATTGGAAATGATATATGGACCATATAACTAAAACTACCACATACTGTGAGAAAATCAAAATCTTTCATTACTTCACATGACACTGATGACAATGGATGCTAAATCTGGGATTCGAAAATGACATAGAATTGTGTATCTCTGTGATGTATATGTTACAAAAGGTATGAGTAACCATAGAGCCAAAATTGGAATATCCTAGTCAGAAAATGACACATAGAACTTATCTCTGTTACAGACTTCCATGATTTACAGAAGGTAGAGATTAACCATAGAGCCAAAACTAGAACATCTTTGTCAGAAAATTCAATATTATGGATCACTTGCCCATCACATGACAATGGATGCTAATTCAGGATATCAATAATACAACATAATAAATGACCTACCTAGCTACAATCAACAGATTATGCCAAAGGTGAAGAGGACACACATTCCTAAGAGAATTTTCATTTTTACAGCACTAGAAAGACATTAAAGAAAAGGGATAGTAAGAACATCGAAGTTTACATAATCAAGTTGAATCCAAGCTTTGTGTGTTAATGAGATGCTTACCTTGATGTCATAATTCACAGTTGCCTTACTGAGGAGATCAGCTCTGAGTTTCTCAGTCATGGTCTGAGCATTCTTCTTCTCTACCTCAGCCTGCAGTTGGGCCTCTTTAATGGCAACTGCCTTTGCTGCCTCGACCTCTGCCAGCTGTGCTGACTGGGACCACCCGGCCTTCTTGGCTGCCAGCTCAGCAGCTGCTTTGGCCACTTCAGCCTCCTTCTGGTTCTCGAATATCCTCACATCAGTCTTCACCTTGATTTCTTCCTTCTTGCCCTCTCCTCCCCTCTGTGTGGATATGATCTTGGTTTCTGCGTCAATTTTCGCTGCGTTCTGTGTTGTTTGCCCTTCCCTTAGCTTTGCTCCTATCTCACCCTTCATCCTGGCCTCAGCAACATCAATCTATAGAAACAGATACAGCTTCAAAATCAGTTCAATCTCCCCTATTACCAGTTCGGTGTTAAAGTTCTGCATTATATATGATCTCTAAAATTCACTTCACTCCACAAATACAATTAGATTTGATGTCCCTACAATTTAACAAACTACCAAGTATATTGAATTATTGCCCAAATCAAGATTTTCAAGTTACTGCCTGAAGAGAGTGAAGACCATGATCCTAGCCTTTTACCATAAGCAAATTGAGAACTTTCTGCTAGTATTGAATATATACATGTTCACCCAACTCTTCACTGCAGCCAAAGTCTAATCACAATACCAAATATCCTACCAGCCTACCACGAAAAAGCCTCAAGTTCATCTTCCAAAAGCCTCAAGTATGGATTTATGCCCTAGTGAACTAAATCAATCACTGAAATTTCACTAATTGAACCCATCAATGAACTCATAGTCTTACACCCCCATCCTCTGATCTCTCAATGAACAGATTATGGAACACAAAAATTAGACCAAATGAAAAATAATCAACAAACTCATCTACTACAAATTTTTTTATCCCATATGATTATAATTACTTGGCGTAGAAAACCAACAACACTTATAAACAACATAATTCAAAATTGAGAAAGAATGAATCTTTGAGAACCCAAGAAAGGAAAAAAGATCAAATCTTGGAGATTATGTACCCACCTTAGCCTGATTAGCAGCCTCCATCTGGGTTTTCTGACCCAAGTATGAAAAATACTCATGGCCAACAACATCAACAAGCTGCTTAACATTAGCATTGTAAATAATCAACCCAAACTGATTAAGTTCCAACTGAACCTTCTCAAAAACTTCCTGCTTAAACTCCTTAGTACCCTTAAAGATTTCATCCATGGTCATAGAAGCAGCAAGGACACGTGTCTCGCCCTCAATAACACCCTGCACAAGCTCATGAACGTGGTTAGCGTGCCTGTCATGGGGTGACATGAGTTTGGCATACTTGACAAGGCTGTCGAAATCGTCGATGTGAGGGCCAATGGTGAAGACTGCAGGGAGTATGAAGGGGAGCTTCTCAGCGCTCATGGCTTGGACGTCAAAGGTGTAGTTTACGGGTGAGACGTCGAAAAGAACACATTTTTGGCCAGGCAAGATGAAGGCTTTCTTTGCTAGTTTTATGTCATCTATTTTCCATCGTGTTATGGCTAGGTACTGTGATGGTCCTGCTATCTTGTAGGACACCATGGCTGTGTGTTTTCGGGACAGGAAGAGAGAGAAAATATAAGAGGATGATGAATCTTGATGGAAGAAACAAGAAAGTTATGGAGATTATGGGTAGGAGTTTTAAGGGTTTTAAGGAGGGTTTTGTGGCATTGTGGCGTTTACGTAGGAAAATTGTTCCCGGAAATACTTGTTTGGTTTTAGAGTTGGGAGTCTGGCACTATTTTTCGTTTTTTCAGAAACTTACCCTTCTTCTTTTTTTTTTTTTTTTTTTTTTTTTTGGGCTATATAGCCCGGCTCTTTGACCCAATATATTAGGAAAAAAGGTAGCCCAAATGCCTATAAGTAAAATACTATTCCCACACTTCTATTCGCCAACTACTTTCACAAAATGATTTAGGCTCCGTTTGATTCACCCGGATAAAACTGATCTGAATTAAACTTAATTGATTTTTTGAACTTGACCGTTAACCATTTAAAATTCGTCAAAACATAGTCAATATTGGACTCATTTGAAAGTATGCTTTGAGATCTTTCCGATGACATAATTTTCATCATGAAATTATTTCGGAATGAAAAGTTATATGAGTAATAAAGTTACACGTGAACTGAACTGAACTAAAATGAATTTAAATAAAATTAAGGTGAATCAAACAGAGCCTTACTCTATATTGTTGAAGAAAACATATTCCTTAATTTGAAAAGTATAGAGTAAATAAGGTTTTGGTTGGTGGGCGAAAAGTTATTTTCAACTAAAAATCATTTTCAACATACAATATATTTCCGTTGTTTCTTGTAAAGGAAAACAATTTTCCTAAAAAATAAGTTTTCCTTCCTATTATTTTTATTTAAAATTTTAAAAGTGAAAAAAATACAATCTCGAAAAGTTTGATGATCACAAAAACAAAAAGAAAAAATCACCTCAGCCATATATTGGAATAAAAATTATACTTATTTGAATAAATAAAAAATAAAATTGAAAAAGAGATACAAAAGATGGCTCGATGTTCGATCAAGTCGGAGGAATGTCTGACTTTATGGCTCGAAGTCCTAACAATCAAAATCGATGCTCAAGTCCATCTTAAAACCCTAAATACTACACCCTAAAACCCTAAACCTTTAACTCAAAACTTTTTTTTGAAGAAAAATTATTTTTCAAGAAAACTGTTTTCCAAAAAAACTGTTCTCTAGACTCGATAATCACGTCCAGTATTATTTGTTGTAATGTACTTGTCACAATCAACTTCATATTAGTAATTGTCGAGTTTAAAAAGACTCATTATAAAATGATTTATTAACCAACATAAGTTAGAATGAGTCCTATCCTCTCAATTTAAGTCATTGGAAATTTACGGATAAATCCATCTCGAATTAGGCCGAGTTTCGTGATTAAAGTTTTTGAATTCCGCCCCCAAATCCCAAATCAATATTATTTTTGCTATAAGAACGCATGCAATAGCCCGCAAAACCACACGCGCGGGACAAATCCCAAATCAATTGCACTAAAGACCAAAATGCCTAATTGCCTAAATCTAACTACTACCAACCACCTCACAAGAAATTTTGGGCTCCAAAGACTCGAACTCCAAACCCCATACAAATACCTAGAACCCGGTCCACCATTCTCCATAAATTACCCAAATCTTCTCTCTCTTCATTTTTTCCACTTGCTGAGTCTCACTGCTCCTCACCCTGACAACCGAGCGCCACCCTCGCCTCATTTCACCGGTACTCTCTCTCTCTCTCTCTCTCTCTCTCTCTCTCTCTCTCTCTCTCTCTCTCTCTCTCTCTCAGTTGCTTAAATTGAGTTTTTGGTAAGTTTGTTATCAGCTACACTTTCATTGGAGAATGTTCAATGGAACATTTGATATACCACTTGATTTTTAGTGTCAATGAACAACAAATATTTCTTTTTAGGTTTTTCCGTTCTGGGTTTTGATTAACTAACGATGCAATTATGTGGGCATTCAATATTTTTACTTCTTATGCACTAAAACTCGGCCTTTTGGTACTATGAACAGTGTGACAAAAATGGCTTGTAAAGCAATGGACTTGGCAATTACAATTCCGTTTGGAACTCGGTGTGCCCACAAACCCCAAGTTAAGTTTTTTAGAGTGAAGTGCTCTGTATCTCTATCAGATAATGCCACTACTAAAGGTATCATATCATGTCAAATTGCTGGTTGCTTGTTATGTTGTTTTATAGTTTGTGTTTAATTATCATTCCCCTTACATGGACAATTAGTTGCATTCATTTAGTAGCTCTACAATATAATTGTATGTTTTTGACATACATAAAATTGTTTAGGTACTATCCACTCCTATGCATAAAATTTAATAGTATGAAACAATGTACTGCACTTCATGGGTGTATTTTTGCTTTGGCTATTGTTTTGTGTTTATTTACAACTTTGTGAAAGCTATGCTCCATGTCAGGAAGACCGGCACTTGAATTACCTAAAAAAGAAAGAAAGAAAAAGACATGCACTGACGGTTGAACAATATACTTTTATGGAATCCTTCCTAGGAATAAAAAGGGGGTTATAAGAGCTGAGATAGGAATTGATAGGACATGAATCTCTTACCCCGCTGTTTTCTCTATTTAAGGAGAAGAAAATAAGATAAGAGGATACTTGTCAAGGAAAAGTATGATAAAAAGATGTGAGGAGCCATATGCTTATTTGGCTGATCAATACAGAAGTGATGGCATTCTATTGAATTAATCCTTTATGTGCTGTTTATTACTGTGGAAAACATGAATAATTTCTTAAGCTGAATGCTCCATTTACCGCAATTTTTGTCTTCTCAAATGGTTCCCATGAGTTCCTTACACTTCTTATAGTGACTGGAGATAAATGATTTCGTTTCCATCACTTCCTTTATCCTCCCATCACTTCCACCAAATATGTTATTGATGTGTTAACTGGGTCTGTCGTGCATCCTGCTTACATCCAATTTACACATGTTCAATAGTATGACGTATGGGCGATAGAGAAGGTCCTTAGAAATGTAACCAGAGATGTACTTGTTCAATCACAAGCTTTCATGAACTTAGAAATATAACTGGAGATGTGTCTTTTGTTCCTGATTCCACCCTAAATAAACACCAGGGTTAGGAAAACTAAGAGGGGTGGATGTGCGGAAGAGAGGTGGTCCTGTCGTAGGTATAGTTAAGATAGTTTTAAACCTGCTATCCTTCTTTATGATTGCATGGATGAGTTGATATATCGTTGGTTGAAGACTTTTTAAGGAAAATGAGGAATTCCTTGATGAGTTGTCTTCATAGGTTGTTTTGAGTGGGTAGTAGACATAGTTAGAGGTTCAGAAGGGAATGTTGCAGCTCTTCCTAGGAGAGTTGGAGGTGGTAGACATCTGTGAAGAGAGAGGATGAAAGGTAGACATGGATGTTAATCTCGTACCCTAAAAGCGGTGCACTACTTTGCTGTTTGACTATGACTACTCGGTGTAATCCAGAGTCAGAATTCCATTGAGAATCTGCACAGGCAACAGGTCCTTGGCTTTTCACACTAATTGAACATCTCTGCCGAGCGACAAGGTTGCCTGATCAAGTCGGTGGATAACCACTGTGAACTGCTAGTATGATGATTTCCATAGTTCCACATTTAATTGTGGCTTTGTACTTCTTTTCTCAGATTTATGCTCAAAGTTCAGGATAAAAATTGCATCTTTATTGCTTGTATGTATCTTTTTCTTGACCTGTTCTTGATTATACATTGATACTCTTAAAGTGTTTAGGTTACAGCTGCTCTTTTTACCTTATAGTTGTCTGACATCGCATATCTTATGGTGAAACCATAGGATTGGGGGAAAGGCCTTGGAAGATATCAGATGCTAGACTTGTGCTTGAGGATGGTTCCATCTGGAATGCCAAGTCATTTGGTGCCACCGGAACACAAGTTGGTGAAGTGGTCTTCAATACTTCTTTGACAGGGTGAGATAACCGCTTCTTTCATTTTGCCACCAACTCATGGACATTATCAAATTGGTTGTTATTAAACTTTTTGCTGTCTGACACAAGTCTTTGATGTTCAAGGTATCAGGAAATTTTGACTGACCCTAGTTATGCTGGCCAGTTTGTTCTGATGACAAACCCTCATATAGGAAATACTGGTGTCAATTTTGGTGAGTTAACTTGTTGACTTTGGTTCTCGTGAGTGCCTGAGTTTGTGAAACTGACCTTGGGGATTCGTATGGCTTCAGATGACGAAGAATCAGGGCAATGCTTTCTTGGTGGCCTGGTCATTAGAAGCTTGAGCATCAGGTTTGACTTTTCCATTATGGTTTTGAGGAAGCTATTATTTTCATTAGTACTGAAAATCCGCGTCTTGTTCTTGCAGCACTTCAAACTGGAGATGTACTGAGACACTTGGAGATTATTTAGCAAAGAGGAACATCATGGGGATATGTAAGTTGGAAGTCATATAATTGGAATTTTGTTGGTGAAGAACAAGTCAGTGTGTTTTAGTATGCATATATTGTTACTGACTTGCCTTGAATTTTTCTTCTACATCGTGAAATAGATGATGTTGACACTCGTGCTATCACCCGTAGATTGAGGGAAGATGGCAGTCTCATTGGTGTATTGAGTACAGAAAAAGCAAAATCCGATCAACAGCTGTTAGAAATGGCTCATTCTTGGGATATTGTTGGTGAGTTTGGTATTTTGAGAATCTAAAGGGAAACATGAAAGCCAATTTCTTAATTTTCTGGTTTCATTTATGCAGGTGTTGACTTGATAAGTGGGGTCTCCTGTCGATCTCCTTATGAGTGGGTTGATAAAACTGGTGATGATTGGGAATTTAATACGAATGGGAGACCTGGACAGACATTCAATGTTTGTACTTCTGTTATATTTTTAATAGTCTTGGGACATAGTGACTTAGACGTAAATTATCACTCATTATTCCGTTATTGATATGAAGGTTGTCGCTTATGATTTTGGCGTCAAGCAAAACATTCTGAGGCGCTTGACATCATATGGTTGTAAG
Source organism: Tetragonia tetragonoides (assembly GCA_038025085.1). Taxonomy (NCBI): domain Eukaryota; kingdom Viridiplantae; phylum Streptophyta; class Magnoliopsida; order Caryophyllales; family Aizoaceae; genus Tetragonia; species Tetragonia tetragonoides. Next base: position 4,297,964 of record CM076151.1, on the reverse strand, counting down.
ATCACTGTAGTTCCTTCAACATGGCCAGCCGCAGAGACACTGAAAATGAAACCAGATGGCATTCTCTTCAGCAACGGTCCAGGAGATCCGTCAGCAGTTCCCTATGCAGTTGAAACAGTGAAAGAATTGATTGGGAAGGTCCCCATCTTTGGAATTTGCATGGGTCACCAGTTACTGGGCCAGGCACTGGGTGGTAAGACTTTCAAAATGAAGTTTGGTCATCATGGTGGAAACCATCCAGTCCGTAATCTGCAAAATGGCCGGGTCGAAATCAGTTCACAGGTGCGTTCACACATTGCTCTTTCCCCTTACTTGGAGTGGGGTCTGCTTTCAAGTTTCAGTAGTGCTGTTAAACATTGCATTTTCATTTGAATTGCCCTAAAGAAGGGTACTGATTTCCAATAGCATGTGTTTAGGCATTTAATAGTTGTTACATATTTGTGTTTCAACTTGGATGCTATTCCCCTCTCACCATTTATACCAGGTCCAAAACTATTATCCATTTCTTTATTGTACAGAAAAATTATTATTCTCAAGCTTTTATTGCTCCCTGCTCCTTTAATGACTATGCTTTTAGAAGTGCATCCTGGTTAGGGGGTGCCTTTTTCTGATCCTTGTGAGATGAAGTCGTTAATGAACATATATGTATTTTTCTATTTATCTTAGTGTCTCATGATCTCTTTCTTTGTTAAATGTTGCTTTGTTATGTGTCATGTGACAGAACCATAATTATGCGGTAGACCCTGCAACACTTCCAGAGGGAGTTGAAGTGACACACATCAATCTTAATGATGGAAGCTGTGCTGGTCTTGCCTTCCCGGCAAAGAATACCATGTCTCTCCAGTATCACCCTGAAGCATCTCCTGGACCTCATGATTCAGACCCTGGTATCCACATTTTTCCCTTTCAAGAATTTAATATTACTGTATTCCATTGTTATCTCTGTCATCTCCATCAACTTTGCTTTGTATGCTACTTTTTGAATTTTATGAACTTTGTAGGATTCAAAAGTCTTTATAGTTTGCCATTTGATGATAGTATTATTTGTTTGTAGCTTGAGTTTGATTTTGTGGTTGCTTCTCATGTTACAGTGTTTGAAGAATTTGTCGAAATGATGAAGCGAGTGAAAGGAAATGCTTAAGAAAGAGTGGGGGATCATCAGAGCTAATAATGGTGGTTGTTACGAAACAACACATCTGGTGGCTTGAAGATTCTATGTTGAGAGTGTAAGCTCATTGTATTATGTGTGATGCCCATTCTTGACAATCTTTCGGAGCCAGAAATTTATGTGAGAGTACTATCATTGTATCATTTTCATCCTCAGGCCCATATAAAGATTTTGTGGACAGTAGTTAATGACTTGGTCCTGCTTGGGGACGTAATGTTTGTAGGCGCGAATGCTAATATATCATTTTTGTTCGTAGTTTGTATTAGTAGTGAGTGGAGTACACAGGAATTTGCACTGTGTAAATAAGTATTCAATTTTCTGTCATATATCGTGATGTAAAGCATGTGATGTGTGCCTTTCTTATCTGTTGCCTATTGGTATCTCCAAAGTTTTTCTCTCGGACATTTAATTTTTTGACTGTGACCTGCGGAAAAAGTATCTTTTGCTCTGAAAGACTGATGAGCGAAATCCTTTTAACAGTTCTACTAGCAAATTGTCAAAATGTCAATGGTAGATTTGAGATACTTTTGCAGTACAACTACAAGTGATTTAGTTGAACATGGCTCAGAACCTGTTTAGCCTAGGCATGACCCGACCTGACACATAATGATATAGGCACGGAGCAACCCCACCCCAAGCGCGGAAGGGTTGGTCTTGTGGCTTGCCTGACTTGTTCTATCATACGAGTTATAGCAGTCCTAGGAAATTTGTTCGGTGGGAAAAATTACTGCTCAAACACAATTGACCATGTCATGAACCGAGAAATTAGGCACGACACGACTGACGTGATGGGCATAGGGATGAGGCGCCAGTCGGAACCAAGCTCGCCCTTCATAGACACTACAAGCGCCACGACATGATACTGCCTCAAAGCACGACGGGTCAGAAAATCTTTCAATGTTAGTGCTATATAAAGCCACGGCTAGACTCCATTCAATTTTTCCTTTTCCCTTTTGGTTGTTGCAAAGGAGACTTTGATCATTCATGTGTAAAAGACGTTATCTACACTTCTACATTTCTAAAACACCGGGGAAATAAAAAAAACTAATTACCGGAAATATATTTTTCTTTCACGGAAATCGCTAATTGTGGAGAAAATAAATAAATTTCAGACGCGTAACTTTTTTTTATCATGTTATGTGTCCTACTGGTAGTATAATTGCTTATTCAAATCGCGTTACAAATTCTGTTTCTCTCTCCTCCCATCCTCCCTTCTTTCTCTCTCCTCCCCACCATCAAACTGCTTAACTCTCTCTCTCTCTCCAGATCTGTACAAATGGGATTGATGCCCGGTCGGTGAGCTACAGGTAAAAAAGTTATTATTCTTTTCATTTATTTTTCTTTTTTGGGTAATTTAGATCTAAGGCTAAATCACCTGATTTTATTTGTTGGTGGGATTTTGATTCTGCATATCACCCTGTTTGATTCCATGAAGATTTGAAGCTCATACACTGACTTATTTCCTTTCTACATATCTGCCCAGTGTTTAATCATGTATATTGCCTAATGGGTACCAATTGGAATGTTCTGGTGGTGAGGAAAAGCAAGTTAAGATTTTGGATTTAATAACATCAAAATCAGGTGTTTTTGTAGAATTTAAGTACATTGGCGGAAACCCAGAATACAAAACTGTTTCCTTTCAAATAAAGAGCCAATATTTTTATCTTGCTAATTTGGAGGTGAGATGGGATACTGAAGGAACCCTGACATGGGTAGGTGTTAAAATTATTGGTAGTCTATTGGAGTGCCTCAAGTGGATCATTGAGGTTTAAGGAATACCCTTTTCATTTCTCTCTCACTATCTCTTTGTGTGAGGAAACTAAGGGTGTTTGGTGGGGGTGGAAGTGTGTATGGAAGATGGAGTACATAGACAACATGCCCGGAATGGATCTAATGAGGTCCGAAAAGATGACATTTGTTCAGTTAATTATCCCAGTGGAAACGGCTCACCGTGCCATCTCTTACCTTGGTGAACTTGGTCTCCTTCAGTTTCGCGAGGTATGTATTTCCTGCCCGTCTCGTATAGGCTTCAGTTGATTCGAAGGTTAAATTGATTGTTTTATTAGCTCAAAACTCTTTTACTTGACTTAGTATATAATTTCGTGGACAGTTGATCGTGAATGATACTTTCAGTTGATAATGTGGATTTGTCTTTCTGTATTTGTAGACGAGTTCCTTAAACAATAACTTATTTACATTATATCACTTACTTAGACCTCAGACTAGCAAAGAACCACATTAGGGCAATTGGGAGAGGGAAATGGATTCTGTAGATCACTTTCTGAGTGGTTTGTGGGATATGGAATGGAAAAGCAATTACAAAACTGTTGAGAACCTGTGATTCCAAAGTTAAGGTTTATGCCTAATATTTTGCTACAGTATACTTTAATCGAGGAAAAAGGTAGTCTTACGTTGTATTGCTCAAACCTGCATCATCAACTATTAGAGGAAGGATCTCAATCAGACTCTTAAGAAGCCAAATCTTCCCACATACCAAATCCGACATCAAGGCTATGCTATGACTGCATACCTTACTGCCATAATGTATAGCTTGAGAATACAATAAGCAAAGAAACTTTCAAGGGGAAAAAGACATAAATCCCAAATAATCAGTCCAAATCAATTCCTTTTGGGGCACGTCTTTAAATTTTGCTCACAACTTTGACGTAGTAAATCTCTGACGTCACTTGCAGCATACCTGTGTCATGGTGTAATGATCCTATAATGAGCCAACATTAAGTTTGCTATGTTCTGGTCTAAGTTGCCTGCAACTATCGCATTCGAGTAAACGGGAGATCGTGTCTGCCTTCTGGTGTTCTGTCTGTCACTGTGTGGTTGCACTAGAGTAGAGATTGGGGAGGGGGTGGGGTAGTTAAAGGGTTTTGATGTCAAATGATTCTTGAACATGGAAGCTTTGATGCAGAGCATGACAAGAAGCCTATGATGCTATGCTGTAAAAGGGTGCTCATTGCTGTATTGCTTGCTGTTGCCGGAAACTATTTGGAGCAACTTGCGTATTTCTCAATGTCGAGTGAAAATGTTGCTATTAGTAACACTGTGAGCTGAAGGGTTCTTGTTAACTATTTTTATTTTGTCAAATAGTGTTTCTCAGCCTTTTTTTTTGAAGGAAACTGTTCCTTCTCAGCATCAAAAGGTTTTTTTAATAGAGCAAACCTGGTACAGAGGCTTTAAAAGTATCTCTTGCAACTTATTATAATTCTGATAGAAAGTGGGATGCATCAGTGGGGGTCAAAACCGAGGCAAATGTTGAATGTAGTAAGATGATTTCCTACATATTGTCAACAATTGTTGACAATGGTTATGTATCAATAAAATGGAAAGTTATCAAGAATATTGAATTTGTATTTGGGCATTAGATAATGGCAGAAACAGTGGTTAAAAATATTAGCCACCTCTAAGGACCAAAAAATAACATCTGGTCCAATGGATGAATAGAGAAAGGAAATGACAGCCTCCAACTTATGTCGAAGTAGGTATCTTTAACCTCTGGTTTTTAATTGTATCCGAGACATCCAGACATTTATGGTTTCTCACTTTTGTTCTTGAATTTTTGCATGATTTGCTGTGATTGATGGGCTATTAATGTTTTGCTTTCTGTTGTGCAGTTAAATGCTGACAAGAGCCCCTTTCAGAGAACTTTTGTCAACCAGGTATCTTTTTTCATAACTCTTATCTTGTAAAGATATTTCCTTGAGGGTCTGATATTTCTCTATAGATGTCAACAGAACCGAGATTTTCACATGTCCTTGCACTTCAAAACATATGTTCAGTTGTAAGGCCAGTTCTCTATGTAAATAGCAGATGGAACAAACCATGTATTTTCCTCTTATTTAGCTTCTTTTCAATTGTTCAGTTAAACAATTGTTCGGTTGTAAAAGCCAGTTCTCAGGGTAAATGACAGGTGGAACTATCCGTGTATTTTCCTCTAACCAATAGCTAATGTTAATTAAAAATAAAATGTATGGCATAAACATGGTTCGAAATTTTCCATAATACTGGTTCGCCTTTTGCAGGTAAAACGATGTGCAGAGATGTCAAGAAAACTGAGATTTTTTAAAGACCAAATGACTAAAGCTGGACTAGCAATTTCTGGACATCCTGGGGTGCAAACAGATCTTGAGTTGGAGGAGTTAGAGGTTTACTTGCTTATACTTGTATTTGTTTTGTCTGTTTTGGAGTGCTCTTTTGTTTATATTCGCTTACATGAGAGGTTCGTGTTTTAGGTACATTATCCTCCCAAGAACACATAAATAATTACACTTTTTGGAAGTCTACAATTGCATTTATGTTTCTGTATGCCTTACTTTTGCCTCGTGTTGTTCTAGGTACAACTTGCTGAACATGAGCATGAGCTGATTGAAATGAACTCAAACAGTGAGAGGTTACAGAAAACATATAATGAGCTTCTGGAGTTCAAGATGGTTTTGCAGAAGGTATGTATACTACTGTCTCTCAAATAAATTGGGTTAGCTGTGTGGCTTCATATCAATTGTGCAGCATAAGGCTTGTAAATTTTGCAGTGTAATGGAATTTTCTTTCTTCTAACTACGTGTGATTTTCTGTTGTTTCCTTATTTTAATTTAAGCTATTCTCAGTAATGTTCTCATAATTTTGAGCAGCAAGTATAAAGTAATCCAGGACAAGATGTCCTTTAAGGGAAAGCTAATTACAGATTGGCCCAATTTGCGTTGATCTATAGAAATAGAATAACCCTTAAAGGTCTAAAACTCTTTGGACTTCAAAGATGCTAAGAAAGTAACACTATATCGCTTAACAAATAGGCAGATAATGAAGACCTAGAGAATACTTGAGCATAGTTTGTAAGAAGTCCTAGACAGTAGAAAGACACACCCAAGCCTCCCCCCTTACTGCAAACGCTCACTCCAAAGGCTTAGTGCAACCCGACAATGCAAGAAATTATTGCCGATGATGTCTCACTGCTAGCCCAGCATAGTGCACAAATATCTGAGAAATATACCACCCCCGCCTTCTCCTCTGAAAAATCTTTTTCAAGGCCAATGTGAAAACAAATGTCTGCACGCCAAGCAGAGCTCTAGCCTGCAAAAAGAAATCAACGATGGGAAGAATGGAACTGTAAAGAAGCTCCCAGACTGCTAAGGAGTAAGGAATGACACTTTTTCTGTACATTACATTGTTGGTTTAGTGTCAAAGCATAGTGCTTGCCTCTTTGTGAAGAAGGCTAACGCTGTTTATGTGAAAATGATTTTTTTATCTGCAAATAGTGGCCAATGTCTTCTTGATCTGACATGGTGAAGTATTAGGCGACAGATAACTAGAGAAATGTTGTACTTTTTTTTATCATTGATTATCCATTGAGTCGCAAAGTGCCAATATATGTGCTCTTTTGACCTTATTTTTGTGTGTGTTGGTTGACCAGGCAGGTGCTTTCCTTGTATCAGGCAAGAGTTCTGCAGCTCCAGAAGAAACTGAATTAGATGAGAATATTCATTCAAATAATGGTTATGTTGAAGAGGCATCTTTACTTGAACAGGTAATGGTCCTTGTGTCTGAAATCTGAATATCCCTTCAACTTTATTTTGTTGAAACTTAGAGCTATGTTTTCTGATGAGATATGATTCATTTGGCAGGAGATGCGTGGAACTCCAAGACAAAATGGTGTTCAATGTATCAGTGGAATAATATGTAAATCCAAGGTTCCCAAATTTGAGAGAATATTATTCCGTGCCACAAGAGGCAACCTGCTCTTCAATCAATCACCAGCCGATGTACATATTAGGGATCCTACATCATCTGACATGGTATTCTGATTATGTTTTACACCCAGTAGCTATTGATTGAAGTGTCTGTCTCCCACCCCCCGGTTCCCCGCCTTGAAAAGTTTCTCTGCCTTCTATTGATTTAAGTAATCGATATCATGAACAACAATTCTATGCTGATTTGAGCTTTTGCAGGTTGAGAAGACAGTTTTTGTTGTATTCTTCTCAGGGGAGCAGGCTAGAATGAAAATTTTGAAAATATGTGAAGCATTTGGTGCAAATTGCTATCCTGTTCCTGAAGAGATGAGCCAACAGAGGCAAATTAATAAAGAAGTGAGTCTGGTGCTGCCTGGTTGGCTGTTAATATATGTCTTTGTTCTCCTCCTCTCTTATTTCTTGTTTCCACAGACATTCTGCTTTGTTTATTTTGCCTGAACTAACTTCCAGATAACATTTTATATGATTGCTTAGCCTTGTTTTTGGATACCAATTAATTAAAGGTTTGCATGCCTTTCTCATTCCTTGAAATAGAATGACAGGTAAAGATTTAAGTATGTATCCTCGCTGATGCTGCATGATGTCAAATTGAATTTCTTTCGATTAGTATTAGCTTTCTTCAAAAGAAATCTCTGATTTTTTACTCTGAATGTGTTTGTACTTTGTAGCACCCTCACTATCCTAGTTGGGGCACAAGGGGTAGGGGGGAATGGAAACGTGGATTTAAATAGCAGGGTTATGGCTTTCAAATTGTGGTTGCAGGTTGCGTCGCGGTTAGCAGAACTGGAAACCACATTGGATGCTGGTACGCGTCACCGCAACAAAGCCCTTGGGGACATTACTTTTCACCTAACAGGGTGGATGAACTTGGTAATATATGTTAACATATTCTAAGTTTCAGCTTTAGTAGTGATGGATATATCTGGGAGCTCCCACCCCTTTCCAAATTCTGAAGATGAAAGGCTCCTAAGTCTATTCATTTGGTTTTATTTTTTCTGCACAAACATTCTGCACAGACATGAACATTACTTCTTTTGCTGATACTAATTGCATATTTGATGTTAGTTTTGCATTGCTCTTCGATTTCTAATCAGGGTTAATACTGTATAGGTAAGAAGGGAGAAAGCTGTTTATGATACTCTGAACATGTTAAATTTTGACGTTACAAAAAAATGCCTTGTTGGGGAAGGTTGGTGTCCATTATCAGCAAAAACTCAGGTAATATCTATCTTTGGGTTTGTGGTTTGATCCATGATATATTATTGCAAAGATATTTCCTTGTGAAGTTATGTCTCTTGGTAAGTTAACGCATTGTTCTGTTTCCACAGATTCAGGAGACTTTGGAGCGCGCTACATTTCACAGTAATTCACAAGTAGGCATAATATTTCATGCGATGGATGCTGTGGAGTCACCTCCAACATACTTCAGAACCAATCGTTTCACAAATGCTTTCCAAGAAATAGTTGATGCATATGGGTGAGTTCATATGGTCAATTGTTGACGATCCTTTTTTCAAGTGTAACCAGATACCCAGTTGTTGACTCGTGTTTCTCTGTTTTTTTATTTAAGAATTGATGGTTGAAATACTAAGTCAACGCTTATTTCACAGTATTGCTAGATATCAAGAAGCAAATCCCGCAGTTTATACCGTAGTCACTTTTCCGTTCTTGTTCGCTGTCATGTTCGGGGATTGGGGTCATGGAATATGCCTTCTGTTATTAGCATTATTCCTCATAGCTCAAGAAAGCAAGCTTAGTTCTCAGGTATGACTTATTTTTCTCCTCAAAAAATGTATATCATTGTTTTCCATTGATTTTGTCTTCCAGGTCAGCATCGGAATGTGTGATTTAACCCAGGCTCCACACTAAATCTGCATTTGTGACTTGCTACGGATCTTTTATTTTTTGGGGTCTGGCGCGTGCTTTCATTCAACTCTTCTTGATTTTACATGACTGAGCTACTTAAAGTAAAAACTTGCACCACCTGAACTTTTTACAAGTCGTTTATTTAAGTTTAGCTGATCATTCGGTTATGAGATCTACAGGGTGTCAACTGTGACAATTGACAAGCTAGCAAGCATGTAGATCTTCCTGAATACCGTTATTTCTATATCTGTTATTTGTTGTTGAAAAACATTTCTGTGATGGGTTTTCACTTTTCACAGAGTATCAACTGCTGGTGTTGAAGTTAACATTTTTCTTAAATTTAGACATTTTCCCTAGTCAACAGAAATTGTTGTATGGCCATGCTTGAATCTATTTGTTAGTTGCAGATTTGGCACGATATACCAATAAAAGGTATATTGCAGAAGGTGTTGTATATCGCCTAACGACGAATATGCTAGTAATTTAATCCTTTCCTTCTTCTACATTATGCTCACTTTTGTAATTTGTGTCTCATCTCCTATGATACGAAAGGAAAGTGATGGTAAATAGCGACACGGGAAAGATTATCACGTTTAGGAACTTAGGATATTATTATTATTTCGGAAGGTTTTATTAATGAGTGTATATAACATAGGCTTGTTTCATTGATCTTCAGATTTGTTTTGGTTGTAAGATCTTAATTCTTTCTTTTGTGAGTTCACTACCTCGTCCTATCGTGTCTACAGAAGGCACTTGTATGTAATGTCTAGTGTTAAGTGTCCGATCACTTGAATATTGAATTTTGAACCACTATTCCTTGTTGGTCTACTCTCCTCTTTCTTTACTGTCTCGTCCTTTTATCTTCTGTTCTGATTTTTCTCATGCCTTCCTGCATTAGAAAGTTTTCTTGTGGTGTGCTTCATTCTTGTAGCTTTCTCAAGTGAAAACTTTTATTGACAGAGACTTGGCAGTTTTATGGAGATGCTATTTGGCGGGCGTTATGTGGTCCTTCTAATGTCAATTTTTTCAATTTATTGCGGGCTGATCTACAATGAGTTCTTCTCTGTCCCATTCCATATATTTGGTCAATCTGCATACAAATGCAGAGATGCAACGTGCAGGTATATAATTTTATTTATTCTGCATTTAGGTGTTTGTGTTTTGGTGGATGGGAGGGGTGCTTCAAACAAAAGACCTTAATCTTAACCTCTAGGCAATGACCTCATTGGCGAAAGGAGTCTGTCGGCCTATTCATTTGTTTAAGTGACTCTTCACCTACTAGCAAACTTACCTCAATCAATTACAGCCATCATTATAAAAGAACCCAAGTTGCATCTGCCTAAAGTTAATTTCTTTGTGACTGTTTCCATGTTTTATACTTTACCAGTGATTCTCGCACAGCTGGTTTGATCAAATTTCGAGATCCGTACCCGTTTGGTGTAGATCCCAGTTGGCGTGGAAGCCGTTCAGAGCTACCTTTCCTGAACTCACTGAAGATGAAGATGTCTATATTGTTCGGTGTGGCGCAAATGAACTTGGGAATCATAATAAGTTACTTTAATGCACGGTTCTTTAAAAGCTCGCTGGACATCAGGTGTCTTGTTCAGTTTCATATGCTCGCTCACTTTTTGGATTATCCTTCATATTGGAAGTGGGAATCAAGGAACTCATCTTGTGTTTTACTATTAGGTATCAGTTCACGCCGCAGATGATATTTCTTAACAGCCTTTTTGGCTACCTTTCACTCCTAATTATTATCAAGTGGAGCACTGGATCTAAAGCAGACCTCTACCATGTTATGATATATATGTTTCTGAGTCCTTTTGACGACCTTGGAGAAAATGAGTTATTTTGGGGGCAGAGACCACTTCAGGCATTTATCTGACTCATGATCTGTTGCTTTGATATGTTAATCTTCTGCATGTATTAATTTTTGTTTCTTGCAGATTTTGCTTTTGATATTGGCCATAGTTGCGGTTCCTTGGATGCTCTTCCCAAAGCCATTCATTTTGAAGAAGCTTCATTCTGAGGTACTTCCATCGACTCTTATTTCTTGACGCATATTACTATTTGTTATACTCAAGCTGATGTGTAATTTTTGTTCAGTCTTTTTTTTTGTTTTTTGCTGTAAAATTTTCTTTAATTTAGCTTATTCTCTTTTACTGTATTTCATAGTTGCGGTTCCTTGGAGTAGATTGCAAGATCATACATATGCTTTATGAGACTCGATGATATTTTTTCCTCGTAATCTTTTATTGTATTATGGTTCTCATCTCAAAAAATTTGATGTTTTTGTTCATCCTGCTTTGACTGTCCTGCTTCATAGAGATTCCAAGGTCGCACATACGGGGTGCTTCGCTCCTCCGAAGTAGATCTTGATGGGCAACCTGATTCTGCTCGTCAACACCATGAGGATTTCAATTTCAGTGAAGTTTTTGTGCATCAAATGATACACTCCATAGAGTTTGTACTGGGAGCGGTATCAAATACAGCATCATATCTACGGCTTTGGGCTTTGAGGTACTATAATTATTAATGGGTTGCAGCTGTTCATTCCTCTTCACTTTCTGATCTTTCAACTTTGGTTTCTGCTGCAATTATGACAGCTTGGCTCACTCAGAACTGTCAACTGTTTTCTATGAGAAGGTGTTGCTCCTTGCCTGGGGGTAAGTATTCAGCATCACTTCGTTCCTACAAGCCCCTCCCCCCCCCCCCTCCCCCCCCAAAAAAAAAAATGTAAAAAGAAAATAATCACAAGTGCTTTTGCACCATCCCAGTCACTCACCATAAACGAATTGGAAACAAACAAAAGAAGCAGAATTCTACATCTTAATATGATTTTAGATTTGAAAGATAGGTAAAGTGAAAAGATTATCTCATTTTCGGAGTTGTGCATGATGTGTATTAATCTGCAGCTTGCTAGCTTTTATCATTTAAAATTATTCTTAGCTTGATTTGGAATTTTCTCAAATATGGTTTATGCTGCTCTTGTGCATGGTGCATCCATTTTGGTTACTGCTAAGTTGGCACGTTTGATAAGTGTCGGGGGAAAAAAAACAGGAAAAAAAACTGACACCTTTAAATGAAGACAAGCAATGTGCTAACATGTGATTAGTATTGTTATTGAGGGTTGTTTATTCTATGTTCAGGTACGAAAACCTTGGTATTCGGTTGATCGGGCTAGCAGTTTTTGCCTTTGCAACTGCTTTCATACTACTTATGATGGAGACTCTTAGTGCCTTTCTGCATGCTTTGAGGCTCCACTGGGTGGAATTTCAAAACAAGTTCTACTATGGTGACGGCTACAAATTTAGACCCTTCTCGTTTGCCCTATTAATTGACGAGGATGATTAGCCTACTTTTTTGTTTTTCTTTTGTAAATTTTCATTCTTTCAGAGACATAGTATAGCGAAAGAAAAACAAACTTATACGCCTGAAAGTCCCAAAAGAAGAAGCTGGAGTGAACGTTTACAAAGACAAGTTTTGGCCGCAGACATTAGGGGTGCATCACCGGTTGACATTTTGTTGCATAGGTTTCTCGTTGTAATGAATCTACTCACTTATATTCTTGGACGTGTTGATACATTCCTACTTGAGAGTTGCACAAGGCGGCAAATGGGAAATTCACTCTCTGTCTCCCACCCCAACAAAAGAAAAAGAAAGGTTATAGGGATTTTTGTAAAGATAGCGTCTTAGAACCATGTAGCTTCAATTATAGATTAGCCCCTTGTTGGCAATCGTTGTATTATGCAATTAGGATGATATGCTGAATAACTATGCAGTTTCAGAAGATTATTTTATTTCTTGATCAATAATCATTGTATGAGCCATATATCTGTCCCTTCAGTATTTGTTTACTTATTACCTTGTATACTACTAGAAGAGTGTCCACTCATTTCTTTTAGTTGTGCAAAAGACATGGGTACACCGTACACATGAAGGTACGAAAGTCTGCTACATCATCGTCTTCATGCACAATGCTTTAGATCGCTTTTGGTGCTTCTTCGAGTTCCAGATTCTAACAATCCTATTGTGCCAGAGTGCTTCAAAGAATAACTCATACAGGCAAACTATGCATTCCCAGAATTTGACGCGAAATGCTAGCACATAAGGTAGTGAAACAAAACTAGGATCCCATGTACATGCGTCACTTCTTTTCTACAGGTAAACCAGGGATGTGGGCATACCGAGCTAACAGCTTCCTTAAAATGTTAGCATTAACAGGCCAACACGAACTACACACAATTGCTGAACACGTAAACTATAATAGGCAGCATACCAATACTCTCAAAAGCACCATATCACCAAGTCTAAAATAACTGCAAATAGTTCAAGAAAACGAAACTAAGATTGTCAAATAGAAACAATTCAAATCAATTCTCAAGTGCGGAAAGCTAATCTTCCTACAGCATACTCTATGCCTGCAACTCCTTAGCCCAAGTTATCTACTACCAATCTGAAATAACTACCACCAACTACTCCAAATTAGCTGGGTGTATCTACATATTTATGCACTTATTTTCCTTCCTCTTTCTCTTTCCGAGTCTCTGCAACCAAAATCCATGCCGCACAACGCATTACTGAGAAGAGGAATCAGTTAAAGTTCCTAGCCAAGCTGGTGGCAGCATCCCAGTTTGCTCATTCACAGTCTTAAGAAGCGGAGGGAGCATACTGTAAACTTCAGCCACATCCTTCAATGCACTACCACCACCGCCATTGTTAACACCATTTGCCCCGGACCATAGGCTAATCTTAGGCTGCAACCCTTTCACTGCATCAGCATTGATCTTGGCCATCTCTTGGAACACCCCATTGTTAATCATCATGTAGTCCCTTAAAGCGGAGTAATTGCCATTGAGGGACTTGAGGAGGGTGCTTAGGTAAATCCCCTGCGCCTCAGCCGTCATTGCAATCCCCTCAGCCTCTTTCTTCTTGGTATAGAGCTCCGCGTCTGCTGCTTGCTTGCGCGAATAAAAGCTGGCATCTGCAAGAGCCTTTTGAGCTTCAGCTTTTTGTTGATTGTTGTATAGCTCTGCATCTGCTGCCCTTTGGTTATTGTATAGTGCCCAGTTAGCCTCTTGCACCTGTTTATATTTTCATTACCAAATTACATTAGTGTCAATTCAACCAAGTAGTTAAATAAGTACTAACACACTAGTAAAAAAGAGCCGAAGTGGCAAATATAGCTTGTTATACCTTTATGTCATAATCAACAGTAGCCTTGCTCAGGGTCTCAGCTCTAAGTTGCTCAGTCTTAGTCAAAGCATTCTTCTTCTCCACCTCAGCCTGCAGTTCCGCCTCTCTTATCGCGACAGCTTTTTGCGCCTGAACTTGTGCCAGCTGAGCCGATTGCGACCAAGTAGCCTTCTTGGCTGCCAACTCAGAGCTTGCTTTGGCGACCTCAGCTTCCTTTAGGCTTTCAAATATCTGAACCTCAGTTTTTACCTTGATTTCCTCCTTTTTACCATCTCCTTGCCTCTGTGTCGCTATAATCTTTGTCTCAGCATCAATTTTGGAAGCATTTTGTTTAGTTTGGCCATCCCTTTCCTTTGCTCCAATTTCTCCCTTCATCTTGGCCTCTGCAACATCGATCTACATGAACCCAAACTAATGTCAAAGAGCAAAAGAATTTGACCACTATAATCAGATCTCCACAGTGAAGAAATAGACATTGTTGATTTTGATCATGAATTTCGTTTGGCCCAAATGTTCACTTAAGCTCATAATCATCAACACTTCACCCCTCCTCAAATAAGAGGGAAAAAGAATCAGCTTTAATTTGCTAGTAATACTTGCTTTTAGTTTGGTTTAGACTAATATATGTTGGAAAATATTTTTAGGGACATGGGTTAATGGCATAAACAACTCCGAGGCACGCTTAGAGCGCTTTCCTAAAGACTTGATTTGTCCCTATGTGCAACGGGAGAACCAAAACCGTCTTTGAGATACAACGGAGTTCCGTTCCTAACAACGTCTTGCACTAACGATATTAGGACACTAAGAGACCAAGGAGAAGGCAAGGTTGAGAGATTAGTGTGCAATATGGTACTAGGATGTTACTCCCCTTGTAACCATATGTCCAACTCATTTTTAAGCATGCACCAAGAGGCTTGAGACTTCCTCTATTTATAGAAGAATACATACCTCTTGTGAACCATTGTGACTCTTCACTATGTGTCACACATGAAGAATCATGTCTTTTGGCATGTGTCTTTTCACCAATAAGCACAATTAAACCATTGTGTCTCTTGGAAAAAGACCCTTTTATAAATAGACATGTATAAACCAACATGTCTTTTCACACACTACACATACATGTTGAAAATAATTCCAACAATATATATTCAGCAGAACTAAAAAGATTTTCATAAAGGGAAACATCATCTCAATTATCATAAATGGACTCAAACTACTTGACTCAAAATGTTTTGTAGGGACTTGTACAGGTAGTTATGGACAAAAAGAATGACCAACGTATAAGTCTAGTGCATTTGCTTAGCCAAAAAAAAAAAAAAAAAAAAAGGAGAGAAAAAGAGTCTACTGTTCTAGGATGAAGATCATAAACTGAGCCCATCTTCCAAGTGAGCCCTATTTAGTTCATTCTTCCAAAGCCTCAAGTAGGGATTTATGCCCTAGTTAACTCAATCAATCACTGATTGGAGCAAAACACTACAGATCATTCAAAAATTCACTTTTCTCAAATGTCATACCATTATCATACCCACATGAAATTCCACTAATTGAACCCATCAACTCACCCCCTTATCCCCTGATCTCTCCCCAAGAACAGAATTATGAAGCACAAAAATCAAACCAAATGAAAAATAATCTGCAAAACTCATGTACCAAAAAATCCCATTGACGTAGAAAACCTACCAACAACACTCGTAAACAACATAATTCAATTGAGAAAGAATGAATCTTTGAGAACCAAAGAAAGAAAAAAGATCAAATCTTGGAGATAATGTACCCACCTTAGCCTGATTAGCAGCCTCCATCTGGGTTTTCTGACCCAAGTAAGAGAAATATTCATGGCCAGTAACATCAACAAGCTGCTTAACATTAGCATTATAGATAATCAATCCAAACTGGTTAAGTTCCAACTGAACCTTCCCAAAAACCTCTTGTTTGAACTCCTTAGTACCCTTAAAGATATCCTCCATAGTCATGGAAGCAGCAAGAACACGTGTCTCGCCCTCGATAACACCCTGCACAAGTTCATTGACATGATTAGAGTGCTTGTCATGGGGTGACATGAGCTTGGCATACTTGATCAAGCTTTCGGGATCGTCGACACGAGGGCCGATAGTGAAGACAGCAGGGAGGATGAATGGGAGCTTCTCAGCGCTCATGGCTTGAACTTCGAACGTGTAGTTTACAGGGGAAATGTCTACACGTACACATTCTTGGCCAGGGAGAATTAAGGCTTTTTTGGTTAGTTTTATGTCTTCTATTTTGTATCCTGTTATGGCTAGGTACTCTGAGGGACCTGCTACCTTGAAGAACAACATGGTTGGTGGTAATGGTGATGGGAGGAGAGAGAAAATTGAAGGGCAGGGAAGTTGCGGTTGAGGGGGAAGAGATCAGGGAGAAGAAGGGAGTTTGTTGAGGGGTTTTGGGTGATCAATGGTTAATGGACGGATGAGTAGGGTTTATTTATAGAGAATTTGCTTTAGAGTTTGACTTGCATTTGTAAAAGATTGACTGCTAGAAAAAAGATTTAGTAGTTTTTTTTTTCTTTTTGGTGCTAAAAAAAAAAAAGATTTGGTAGTTGATACTTACTACTCCTACTCACTAGGTAAAAGAAAGAATTTCCTCATGTGGAAAGTCTCACTTTTTAGGATATGTACAATGCTTCACAAATTTAAGTCAAATTCAAATTCAAAATTTGTCGCGTCTATGCAATACTCATTTTCCTCGTTACACATTATGAACATGGATGCTTGGCATGTGTAATGGCCCAAAGGTGCTTACAAAGAAAAATGAAGATTAAAATATAAACATACGGCAAATATTCATGAGTTTAATGCGTAACTGAGGAAATTAGAGTATTGGAGACTTGGAGAGATCTCAATCCTTTATGAGATGGAGGAGTTAAGACTTAATATTAGATTTTTTTTATTTTTTTTTTTGGCGGATGCATCTCTATAAATGAGCACATCTCCCTGTGTTCTATTCCCTGTCACTGTTTAAGCCTATTTTAAAAGCAAAACGGGAGTTAATGAAACCCGAGGAAATTTATGTGACGAGCAAGATGGCGACATGGCAAGAGACTTAGAATTGACCTGTAACAAAATCCATATTTGGATTGGTGTGATATCAAGGAGTCACTGATGTATTGCAATATATAGTTAACAAAGCACATGGTTGGGGGTGCAATGTGTAGGTTCCAAAAAGGTAGAATTCTCTTCCCAGTTTAGATTGAGGTCATGAAAAATGAAAAACAAAAAAAGACATTTTGGTATGAAACTGTAATTTCTTGAAAGATATTTCAATAGCGTGAATCAGACTACTGCATGATCAACCGACGACCGGATCCATGCGACAATATTCACGAACTCATTCATCAAATTTTTCATTAAGTGTGCTGTTATGTACAAAGTTTCACCTAAATCAGCTCCCAATAACTATTCCATCAACCATACAAATGCAATACACGCCTGACTTCAAAGTCGTCAAAGCCACAAAAAGCAGTGTTCCCATAAACTACCCCGATTGTCCATTGGAATGAAAACCATTGACAAGGCACAGAGGTCTACAGGAGGGATGCAGTTCACCTCTTCTTCTGATTACTGGATTTGACAGCTCTCGTGCTACTTCTATCAGATGATTCCCCTCCTGTCGCCATAACAGCGCCATCTTTTAGTTCATCTGATGTGGAAAGATGATCCATTGCCTGCCCTGCTTCAAGGTGCAACATCAAGTCTTTGAGCTGCACATTTTGGATGATTGCAAAACAAAACTGTCAGTGACTTGAGCAGAATGGGGCAAACTGAACAATCATCTGGGAATAATGACACGTCGAAATAGTGATATAATGAAAAATCAAAATACAGTTAGTTTAGCAGGTTGGCGGACCTGTTCTTCAAGATCGTGTATCTTATCATCCTTCAGTTTAAGAGCTTTCTCCTCTCTGCAGAAATATCAAATTAGAATATACTTCTAATAAAAAAAAATTAGAATATGCTCAAACCAAAGGCACATGTAGATGATGCATCTCTGAACAAGAATATTGAGAGTCAAATGAGTTTGCTTTAAAGAGTGACAGAAACTTGGACCCATTGTTTCAGAAGCACTTTCAAGTGAAACCACCATCCAAAAACCAGTTCTCTGGCAATAGTAAAAACTAAAAAGCATCCAATTAGGAAACAAAATATTTTTGCAACAAAATTTCAGAAGTTAAACTGAATTTGCTACGTCTTAAACCAGTGAAGCAAGTGGGACTGTAGAATCCACATTACATGCTAACTTTCTATACATACTTTGACGCGCTATGCCCCTTTAAAAGTATTAAAAGGATCATCCGTAACCTATTTGCGGTACTTTAGCTAAATCTTACACGCCCTAGTAACAGATCAAGTAAATTGGGCATCAATTAAAGGAATGTCAATGAGATCACATTTCAAGAATAATTTGGAGATCGCCTGACCCAATCCATAAAAGATTAATCACACTTGGACTGGCCTTCCACCATGAGACCTATAAGGCTTAAAAAGGAAAAAACAAAGATCTCAGAATGATCGTACCTTGCCTCGAGTTCCTTTATCTTTGCTTTCCAAATCTGCTGGTTTTTCAAAAGATTTTCATTTATCTGCAGGCCCCCCATTAAGGATAGCATAAGGAACTCAGTTAGTTTCAAGCAACTGGCCTTCTGGCCAAATGATAAAACACGAACAATGGGAAATAGCTTTGACACAAGATGGTAAATGGCCAAAAAAAATTAAAAGTTGAATGTAAGCGAGTATGCTCAGATACATACATCATCTAAAAATTTCTTTTCTTTGACACATCTATCAAGTTTTGCTTGCATCTTCTGCAATTTCAGACTTACGGCCTTCTCCACAGTTTCTGCTACTTCCCTGTCTGTCCCTTCTTTAACTTCTTGCAACAGCAACTCAAAATACTACAGGGAGCACCAGTATATAATATTGTCAAAACAACACAGTTAATCGTTACCTATTGACCAGATTCACTCGAACTCTTAAGTTTAGTACCAGAGAAGACACTTACTAATTTCTGATTCTCAAGTTGTGTAGAGAGAAGTTCATTGTACTCGCTAACAATCTGCTAAGATAAAATCAAGGGGAAAATGTAACCTCTAAAATGTCTAGAAATAGGCTACAGATCTCTAAGAATGAAGAAAACCATACCGCTTCAACTTTACTATTCAAGATAACTTCATTAAATCCAGAATCTCCACTGAACTCACAACTGCCACAATCATTCACAGCATGAGAACAATGAACATTTAGCTCAACCAACTTTCCATCAGTTTTTGATTGAATTAAACGGTGGACATAATTATCCCCAACATAATCCCATACACGCTGAGTTTCCAACTCCAGTGAATAGCAGTGCTGTGTGTCCTTCCAATGCATTATGGCATGACCCTCTTTATACCTGGATCAAATGTTTCCTGGTCAGGAAATTTTATTCAATTAGAACGTAGAAGTCTAGCCTCTTCAGGAGGAACACGTAAAAAATTTGAAAGCTCATGGTTTTAAGTATTGTTTAATAATAATGAGGTGGATATTGGTGTTAATGGACAAAAGATTGCTATGAGCAGTTTGGTTGGCAAAATTAGTTTTACAAATAAGAACATGCAGGAAACTGCATGGACAAACTACAACTCCTTGAATCTTTTTCTTAGATGAAAGAGCAATGAGTGATGAGTCCACTACCTTCCACAGCCCACAAAACCACATATTACACATATCCACAAATTCTCTGATGTTTGACAAATGAAACATGTTGATTTCTCGGGCTGCTGCTGGCAATATCGACAAACCTGAAAAGAACCAGAAAATCATTCAAAAGGGAGAATAGTATAGCAACAATTAACCTTTCAGAAAAAGAAAAGAAAAAACAGGTAAGAGAATGAAAGCAGATATTCCCTAATCGAATACCCATACTAGGAAGTAGGAAGACAGCAAGTCACAGCAATAAATAAACCCTATGGAGTTTGTAAAACTATGCATGTGACTATGTGAGCCCATATGTGATGTTCAAATAACACTGAAGCACAAACAGAAAGCTGAAAAAGATACCGGACAAGAGGAATCAGTCCATTTTGAGATGCAGGAGCAGTGGAAAGAATGATTGCATATAGTCGTGAGAACTCCACCAGTCTCTTGATCTAGTCTCTCTGTACATAAACGAATATAGAAAGCTCATAAGAACCCAAATGGCAAGTGCAAAAAATCAGAAATCACATTTCACAAAGGCATTGGCATGTTAGTAATGGAGAGCATATTAAAGCAACACGCATAATGTCAATCCACACATAGTGACACTTAGTACCATTCTTATGAATGAAAATACAAGAATGTCCTCTGAAGTGATAGCACAGAAGTGCACTTTTGACTAGGAAGTCCGGTTCCCAGAAAGGAAAAAATGGCACCCACATCACATGAATCTATGTAATCCAATGAGTACAGAAACCAAGCCCCAGTGCCAGGACAATTGTTGATATAAATCTGCATACCGACTCCTTTAGTGTAGCAAAAACTTCTGCCAGTTGGACCATAACAAGTTAACAACTATAAACTGAGCTTATAGTATCAGTACAAAACAGAAGGGCTAAGATCTCACTTCTCCCCTTTCCCTTCCCATGCTCATCTCATTGCGTTATAAAAGTTCTACGCTAGTGTCTTCTTTAAGGAAGGAGGAATGTTAGTAAAGTAATATATCTACTGAGTAGAAAATAAAATAAACTTTACCTTATCAATTTTACAACCTACTACTCATGAAGCATTTCAGAACAGTCTTCAATCACAACTAACCAACATATAATGAATTCGTCATAAGGGAAATGCTACTGAGTATATTCAAACATACCTAGGCAAACAGGACAGGTTGGCTGCTCAGTTGTGCTCAAAAGAGAAGCCTGCGCGTGTTCAATAGACCCCGTGTATTGCACATCGATGATAAATAGCACATGACAAGCTTCTGGCTATATAAAAAAAACGCCATATACCACCTAATACTCCGAAAGAATAGCAGGAATTTGCATTTACTTGAATGACCAATTTAAACAAATTGTAATTCAAGAGAAAAACCTCAAGTGATGAATATCTTTTGCCATTAAAATGCTTGTAGAATCCATCTGTTGATCCTTGACTGTCAAATCTAATCAGAACAATATATCTATCTTCCATCTCATCATTCCTTCACAGGATACTCACAATTAGTAATGTTCTAAAATAGTTAAACTACAGATAAATAATATCATCACACAAGAAATCAAATAGGCATCAAATTCTAACCTGACAATTCGCATTTCCAACATATGTTGAATAAACGAACCACAAAACTGGCAAAAGTCTGCATATGTCATGTGATTTGGCACTCCAAGAACACATACAAGTGGTTTCCTCTCAACCTATCCATCATTGATAGTAAATTAGAACAAAATCTTCATTAATAGTAAAAATTCAACTCAATTAATCACATGAAATTGCCAAAATTTCCATTTCAGTAAAATATAATCAATGTAGAGAGAGAGAGAGAGAGAGAGATTAGGGTTTACCGGGAGGTGAGAAGGAGAAGAAGCGACATCGTTGGAGAAGAAATGCATGACACCGCGAGTTTCTTCGATTCTAGGGTTACCGGAGGAAAATGGCAATGCTTTTTGAGTTAACCTGCTCGAATCGCCGGAATCCATTGACAGTGATGAGGATAAGTAGTTTTCCGGCGAATCTTCGGTGGTTTCTGGTGGTGGTGGTGGTTTTGCGGTCACGCTAGCTGAAGTTTCTTCTGACATGATTTCGCGGGTCAATGAAAATAACCGGCGCACAAATTGCTCTGGGTTTTGGTTTTGTACTCAACTATTTGTATTAGTCTACACCTAATCTTAAATTTAATTGGGTTTCCAAGAACAATCTCAATTTCAAAAATTAGATGAACATAATACCAAGTTTTGATTTGTTGAGAACATAAATTGTTGGTGACTACCGTTTCAGAAATTTTAAATATTAACTTTTGGAAAATCATATTTTTTATAATTTTTATATTTATATAGATACAATTATTTACGGTCAAAGGGATGTATTGGAGACCGTGAAAAATAAATATTAAGGTTTTATTCGAAACGGATGAAATATATTACAGATTTACAATTATTGTGGAGAAAAAGAATAGAATGAAGAACTTATCACAAGAAATATAGTTTCCTAAAATATAAGATTGCTTTCACGAAAGGAAAAAAAATCATTTCCCATAAAGAAAAATAGAAGAGGATGCACAAAAAATATTGTTTCTTTAAAGAAAGGAATAAAATAAGGATTTTTTTGGTTCACGACCAAGGGTATTCACCGTCGACCACAGTGACTACCCCCGCGTTGGATTGTAGGCACCTCAAAGGAGATGAAAAGTAGCTTATTGTACACAAAATAGGAGCACTACTTGTACATATCACATTTGACATTTATGTGGAACTCTCCAATGAAGCTGTTGCGATGTGGTTCGGTTTATGGGGAAAGACAAATATATCTTCCAGTCCTCAAGTGTTGTATTTAGATCAGCCATTTTCCTTTGCAATCCCACACAGCAATTGGCGTGCATTGTACAAACCTTATTAAAATCTCTGCTTGGACTACAAAATCCACCAAAATAATTGGTATCCAAAAACCGTAACTTCATTCCAATTTGCTTAACAATTGGATCATATTTTATCTTGTTAAAGGCATCTTGTTCGTATAGATGAGGATATTTCTCTCTTGCGGAGATCCAAAATTTGTAGAATTTAATGGTTCGGTTGTTGGACCTCACGAAAATAAAATCATTACTGGGGAGGTTATTCAAGTCAAAAGATTTTCCGTTGAAATAATCACATGAAGTTTGAAAATCTATATCATTGAAATGCGGAAATGGATCTCGAAACCACATCACATCTGTATCCTACAAAGACAAAAGTGTCAAGATGTGTCAATTCGTGTGAGCATGATACCCAAATTTATTAATAAACAGGAAAATAGGGCTGAAAATCTTTCTTTTTTTTTTATTTTTTGCTCGAATATCTAATATTTCAAATATTTATACTTATATCTTTGGGATCAAATATTCGTATATCTAACTAATATGTTTCCCTCTATTCGTATATAAATTGAAATAAATCGAGGCATGTCGAGGACATTAACAAAAAAAAAAAATTGGGTAGAAGCACAAGGGAGAATTACTTTTAACAATATTCGAACCAAAAAATCTATCAATTCTTTAAAGTCGAAGGAAAAAAAATTTGACAGAGTCGTGCAAGACATCGATTAGTAGTGTTGGAAAACATATTCATATTGTTATTTTAGATTTGCACTTGAAATTGTATTTGTAAATGTAATTTGACATTTCACACATGATAATTTCTCTTTTCCTTGATAAAAAGTAAAAAATACAAATTTGAAGGAACGAGATAGGGTGATTACCATACCGTTTAAACAAAATTGTATCCGAAGCTCAAAAGAGTATGCAAGAATGTAAGTCTTTCCCAAACCAAATCTATATAGCTACGAGTCATGAAAGTGGCAGCATGAGCTATCTCGCTTGAGTGATTTCTCTTGAGAACATAACAATATGTTACCATCATTTTGCATCGAGCATACGCCTTTTCATCAACAGCTATGACCACCAAATGATTCAAAAGCCTAGCCGTGTTATTCCCAATTCTGAAGCTCTCAAGAAAGAGATCAAATATGGAGTTTGGCTCTGCCCATGCATCATTCAACGTTGCTAATATCACTGTGTTGTCTTTCGTTGATGCCGCCTTTAACATCTTTCTTAGCTCGTAATACTTATCATGGACCTATAATTAAATTCATTGTTGGTCCTTTATCAGATGAGCATATATATAAGATAAGTAAGACTCCAACTTAAGAGATCAAATAGTGCGAAAACTTACCAGGTCATCATGAAGGTCTCCAGATAATGAGGTAGAAGTTTCATTGGTATTAGAGATAGAGGAAGAGAAGCCCAAGCTAGGCACAAACTGGCTAAAGTTGTTACGGTTACACTTACAAGAACCAAAGCAGATCATAATGCATGGAACTATAATTGCCAACAATATTACCACAACCTTTTCGATTGTCATTGACATGTTTATTCTGCCTCTTTTTCCTATAGTTTTCCCTTGCAATTCCACTCTCGAAATTGTCCAACTGATTATATAATCATCAATACACTTGAATCGGATTAATTACTAATTAGCTAGGTAATTACCCCTTAACGATCACTCTAATAGCTAGCTGTGGGTAAGCTATAACTAAAGAATTCCTAGACACAGGAGCTAATTAGAGAAGACCAAGAAATGGCATGTGATGTTGGGAGATTCCAAGGCATATATATATATAAGTCAATTTATCTCTTTAACAATTGGCTAATATCAGAAGGAAATCTTGTAGAATTAGCTTAATTCATCCAATGTTCCAAATCCTCTGTCTTCAACTACAAAGCTAAGATAATATCTCCAAGGACAAATAGATAATAAGCTTAGCAAGACTAATTAAGGGTCAGTTTACTTCCACTTAAGTTCTTCTAACATGTCAAACAATAGAAAATTAAATACTTGAAAGGGAAGCATTAGAGGCATATGTATTCGGAAGAGAATCTCACATTTGTATTCGGAAGAAAATCTCATGTATGAACACGAGCACAAACTTTTTAAATTTAAATTTTACTTTTCGCATATTATAATTTTAGAGATATCATTAGACATAAATATTGTCGATTTTGCTTAGATGGATATTTTAGTAAACAAATTAGATATACAAATTTGGTGCATTTAGTAAACAAATTTGATGTTTTAGTAAACAAATAGCATATTTTAGTAAACAAATTTGATATTTTAATAAGTAAATTTGATTTTTTTAATTAAAAAGTTATTTATTTTAGGAAAAAATGGTTTTATTTTTCTAGTAAACAAAATTGATATTTTAGTAAATAAAATTAATATTTTAGTAAGCAAAATGATCAAATATACTAGATTCATTGTCTATTGAATAGATATGTAAGGCTGTAACAACTTCAAAACTAAAAAAAAAATTAAAAAATGTTCAACACGCAAAATTCCAAGCCATTGCTAGGCGAGGCGAGACTTTTGGTCTAACATTCTTACCTTCTAGAGAAAGTATGTGCATACTTTATCGGTCAACTTAATTCAGATGTACAGGAAAAATTAGGCCAATACATGAAGCTACACCTATGTATGACTAGTACTTTTTTTTTTGAACACTATATGACTAGTAGTTGGTTTCCCCTATCTAGTGTTCTCAAAGTTGTTTTTCTTTTTTTTTTTTTTTTGGCTATGATGCACCAATGGATAGTGGACATTTTAAAAAAACATGTAGTTGTAAGATTAATTAGTTTTTGCTTTGTGAGGATAGTCAAACAATTGGTTTGAATGTCTTTAGAGTGGTCAAAAGCTACTCGATCCAATCTGATTCGTTTTTTCAAGTTTTTGACACAATTTTCTCGATCCAAATCCATTTACAAGTCGAACAATTAAACTAAAAAGTGGATTTGACCAAAAACCAACCTACAATTACCCTGACCCTAACCTGAAATGCCCCGACTCTTAACCCAATAGATCGACCCGTTTAACAAGTCTACTTGCAATTACTCTAATTTAAGTGTCAGTTTCGTTGTTTTTCAGTTTTTCAGCAAACGCCAGTCTCTCCTTCTGAAATGCCCCAATCTTTCTAGTTTTTTTTATCTTGTTTAGTTTTTCAGTTTCGTTGTTGGGAATAAAACCAGTCTCTCCTTCTGTGAGAGTTAGTTTGTCCCAATTTTTGGGTATAATTGTCTCTCCTTTTGTGAGAGTACTGTTTATTTTCTATTTCGTTATTCATATGGCGGTACTTCAAATCATCTTCTTCAAGAGGCTTTCTACGATGTCAGATTTGTACGTTCAACAAAGCTATGGCGACAGGCCCCTCCGCGAAAAGGATGTAATATGGAAAACAGCGATTGAAAGGAGACCGTTCGGACTCGTCGAATCTACCATGCTGAATAGTTGTATTACTCGAATGTTATTTGATGTTTTAAAATTACATCTTGTTGTTTCTGATTTCGTTTATAGATGCCGTATGACTTATTATTATGAATGAATTTAATTTTCCTCTCAAAAAAAAAAGTGTGAGTATAAGTTGAGTGGTTCAATGTTAGTACACCCACACACCTAATCTTAACGGGTTTTTCCTTTTTCTTTTGTTTGGTTTTCTCAAAGAGTAAGTGTTGTATGAGACCAACTCATAATAAAATGGGAACAGATTCTCTAGAGTTTTTACTCTAAAGTTCCTCTTTCTCTCACCATTGGATTAGAGAGGGGTTTTGGAACCATTGGATTAGAGGGGGTAACTTTGGAAAATAGGTAGTTAGAGGAGAGAGATAGACAAAAAAAAAAAACTCTACAAAAACTCTAGAGAATAGAACTCTAGAGAATCCAAACACTAATAAAATGGACCACTATTTAGAATTAAAAGAGTCGTTTATTATGAACTGTGATCTCTGTTTCACTTAATTGTGACCCGCGTCTCACAAACGGTTAGAACGACGGTTTTCTCTAATGTTTTGAGGAATTTTGTTATTTAAATAAATAATATTGAAATTAAAACAAACAAACAAAACGTGAGTTGATTTTTTTAGTGCTGCCGGAACTCTTCTCCTCGCGCGCGCGCTCCCCCCCCCCCCCCCCCAACCGGAATTCCAAAGGTGGCGTAAACTGTAAGCTGCCATTGGTAACTCTTTCATCCTAGGTTTTCAAGCTCTGATTCGCCATAAACAGGTAACTATCTCTCTCTCTCTCTCTCTAAATTATCTACTATGTTAGTTGTCGATGTTACTGAAAACTGTGCATTTCAATTTGAGAAAATTAGTCCATAGCTAGGGTTTCTGGGTTTTAGTAATTGCTATTTTTTTCGTTCAGTTGAGTAATCAAATTTCTTGTTAATCTCCATTCAAAAGAAAAAAAAAACTTTATTGTTAATCTGAATAGAAAAACTATGATTCATTGCGCGTTTAATCGACTGTTGCTATTCATTTGAAATTCCTTTTACTTTCTCTCTCCTCATGAATTAATGAAATTCTTCAATAATTAGGGCAATTATTGTTAATCTCCTCATAGAATTCAATAATACTAGGATGGGCTTCAAACCTCGTTGGCTGTAATCTTCACAATCTTTCAAAATATTGATCAAGTACTCGTACAATTTAGGCAGTGCCTTTATAAATGTTTTATACTATAAGCTTAAAAAAGATTCGAAATCAAACTCACAAGTCAGAGCCTTAATTTTGACTTGGAATTTATAATCTACTACTATCAGTTTATTATTTTTATCCTCTATTTGTACAATTGAGCGATTTGAAATTAAAAAAAACAAAAACAAAATCAATCAATGAGTATAAATGTTACAGATGACATCTGTGTGGGACCCTCCAATAAGGTGGTTGTGATGTCGTTTGGTTTGATGGTAAGGATGATGCAAACCTCTTCCAGTCCTCGAGCGTGGTATTTAGGTCCGCTATTTTCTTGTCCATCCCCACACAACAATTGGCATGCATAGTACAAACCTTGTTGAAATCCCTACTTGGTGAACAAAACCCGCCAAAATAATCCGTATCCAAAAACCTAAATTTCAATCCAATTTTCTCAATAAATGGATCATGTTTTATCTTGTTGAAGACATTTTGATCATGTAGACCTGGATATGTCCATCTTGAGGAGACCCAAAACTTATAGGATTCAATGGTTCGATTGTTGGACCTCACAATGTTGAATCCATTGTTGGGAAAGTTGTCCAGGTCGAAGGATTTGCCATTAAAACTGTCACATGAAGTCTGAAAGTCTATGTTGGGAAAAAAGTGTGGAAATGGATCACGAAACCACACAACATCAGTGTCCTAAAAAATAGAAGTTACAAGAAATGTCAACTTCAACACCTTACTTGAATTGACGCCCCCTATTTTCTATGTACCCAGAAAGAGGTTAATATGTTTGATGCCACAAGTGAGAAGGGAAAAATACCGTGAACACAAAGTTGTGTCCCAAGCTCAAAATAGTTTGCAAGAAGGCAAGTCTTTCCCACATCATCTCTATGTAGATGGGGCTCATGAACCTGGCTTCATGAGCCATCTCACTTGAGTGATTACTCTTGAAGAAATAACAATATGAGACCGTCGCTTGGCATCGAGAATACGCCTTTTCATCGACAGCTATGACTAGCAAATGACCCAACAGCTTAGCTGTGTTATTCCCGATTCTGAAGCTCTCTAGGAAGATATCAAATAAAGAGTTTGGCTCTGCCCATGCCTCATTCAAAGTTGTCAATATCACAGTTTTGTCCTCTGTTGAAGCTGCCTTTAGAACTTTTATCAGCTCGTAGTATTCATCATGGACGACCTTAATTAATCAAAGTTTCAATAATTGTAAGAGAATTAGTTAATTTAATTAAATTCAACTTAATTTCTTATTCTGTTTATCTATTATCTATTTTGAGTCTAAGCTCACTTATTCAATTGAAAGACTGAATGACCGAAAAGAAATTGAAAGACTGAATGAAATTTTCAAATTGTTTGGCTTCTTCAAAGAAGCCAATCAATAAAATCGTTGTTTTAAGTAACCTTTGGTTGTACTGGTACAGTCGGAGACTTAGCTTGAAACATTGTGCTAACTAGAATAGGTGTGAGGCTGATTAACACAACCCATATAGGGCAAATAAAAACTCTTTGCTGAAACAAATTCAACCAAAAAATTAAACTCATGGCTGTAGGCCCAACTATTGTTGATTACGATACAAAGTAAATCTCAACTTCAAAAAGTTGTCAACTACCTAATAGTACAATCATATCTGAATCGATGGTCGGAAAAGGCAATACACATTGTATTATCTACATATGCTACGTAGGTATATGCCGTATGACCACTCACTAATCTTCCCACATGACGTATATATAGAAGCCTCTACAGGCCAGGACTACACCAACAAAAATACACAATATATAAAGATCCGACAAAAACAGAGTATATATGTGTTGGAACCAATTCAACCAAAAACTTATTACTTCTGTTAGTGGAGACTAACAGAAAGATGGATTCCGATATTAGATTCATATATACTATATGAAGGGGAAGAAGAGGAAGAGAAACTCACCGGTTCATCATGAAGATCTCCCGGAGTTGAAGTTTCATTAATACCATAAAAAGGAGAAAAGAAACCCAAGCTAGGCAGAAACTGACCATAGTTGTTGCATGAAGCGAAATAGATGACAATACATGCAACTGATATTGCCAATGACCAAGCCACCATTTTAGAGATCTTTGCAATATTCATTGGATGCTTTTCTAATTTTGTTGATGACGAATACTCCATCGTCATAATTAAGCTGCTACTCTCACCTTTTTTGATCCCTTCATGATTAGCCTCCATTTTCTCACTGCTAAAAATCCACAACTCTTTAATATGAAGGTGATAATTCCTTAATCCTTAATCATCCATTATTAGATAGCTATTTATCACATGATTATTGGTTAGCCAGCTGCATATCCTGAATTAGTTCAGAAGCTAATGAATTAAATTAAGAGTTTCTTTCTAATTGGAGAATTTAGGCATGTGTATGTGGGGAAGAAAGTGGGGAGGTTTCAAATTTAGAAATTTTGGTGCCGATGAACAAAACCCTAGAAATCAGATTTCATTAGTGATTTTCTGCAATGAACTTGTTTTGTTTGTAGCTTTTATGATTCTTTTTGGATTTGATTTTCATTTTAAATTGTAACCTTTATTTTTGGCAAGGCATCTCCAAAGTATTGAGATCAAATCACAAGATATTGAAGCATGTCCGAGCTTTTATGGTTGTTTTTAGATTGTGTTTTTTTATCATTATCCAAGTGAAATGAACTTGTTTATTGTTGCTTCTATGGTTGTGTTTTGGAATTGATCTTTGGTACTGAATTGTTACCTTTATTTCTGACATGGAATATCCGAAGTATGGTGACCAAATCACAAGATATTGAAGCATTTCTTAGCTTATATGGTTGTTTTTATACTGTTTATTTATTCATTTTTCAAGTGAAATGAACTTGTCTGTTGTAGCTTCTATGATTGTTTTGGAATTTGATTTTTCGTATTGAATTGTTACCTTTTTTTATTTTCACATTGGATATCCAAAGTATGGAGATCACGTCGCAAGATATTGAAGCATTTCTTAGGCCCCAACCACTTGGTAGGGCTGATTCATTTGGCCAATTATTCAAAGGCCATATCCCTGTGAATAACAGTTATGGGCTTCAAGAGATGGATGTGGCGATCAGGGTGTCACGGCCTTGTAAAGGAGATCAAGATAAGGATATTGAAGCACAGTTTAATGTATGTTTGATTTTCATTATTTGTGATTATGATCTTCACTTTTCCTATCTTATTGACTTGAAAGCTTGTATGTGTTTCAGTTATTAATGTTTGACGCCAAATGAGCTTTGTTTCTAGTTATATATTATTAGACACTGTTTTTGATGCTTGAGGAAAGTTTTTTAGCACATTGGTCAATTTCATGGAGCATCTCCCTCATCCTGGAATGCACTCCTATAATCATGTTCTGTTTATAATTCCATTTGTTATTGCTGTATTTCTAACTTGTAAGCTTCTTAGTTTGTTTTTCCATTTTTTTCTTTTCCATGTTATATATAGAAGCTTTTTTAGCTTCGAGAGTTGCTTAATTCTTCTTTTACTTTTTGTTTTGGTCAAAAGAGTTACTTAATTCTGATGTCTGTAAAATTCATCCAATGTTTCATGTTTAATGTTCTTTCCTTCCTCCATTGATAAATTTTTTGGCATTATACTTGTTTTTGTTGATGTTACCTGTAGAATGAGTTGAAGTTGCGTTCTCTTCATCATCGAAATATTATTGGTTTGATTGGATTCTCTGTGACAAAGGAGCACTTTTACCTTGTGTATGAAATAGTACAAGCCAGACCATTGTCAGAAGTCATTGATGGTCAGTTGCTTGTTTGCTTTCTCCAATTACTTGATGTTTGTTGTTTTTTTTTTGAGGTCATTTTGTTGTGTTTGAATTTTGAAATAGGTATAATCCTTCATATTTGATACTAAATTGAAATGAGGATGTCCGCATCCTATCCCTGGACCACCATCCTCCCTGTTTTCCCTGTTCCAGTTGTCAATATTGACTATTTGAACACTGAAGTAAGAAAAGTGCCAACTTTGCAAAGATCATTTCTGTAAATTGCAAAGACGAAGATTTCAATGTCACCAATGCATTTAAAAGGATAGAATAGGATTTTCCTCAATAGCTTACGCTTGCTTAGTTTGTGTGAAATCAAATAGATGTAAAAGCAAAGGAAGTAAGAGACTGCTTCAGTCTGCTCCTCCAGTGTTGGATTTACCATATACTTATTTGCTTACTTGTTCTAATATCTGATTAAGTTGCATGAAATATATGCATACGAGAATTATTTTAGACGTAAGATGTTTGCCTAAAGTTATTCTTGATCAAGCAGGCTTGACGTGGGAGCAAGCATTAAGAATTCTTAAAGGAACTGTTTCGGGGCTGGCTTATCTTCATAGTCATCCAGACAGGCCAATTGTGCACTCTAACATCTGTCTCAGCAATATACTTGTTACTAAGGTACTCTATTTAGGGAAATTGGATTTGGAAAGTTTGTAGGTTTCCACGTATCTATATGTTTATTCTTATTAAATTTTGCTGACCTATCACGTTTCTCTTCAATTTTTAGGAGTTTATGCCTAAAATAGTTGATTTTAGGTATTGTGTACTGGAAGGGCAAGTGTGCATCAACAATAGTCCCAGATACTATCCTTCAACACAAGAAGGTATGTTTTATTCTATTTCTTAGTGAGAAGTCAGTGTAGATTGTAAATTCTTGCTGCGTAGATTGGTATAAAAGAACATTCAGGACATGGTCCCATGCAACTAGCTGATAGGATATAAATTATCAAGTTATATTTAGGCCTTGGATGGTCTTCGTTTTTCCCTACTTTGCATATGAGAACCCTCAAGTTGAGCACATTTGTAGCTGGGCCTTGTAAGTGACATGAGCCAAATTAAGATATTTAAGATAAAAGTATTTCTGGTCAAATGTCTTGTTAATACCTTCCAGTCCTTTGTGACTTCTTTTTTTCCTTTCTAAATTCTGAATTTTCTTTATCTTATGAGTATTCTTGACACAAGATGTACTGACAATCGTACATCCGTATCAGTTAATTTGTACTACTTCTATTCTTCTGTTTTTCTGTAATACAATTCAACCTGGACTTTGTTTGATGCCACTGTGCCAGAGTACCATATTCAATTCAGCCTGCAAGCATATTCATTCTTATTGTGCTAAAGTAGTCCATCTCTCTTGTACTTGACAAACAGGCCTGGCTACTGTGAGGTCGGACATTTTCGCTTTTGGACTTCTTGCCCTGCAGCTGATTACCAAAGATGGTAGGACAGCTTTTGCTGTGGAGGAAGGTCCAGGCATGTCTCTCCACCACATTCTTGATCTGTATGTCCCTATATTCAAAGAGAAAAGGAACCTTGTCCATGCATCATATGGGCAACGTAAGGAATCGGGAAAGTTAACGCAAATGATTGTCGACTGTTTGGAGAGGGATTCCCGGGTCAAGTTGAAAAGTTTACACAAAGATTTGATTCTGTTAAGCTTAGCCAAATAATTTTAGCACGCCGTATTAGCTCAACAGATTAGCTGTGTACAAATTCCAAGATCCTTGATCCAGTGAGTTCTATTCTGCTCAACTGTAGCTGGTATGTACAGAAGAACTCAGCAGCAGCAGTAAAGATCATGTATGTTGTGGCTCTGTATGTTTGGTTTTTAAATTTTTTTTACTGGCTCTTAGAATTCAATAATACTATGGTGGACTTGAACCTCGTTGGCTGGAATCTTCACAATGTATGAAAATACTATATAAGCTTAAAAAGATTCGAAAAATCAAGATCAGAAGTCAGAACCTTATTTTTGACTTTGTATATAAAATTACTACTATCAGTTTGTTAATTTGATCCTCTATTTGTACAATTGAGCGATTAAAAAAAAAACAAAACAAAAAAAAAACAAAATCAATCAATGAGTATGCATGTCACAAAAGATGTTTATCCCCACATATTACATTTATCTGGAACCCTCCAAAAAGGTTGTTGTGATGTAGTTTGGTTTGATGGTAATAACGAAGCAAACTTCTTCCAGTCTTAAAGTGTGGTATTTAAGTCAGCTATTTTCTTGTCCAACCCCACACAACAATTGGCATGCATAGTACAAACCTTGTTTAAATCTTTGCTTGTTGAACAAAACCCTTCAAAATAATCTGTATCTAAAAACCTGAATTTTAATCCAATTTTCTCAATATATGGGTCAAATTTTATTTTGTTGAAGACATCTTGATCATGTAGACCTGGATATGCCCATCTTGAGGAGACCCAAAATTTATAAAATTCGATGGTTCGCTTGTTGGATCTCACATAGTTGAATCCGTTGTTTGGATCATTGTTCATGTCGAAGGGTTTGCCGTTGAAGCGGTCACATGAAGTTTGAAAATCTACATCGGGAAAAAAGTGTGGAAATGTCACGAAACCACACAACATCGGTGTCCTGAAAAATAAAAGATACAAAAAAAAAATGTCAACTAGTTAACCAAAAAAGAGGTTAATTTAACACAAAAACTTGTATAGGCGGCCACGGCCCACGAGGGAGACATGATATAGAAAAATACCGTGAAAACAAAGTTGTGTCCCAAGTTCAAAATAGTTTGCAAGAAGGCAAGTCTTTCCCACATCATCTCCAAGTAGGTGGGGCTCATGAACCTGGCCTCATGAGCCATCTCACTTGACTGATTACTCTTGAAAAAATAACAATGTGAGACCGTCGCTTGGCATCGAATATACGCCTTTTCATCAACAGCAATGACTAGCAAATGATTCAAAAGCTTAGCTGTGTTATTCTCAATTCTGAAGCTCTCTAAGAAGACATCAAATACGGAGTTTGGCTCTGCCCATGCCTCATTCAAAGTTGTCAATATCACTGTTTTGTCCTAGGTCGAAGCCGCCTTTAGGACTTTTCTCAGCTCGTAGTGTTCATCATGGACGACCTTAAATAATCAAATTAAGTTCAATTATTGTAAGAAAATTAGTTAATTAATTCAATTGATGTCAACTTCAGTTATTATCTGAATGATAGTTACTGGCTATCGGTATTATTTGTTTGAAGTCTAATTAATCTTCAAAGAAGACAATTGAAAGAAAGTAAAACCATTGTCTTACGTAATTAACCTTTGATTGGACTGGTGTACAATTGAAGACTGGAAACATAGTATGCTAATAACTAGAATAGTTGTGTGTTGTGAGGCTGATTAACTGTGCGTGTTGGAATCAACTCAACCAAAAGACTTAATACTCGTCGAAAAAGCTAAGGCTTTAGCTATGCTACATATGTATATGTCGTATGACCACTCACTAATTCGCCCACGAGACGTTTACAACAAACCCCTACACCAACAATAATGCACAATAAAGCTCCAACAAATTAAAAACAGAGTACTAGTGTATGTGTCGAAACCAATTCAACCAAAAGTTTATTATGTTTGTTGCCAGTCGATCGAGACTTGGCACAAGGACGCTTTCCGACATTATATTCACATAGTACTATAGAAAGGGGAAGAACAGGAAGAGAAACTCACCAGCTCATCATGAAGATCTCCTGAAGTTGAAGTTCCATTGTTGATACTATGAAATGGAGATGATGAGAAACCCAAGCTAGGCAGAAACTGACCATAGTTGTTGCATGAAGCCAAGTAGACCACAATACATGCAATTGATATTGCCAATGACCAAGCCACCATTTTAGAGATCTTTGCAATATTCATTGGATGCTTTTCCATATTCATAATTAAGCTGCTAATACTCTCACCTTTGATAATCCCTGCTTCATTATCCTCCATTAAGAAGGTGATTATTTCTTTCTTAATCCTGCTTTGATCATTCCATTATTAGCTAGCTTATATCACATGATTAGCCAGCTGCATATATATTATCCTAAATTAGTTCAGAAGGTAATCAATTAGTAAAATGAGGATGCAGTTTCTAATTGGAGACTAATCAAGGGCATGTGGGATGTGGGAACGAAAGTGGGGAGGTTTCTAAGCATATATATAGTCATATAGACATATAATATGAGGGATCTCTAATATAATTAATTGTTAAGAAATAATACTAAAATAGTAACATAATTAAGAACAACAGGAGACTAGTTAATGAAGAGAATAAGGAGATGATATATTATTCATTCAACTTTTATATAACAGTACGATCATATATAGCTTCATATATACGTACATGAAATTGAGTTAGGGAATAATTGATTGATTGGGGGAGTTAAACAAATTTCACTTAATGTGAGAATTAAGTGATGAAGTTGAAACGTATGAGGAGTTAGAATATTGACACCCATCTCATTAATATCATAACATTAATATTTTTGTTTTTGGTTCACGGAGGCCGGGTATTAACGCCAATCGACCATAGTAACTATTCCCCGTATTGGCTTGTAGTCACCTCAAAAAATGTGACAGTTAGCCGATAGATTTAAGGTTGCTCAATGCTCAAACCGAAATTCAAATTCTCAATCTCAGTTAAGAATAGATGAGTTTATACCACTCAATTACATCATCCCCTGGTTTAATTTATTACGTGTATGATTAAGTCTATGTCAAAGTCTAAATGAGATGGCTGCATGAATTCATATGCATCCCAAAAATAACAATAATTTATTTCAACACCTCAACTTCTACGTGCTAAACCAGGTAGTGAGTAATTAAAATGGGTGCTTATTTTGGTGGTAGTAATATTTTGTGGGTCAAACCTAGGATTTATGCATAATACAAATGATGCTTCTTCCCGGAAGGAGCAACAAAGTCGCCCAACTTGGGCCACTTGTTTCTCGAACAAGAAAACATTTTGTTTCTTTTGTGGAACTTATGATGGACTAGGATTTTGGAAATTTATTGACATCAATATGTTTTTCTTTTTGGTTTTAATCCAAAAGGATTTTTTCTTTTTCTTTTGAGAAATCCAATTTGATATTTACTATGTTGCGACGACTTTATAGCTATGTTTTGCAATAGTGATTGTTGCAGAAAGATTTTTTCACATATTAATGCTCAATTAAATAGTAGAATGAATTATGATAAATTAGGATCTATATAATATTCAAAACAATCTTTTTTTTTGGGGAGTTTTAATCCAGAAAGGTGATTATTTGAGGATAAAGAAAACAGAAAGTGGTATGGTGGAGTTAGACAAACCTTTCAAATGACGCCTTTTAAAAAATAAAAAAAAAAAACACCTCCCAATTGACTTATAGCTTGTTTCATTCCCTCTCCTTTGAAAAGAAAACAACATTTTAAAAAGGGATCCAGATAAAAAATTAAAAAAAACCGAAAACGTGAAATGTAATTTGTCTTGCAAGTGCAAAGTCCACGCACTTCTATACAATTAAATTAAGAATGTATACAACTATACATGTGCTGTAGGAAAATATAGAATGTCTTATTTGATCAATAGTTGGGACTTGGGAAGTACTACTGCACTACCACTCAAAAAAAAATAAAAAATAAAAAAATCGATGTCTTTCTAGCCATTTGGCTCAACAGATTAGTTGTACAAAATCCTAGATTTTTTTTTTTTTTGGAGAGGTGAGAGACTGACTAGACCTTTCTACTTAGGAGGTGGGGAAATTGTTAGTATGAGAACTTGATCCCAAATCAAAACCGTGCCATCAGAAGGATGCTCCCAACTGAGCTATCCTCGCACCTCAAAATCCTAGATCTTTGATCACATAAGTTCAATATATTCTGCTTCTTCCTGACCAAATCTCTACCCTGATTTTAGAATACAATAATATACTAGTATGGACTTTAAGCATTAAAAGCTAACCTCGTTCATTCCATGGATCTTCACAATTTTTGAAAACATAAGATCAAGTACGATTTAGGCCGTGCATTTATAAATGTTTATATAAACAGTAGTCTTATTTTTTTATTTCACAAAAATTTCTGTAAAACGGTTTTTTCATAATTTTTGATGAGACGGGGTCACTTTTTAATGAAATAAGGGTCACTGCTCACTATAAGTGACCCCTATATATTGTTAAATTGTAACCTCATTATTTTTCTGTGAGTTGGTCTCAAACAAGATTTACTGTATTTATTTTATATTTTGAAAGCAAACAACCTCATAATCTTAAAAAGATTCGAAAAAACAAGCTCAGCAATCATAATCATATTTTTACCTTTTAAAAAAACCGGTCAGAACCTTATTTTTGACTTTGAAATTTATGTCTACACTCAACTTATTATTTTGATCTCTCTATTTGTACAATTGAGGGATTTATAAACAAAAAGTACCACAACACACGAGATGTATGAAAATTAAAATCAATTAATATATGTCACTACATACTACATTTATGTGGAACTCTCCAATTAGGTCGTTGTGATATCGTTTGATTTGAGGATAATGATGCGAATTTCTTCCAATCTTCAAGCATGGTATTTAGGTCCTCTATTTTCTTATTCAACCCCACACAACAATTGGCATGCATAGTACAAACCTTGTTAAAATCTCTGCTTGGTGAACAAAACCCGCCAAAATAATCCGTATCCAAAAACCTGAATTTTAATCCAACTTTCTTAATAAATGGGTCATGTTTTATCTTGTTGAAGACATCTTGTTCATGCAAACCTGGAAATCTCCATCTTGAAGAAACCCAAAACTTATAGAATTCAATGGTTCGATTGTTGGACCTCACAAAATTGTATCCGTTGTTGGGAGAGTTATTCAAATCAAAGGGTCTTCCGTTGAAACGGTCACATGAAGTCTGAAAATCGTAATTGGAAACAAAGTGTGGAAATGGATCGCGAAACCACATAACATCGGTGTCCTGTAAAATAAAAATTACAAAAAACAATAAGTCTTGTATAAAACCGTCCCAAACAATATCACTAGTTGATAAAAATGAGGTTAATTTGACGCCACAATTGAGAGAAAAATACATACCGTGAAAACAAAGTTGTGTCCCAAACTCAAAATAGTTTGCAAGAAAGCAAGTCTTTCCCACATCATCTCCATGTAGACGGGGCTCATGAACCTGGCTTCATGAGCCATCTCACTTGACAGATTACTCTTGAAAAAATAACAATGTGAGACCGTCGCTTGGCATCGAGAATACGCATTTTCATCAACAGCAATGACTAGCAAATGATTCAAAAGCTTAGCTGTGTTATTCCCAATTTTGAAGCTCTCTAAGAAGACATCAAATATAGAGTTTGGCTCTGCCCATGCCTCATTCAATGTTGTCAATATCACAGTTTGGTCCTCTGTTGAAGCTGCCTTTAGAACTTTTCTCAACTCGTAGTATTCATCATGGATGACCTTAAATAATCAAATAAGTGCCAATTATTGTAAAAAAAATTAGTTAATTTGATTTATGTCAACTTGATTTGATCTTATAATGTTGTATATATCTTAACGATGGTCATATTTATATGAAGTCTAAGCTCACTCATTCAATTGAAAGACTATGGAAATAAATTTTTAACAATTGTTTGGCTTCTTCAAAGAAAGCCAATAGAAAGAAAGTAAAACCATTGTCTTACGTAACGCATCACTAGAATAGTTGTGTGTTGTGAGGTTGATTAACACAAACCAAATAGGCAAATAATAACCGTATTGTTGGAACCAACTCAACCAAAAAACCTAATAATACAGTCATATCTAAATTGATGGTCCATTGAAAAAGCTAAGGTTATACACATTGTACTATTTACATAAGCTACATACATAAGTATATATGACTAGTTGACCATTACTCACTATTTTCCCCACGAGAGGTTTACAAACCCCTACACCAGCAATAATGCACAAGAACACTCCAACAAAAACAGACTAACAGAGTATATATGTGTACAAAGTTTGGAACCAACTCAACTAAAAGCTTATTACTTCTGCTAGTCGAGCCTAGTAAAAAGACCATTTTAGACCTTAGATTTAGGCTTTGTTCTCTTCAACAGAATGGTGCGGGACGGTGAGAAATGGAACGGAACAGAACGGAACGGCGCGACGCGGATATATAATACAAAAAAATGTAAGATAAAATGAAGTACAGAATGCGGAACGGAACAGAATGCAGCATAAAAACAACGAAAAGAACAGGGCCTTACATTTACTAAATATAGAAGAGGAAGAGAAACTCACCAGATCATCGTGAAGATCTCCCGAAGTTGAAGTAGTTCCATTGATACTACTATAAAAAGGAGAATAAGAGAAACCCAAGCTACTAGGCAGAAACTGACCATAGTTGTTGCATGAAGCCAAGTAGACCACAATACATGCAACTGATATTGCCAATGCCCAAGCCACCATTTTAGAGATCTTTGCAATATTCATTGGAGGCTTTTCTAATTTTGTTGTTGATGATGATGATGATGATGATGAGTATTGCTCCATATTCATAACTAAGCTGCTACTCTCATCATCTTTGATAATTATCCCTTCATTATTATTATCCTCCATTTTCTCACTAGCTCAGCTCGCTATAATAAACCCAACTCAATATATCCTTTGATATATACTCCTATGAAGGTGTTTATTCCTTAATCATTCAATTAACTAGCTATTTATCACATGATTAGCCAGCTGCATTTCCTGAATTAGTTCAGAAGCTTTGAATTAAAATGAGGTTGAAGTTTCTAATTGGAGAATTATCGAGGCATGGCATGTGCATGTGTATTTGGGGATGAAAGTGCCTGGGGATGAGGTCTCTAAGCATATAAGGCTCCGTTTGATTCATCTGGACATAACTGAACTGAACTGAACCTAAATTTTGAATTGATTTTTTTTTAACTTGACTGTTAACTATTTAAAATTCGTCTAAACATATTCAATATTAGACTCATTTGAAAGTATGCTTTGATATCTTTCCGATGACATAATTAGCTATCATCATTAATTCATTTCAGAATAGAACGTTACCTGATTGATAAAGTTACATATGAACCGAAATGAAATGGACTAAAACAAATTGAATTTAAGTAAAATTAAGTTGAATCAAACAGAGGCATATACACTACAACAAAGCATCAATTTAGCTACCGAAAAATCGGTCTCAAAATGAGAAATTTCGGTCGCTAATCGGCCTTAGCCACCGAATTGCAACCCATCGAATTCGGTCGCTAAAAGCCTGGTGGCTAAATTAGCTACCGAAAAATTAGCCACCGAATAGACACCCATTTTACTTCGGTAGCTAAATTTGCTACCCTTGGTATCGGTTGCAATTTAGATACCGAATAGTTCAGTTGCAAAATTAGTGACCCCTTTGTTCAGTTGCTAAATTTGCAACCGAATACTCGGTTGCGAAATTAGCGACCCCATTGTTCAGTTGCGAAATTAGCGACCCAAAAAATATCTATGGCAAAATTCGCTACAGATATT
The DNA here is from genome assembly GCA_038025085.1 of Tetragonia tetragonoides. NCBI lineage: Eukaryota > Viridiplantae > Streptophyta > Magnoliopsida > Caryophyllales > Aizoaceae > Tetragonia > Tetragonia tetragonoides. The sequence goes on along the minus strand of CM076151.1, from coordinate 4,257,458 downwards.
CGGTTGCTAAGTTTAGCTACCGAAATTTGGTCTCCTATTTAGCAACTGAATTTTTGTAGCTAAATCGTAGCTAAATTTAAATATTTGATTTTACCTCTAAAACTTAGAGACTGAAATTAAGTAGCTAAACCGTGGCTAATTTAGCGACTGAAAGTCCTTTATATTCTATTACCTGTCAACAATCATAATAATATAAAACACGCAACAAAATAGTATTCAAAGTACCTGATTATATTACCTGTCAATAATCCTAATAATAAAAATAGCATAGCAATTCGAATACATTAATTCAAAAGTAGTATCTCAATACATCATTTAAAACTAAGTCCATCGAGGTCTGCAATATCGAAATAGTCCCATAATACCAACGCACTAGCTAGTCAAGTTCCATTAGCAAAAAAGAAAACTACGCAACTGCAACAAAAAGAAAGTCCACATAGCCAAAAGAAGTCCACATGGAAGAGTTACGCGATGGCTGCATCTCCATCAGGGTCGCGTCTGTAATCAGGAGTATTGAAAGCAGAGTAACCAGAACAACAACCCTATAGTTGCTGAGACAACTCATCCATTTATCTTTTCAAAGCAGTCATTCCCTGAACATAATTTATCCAGTCCTCCTCACTTTTTTTCCTCTCCTCCTCATAGCGTTTCCTATCCTCCTCACTTCGTTTCCTATCCTCCTCACTTCGTTTCTTGTAATCCTCAAAGTTTTCTTGTGTAGTCCTTAGCGCTTCTTGCAGCTCCACAACGATGCTTGGCGGAGGCATTGGAGTCTTTGATTTTTCGGGGGTTGGATAGTAGAAGTCAGCTAGGTTACCTAGTCCATAGACCATGCCCTTCTTAGAACGACCACCAACAGCATCAAAGAAACAATCTATATCTTCTTGACTATCTTTCTCAACATTCTTTTTTTTCTTCAACTCTTGGTACTTATCCTGCATATTCATATGAACCGATCAAAGCCAAAACTCACAGTAGCGTGAAACAACAAAGCAACAACAACACATTACAAAAATATAGCAATGTACTTTACAAATATAAGGGGAGTGTTGAGCTGTTGAAATAATATTACATAAATAAGAATCTAGTAGTCTAGCAATCTTGAATAACAAAGAAAAAAAATGCATAGGAAGATGATTTTGGTGAGCTTATGGTGTATACTCAGTAAATATACTTCTCTCCAGTGCTATAAAAACAACATATGCCTAATAACAAGTACAGGTCAAGAAATGCACCGCAAACTATGTAAGGAACCTGCCCCTCAGAGTCAGGAAGTAAAATTTATGCGACTCAGAATCCACATCAGGTATACTTGAATACTGTACTTATAACCATACAGTCACAGAATGAGGCCATTTAAACATCAGAAAATACTACTGAACCATTGCATTTCCCAGCCCACTTCAAGGGTTAAAATAAACAGCTCCTAAATGACTGTTGAGATTCAGACTCAGAAGGTTCAACAATAGCACGACAATATGCCAATATAGTCCTTATCTACACTCAATTATGTATGGATTTGGTGGTTAAATGACTGATGAGATTTTGTCTAGGAGAGTCCATTGATTAAACTTGCTTGTCTTCCTTTTCCATTTCCCTCTCTTAATGATTTTTACAATACATTCGGTCTTATAAGAAAAGCTTACCCCTCATTCAATATTCCAGACTAGCTTTTGACAGTCCTACTAACTTAACTTGGTAACAAATCAGAAGGATCTACTCAGAGAAGCAAACTAGGATACTAGAATTCAATAAATCCAACAAAAGGTAGAAATCATTATTTCTCTAAAAACAAGATGGTAAGGTATCCCCAAAAACACATGGACATGCAAAATGGTTACTTACCCATGTTTTCTTGGACCGTTCATCAACAAAGAATTTGTCGGGTTTTTGACGTGATTTAAGGAACCAATCAGCCGGTGAGAGGATCTCCTTAGTTGCTTTGAACTGTTGCCAAAGTTTCAAGTAAATAAGTTAGAAAATTTAAGTTGACTTCAAAAATGTTGAAGCTAAAATAAAAGACCGGTTACTTACATGACGACGGGCCAACTCTCGAGTAGATACTGAACCCTGCATATGTAGTGTGCCCTTCTTAGATCCTGTGAGCTTATTCTTGGAGAATCGTTCTTCTTCTTGAACTCTGGTGTTTGCCTAATCTTCCTCAATTGTTTTCTAACATCTTTACTCATCCATTTAGGAGCATTTGGGGTAGTCATTGCTTTGTAGACCATGTTTTTAAGATTCTTAGCACCAGTGAGCTCAAACTCTGACTTAACATGATTGTCTAATGCTTCATGCCAATGGAAACGTTGCTACAAAACATAATGATAAATAATTTGAATGTTGGCAAGTTAGAATACATGTAAACAACAAGAAGCTAACATATAAACAGATGTTAGTTAGTTAACCTTAAAGTCTCTCCACCATTGCTCTTTCGCATGTGGTGTTGCTTTTCCCCAGCATGTGCAAGGTTCCTCATAGTAGTTTTGGATGCTTTTAGTGACTCCACGTACAACTTTGTTGTGCTCAAACCTTTTAAATAAACCAAATATACAGAAAATCTATTTGGACACAGTAAAAGAAAGAGAATTAAAGTATTTGACTAATACATAAACCATAATACTAACCATAAGACATTTGGATGCAATTCTTTGGGTTCCAAAATCACTTCATCATCATCAGATCCACCATCACTTTGCCTATCATCGTCATCTTCATCTTCACCAAGCCCCTGTGATGGTGATGGTGGCTATGTCTCATCATCATCCATAGGATCCTCAAAAGAACCTCTACCTAATCTAGAGTTAGTTGGAGCCATCTGCATTTCAAAAATAGCAAGAACTGTCATGACAAAGCTTACTTTTTAACTAAAAACAGAGCAACAATAGTTATAACTTTGATAACAAGTCGAAATTGTGCATTACTTTTTTCCTAGCTTTACAACACCCAAAAACAGCAACCTGCAAGTGTATGTTTCTATCTGGAATTTTAGATCAAATTCTATTCACATACATGGACAAAAACACCTTCTAACATGCATAAATGGTCTGCATTGCTACTACAATACATATGCTGAGTTTAAATGAAGTTTACAACATTATACCAAGTAGAACTCAATGCTAAATGTGCAGGTTTCAGGTCTAAATACAGCAGAAAAATTCAGCATGAAAAGGTTGCCAACATCACCGTTTCAGCTCACAAATACTCAACCAAACTGAATGACATTCATTGCACACATAGTATACTTACTAATAAATGAATTTCACTCATTTTATATGCAAGAATCAAGTCCGAATAAGCAGATCTGAATAATTACAATTAACGCTACTAAAAGACACCACTATGGATATGAATGATGCAACAGTACTATCAATGACATTGGTTTTTCTCAAAAAGAAGCAAATATTTATATTTTGAAGGACAAGTAAAAGTTACACTAATCACAATTCCTAATTGCCAATCACCAAAGTTAACAAAGTTTGGTTAAGGGGAAGAAAAGAAGCAACTCTGATTTCCATTTCCAATTCCAAATGATCTTAAAAAAGGTTAGAGTGAAAACAGTAGTGCAAAACCTTGTTATCTTATTACATTGACAGATTTCCTCTCATAGTCCTCTGTGTTTTTCCTTTTCCTAAGCTAACAAATACAAGTAGATATTAAGGAATAGGGAATGGGCTAAAAACAGGGTAGGGTTTTCAATAACATAACAAGTGTCAAATCAAAAGCAAAATAGATAGAATTTAGCCAAAAACCCAGAAACTGTATTCAACCATTAACATTTAAACACACACACACACACACACAGAGAGAGAGAGAGAGAGAGAGAGAGAGAGGGAGAGAGAGAGCAATTTGTCAATTCAAAAGAAAAGTAAAATTGACTTCAAAAACCAAGTCATTCATATAGGGAGTTGCAGTTTATAAGCCTCTTTGCCCTTCTATTGGCATCACTTCAAATAATCCATCAAACACATTCACAAACATTTGATTGGGTCACTTGTATCATTAAATCAAAATAAAATCAGCCATAGAAAACAAAAAACACGATGGGCAGAATTATCAAACCCTAATTATAGAGAGAGAGGGGGGATAGATGATTACCAAAGAAACGTGGAATGGGTCGACCACCTCCGTCGACCTCGAGCACTGGGGAATTGATCGCCTGATATCAGTTCGCTTGTGAAAGTGAAGGGTTTGATAATGGGAAGTAGGGTGGGAATTGAACTGGGGAAGGGGAACTGCAAAGAGACGTGGTGAGCAAGGGAAGGGTTTAGTGTTAGTCGCGGGAACTGAATAGTCTTCCCTCTCACGTTTGTTTGTTTTTTTTTTTTTCTGTCAAGTATAAAAGCCCATAAATTCTAGGTTGCCATTTTAGAAACGAATTTTGAGACTCATTACAATTTCGTCTCTAATATTAGCAACCGAATAGTTACCAACTTAATTTTGGTTGCCAATTTAGAAACGGAATTATAGTTCAGTTGAAAGGGTCTCTAAATTTTGGAAATTTGCTACCCATAAATTTAGGTCTTCGATTTTCATAAAAAGAAAAAAAGAAAAAAAAGAAGGTCGCCAGTTTAGATACGCTTTTGAGACCCAATATAATTCAGTCTCTAATATTAGAGACCGAATTGCTACGAACTTGATTTTGGTTGCTACTTTTGAGACCAAATTATAGTGCAGTTGCTAAAGGGTCTCTAAATTTTGAAAATTGCTACCAATTTTTATTCGGTCTCTAAATGTAGCTAAAACACTTCATTCTTGTAATGATACATATAGACATATAAAATCATCTCTAATCTAATTAATTAATTACGTAGTATAAATAAGTTTATGTGTAAGTCTATATAGTTCTATAGAGATGGCTGCATGAATTCATCCCAAAAAATAACAATAAAATATTTCAGCTCGTCAACTTCTACGTGCTAAACCTGGTGAGTAGTAATTAATATGGGTGGCTTATTTTGGTGGTAACACCGTAATAGTGAGTAATATTTTGTGGGTCAAACCTAGGATTTACACATAATGCAAGCAAAGTTGCCCAACTTTGGGCCACTTGTTTCTCGAACAAGAAAACATTTTTGTTTCTTCTGAGAAATTTATGATGGACCAAGGACTTTGTAAAACTTATTAATTATTTAATATGTTGTTCATACAATGTACAGTATATCCACAAGTAAGGATTTTCTTTTTGGTTTTTAAAAAGTTTTTTTTTTATTTTTTTATTTTAGGAATCCAGATAAATATATACTATGTCGCGGCGACTTTGCAATTATGTTTTGCAATAGTGATTAGTGCAATATGAATTTTCACATATTAACTTTCAATTGGATGGTATATTGAACTTATGATAGACGACCAGGATCCATATAATATTCAGAATAATTTTTTTTTATTTTTTTTGGGTTAATTCAGAAAGGTAAAGAAAACAGAGGGAGGAGAATGGTAGAGTGGGACAGTCCTCTCAAATGACTTTCATTTCCTCTCCCTTGAAAAGAAATCAACATTACAAGGGATCCCTAATCTTCTCTATATATATAAAGCTGGCATATTTCGTGAGTTTTGAGTCATGCCACATTATTAAATGTATTATTAGAATAATTTAAAAAAAGTAAAATTGAGAGTTTGACTTGGAATGAATGAGTAGAGTTTTATAAGTGTTATAACTTAATCTTTGTCGAAACTTCAAAAGCAAAATGTAATCTTCTACACCTCTTCAAAAAAAAAAAATATTTGTAACATCGTATTCGCATCGAAAAATACTTCAAAATGAGATGCATTTACAATATGTTTAATATTAACGTTATCCAATTTCAATTGTGGTAAATATATTTTAAAATATATAATATTAAAGAATAAAAAAAAAGAAAAATAATAAAAATATATATAACTTAACCCGTGGGGATCATTACTAGTAAAAACTAGGAATCTCGCAAAACAAAAATACTAGGAAAACCCAAAACGTGAAATGTAATTTGTCTTGCAAGTTGCAAAGTCCACGCACTTCTACAATTCAATTAAATTAAGAATGTACAACTATACATGTGCTTATGCATGGGCAACGGGCGGTGTCGGCCCGGTCAGGACGGGTCGGCTCATACATATTTATGGGTTGGGTAGGTCGGTCCATTTTAGACCGTTTAAAATTTAAAATGTAATCTTTTTAATAAAAAAATATTAAGTGTATGAGTTGGCCCATTTGTGACTCGATATGACCCGTCTAACTTTTAAATGAGTCGACCCATTTCAACCCATCCATTTACAATTGTACACGAGCTATGACCCATTGGTGAATCAAATCAAATCAGATTAATTACATGGTTTACCCTCCCACTTACCCAAGTAAAATATAGCCACTAGGCACTCCCAAAAAAAAAAAAAAAGGGAACTTGCCAAAATAACTTCAATTAGTCAACTACTTTTCATTTCTTATATCTCCCCCTCAGTAAGTTGTTAGCTTGTAAACTTTGAACATGAAAAAATTAAACGTAAAGTTATTTTTGAACCGAATAGAGTAAATTTAAAGAAAAAAAATATACACTTAAAAAAATAGAAAAAAAATCAATAACTGGCTGGTGATTTGGTGGTGTGAGTGCCTGAGTATCAACACTCTTATCATTTGAATAAGGCCGATGTTTCGAATTTTGTGAATGGTTAAACTATTTAGTAAGACCACTTTACCCTTTTATGGGTCGATCCGATGCAAATAGGATTTTTTTTTTTTTTTGAGCGTTGGAAACGGAGAGGGAGTGTTATCATTGATTGATAACCTAATAGCAACATATGCAATAATAATCATTCATAACCAATGAAAGATGTAAAATAACAGTGCAAAATAATTAATTTCAACTCACTAATTTTGCTTATGATACTCGATTCCAAAATAATGGCAGAAATCCAACCATGTATACCAATGGATGGAATAATATCTTTTCTAACGAAGATTTCGATGATTGGTATAGTTTCGTTGAAGTATAAATCTGTACAGCCTTCCGGATCTTCATTCCCGCAAAACCATAAAACTTTTACAACGGAAGAAACTAAATATCCCATAAAAAGAGATAGAATTACTCCCACAAACGGAGAGACAAACTTATTAAAACTAAACAAAATCATCAAAGCCTAACTACTACTGCTAAAACTAAAGTAAAACAACAAAGATTGGTCAAAAATTAACCATTCACGACATGAAAAATACTTTTGTGATGGAGGTTAGGGTTAGCAGAATTAGTCTTTGGGCGAAAGAACTTATGGGCCGTTTGGTTGGGCTAATGATTAAGGGGGTAATGAAATGGATTTTTAGGCTAAAATGGGAGGTATGTGAGGTAGTGGGGGTTAGATTTTGTGAGCAGGAGGGTAATGATTACCCTCATTTAAGGGATAATAGAAACCCACCTCACCCTAGGGTAATGAGATTCCCTCATTTTCCTTCCTTTTTTCCATCACCCCTCCCTAAACATTACCCTCGTCACCACTTTAATTACTATTTTAGCCTAAAAATTCATTCTATTACCTCCTTAATCGTTATCCCCAACCAAACGGCCCCTTAGTAAAGACGTGGTTTAGCTAGAAGGAAAAAAAAGACAAACATAAAAAATAGGACAATACATACTCATCGTTTTTAGCGGTTCGTGCCCAGGTTCAAATGTCGTCTTATTAGTTGAGTTAGCAGGCAAACAGACAGTCACACAGACAAAAAGACCACTGCGTAAAAAGCTACCGCGCTTTCACTAGCCCACTAACCCAGGCAAGTTTCTTCTTCTCCTTCAAATTATTCGAGTTTTTGCTACTTAATTTGTCTCCCACAATCGTTTTGCATTTCCAATTGCTGCTCTTTACTTCTGTTTATTAAATTTACGAATCATTTCTTTGGGAAACTTTATTTCAATGTAAAGCAAGGGTTTTATGTATGTTTTGAATTGAATTGAATTGAATTGAATTACAGGAAATAGAAGCATATGATATGATATGCAGTGGTTAACAATGAAAGCTGTAGCGGTTTCGATGTCGTTGCCCAAATGGCGTCCTCTTGCTATTCTTCTGGGTTCTCAATTCGTCAGCTACTCTTCTCTCACTTCACCTCCTATTCGCCTGTACTCTCTCTCTCTCTCTCTCTCTCTCTCTCTAAATATATATGTGTTTCATCTCTCTCTCTCTCTCTCTCTCTCTCTCTCTCTCTCTCTCTCTCTCTAAATATATATGTGTTTCCCGCCCATTTTCATGTCTATGTTATTTATTGGGTAATTAGATTATTTAGCTGCAATTAGGGCTAAAAATTGTAATTTTGTTTGTTGGGTTCAGAAAATTATGAGGTGGGTGTTGTAGGATGTTGTGGAACAGGATGGTAAAAACAAAAAATTGTGTTCTAGGGTTTGAAACTTCCTTTTATGTTTTAACTTTCACTTGAACCTATATGGAAATGCTCAATTGGGGTTGAATTAATATTTGATTTGAATGTGTGTTTTTAATTTAGTCCGTGCAGAAAGGGGTTGTGGAAAATTTTGGAGTGGGGAGGAGGAGGGATGGTATTGTATTTGGGTGTATTTAGGGCTGCAAACGAGACAATGCACTCACTTGGAAAATGTTGTGGAATTATATGGATCTCTGCTTTACTTCGACTGATCTGAATAGTAATAAGTGAGAGAAAAAGTGGATAACTGAACTGTATGGTACTGTAAAGAACAAACCCTTAGTTCTATTGTTTCCAAAAAGGGTCACTAGGAAAAAGATAGAAATGGCCCTCCACTCATTTCTAGAATGGTTGATTTAAGTTTGTTGGGATACACATGTAATGTCGATTTGATCTATGATTCCACCCAATATCGAAAAAAATTCTTGATTACACCGTACATCCTTCTTAAAGACTATATTAGTTTGCCAGTTAACAGCATGTGTTACCTATGTGCGCACATTATTGGTGTGTGTGTATGCTATCTTGGAGCTGGCAATGTGACTTGAGAACCAGCTTCACCAGGGAAGTTAAGTGGGTGTTTAGTCCAGAAGATAGGTTTCTAGAAGTAAGTTGACTAATTTGAGGATGTGTTCTGTTTAATCAAAAATCAATTTGCTACCTGTACTAGATGTAGTTTTTTGGAATAGGATATTTGTTTCCTTTGCTGTTTTGTGTGTTTTGGCTTTTCCGTGCAAGTAGATGATAACCTTTTATGAATTCTGCCTTTAGCTGAGCAGAAGCATATCCATATTCAGTACTTTTCTTGGTTTGTATTCATAAATTTAGTTACCAACTCTCTTACTATCCATAGTCAGTAAATGGATAGTGGTTGCTAAACCGACATGCCTTGGAAACATCTCTGTGCATATGGTGGAGGTATCAGGTATAAGATAGATCCTTATGGTTACCCCTCACTCCTCAGTGGTAGTTCAGTTGGTAATACCTCTAATATTTGTTCTAGAGGTCCCAGGATCGAGTCTAATCAGGGCCATTGGAGGTTTTCTTGGTCGTTAACTTCAGGGACCATGAGATTAGTTGGAAAAAGGGCAAAGCCCAGATACCTATTTTATCTAAAAAAAAAAAAAAGAAGATAGATCCTTGTGGTTAGAATATTACCAAGTCAGGGTCAGCTTCAATGCAGCAAGCTTGAGAGAATATCTGTTAAGGGTACTTAAGATTGAACTCAGTTCTTAACTTGGACTCCAAAGGTGCTTCTTTTACTCTTTTCACAATTATTTGGAGATTGAATGAAGAATGCTTGTGACATTGAGATAACAGGCCTGTAAATAAATGTCCAATTAGATTTCTTGTTTTTTTTTTCTTTTCTTTCTTTTCATAATGGATAAAATTGTTCTTATTCTTTTTTTTTTCGTTTTTTTTTTTGGTATTGAGTATATGTGATGATTATTCTTAATTTTCTTTCTCAATAAATAAATAAATAAATTTGATGCATGTTTTTTCTGCCTGCAGAAAAACGCAGAGTGGTCAAATCCATTGTTTCAGAGACAGGAAAGGTCTAAAAGGAACAAGGACAGTTAAAAAAGTTAAAGAATGCACAAATGTTTTGGATGAAAAGGATATTTCCCACATTTTGTGGTGGAAGGAGGTCTGGTTTATAGATGCTTCCTCAATGGCCATACCCCTGCCCAATGCCCATAGACGTCTGTATTTGCTTGCTTCTTTACATTGCATATCCTATCTATGCACATGTATAGACTTGCAAACACACGTGTAATACTGTACATAGCTTACTTGTATATTCTCTGGTTTCCGTGATGTAGAGGTTGGAGATGTGCAAGAAACCTTCAACAGTTCAACTGCTGACAAGACTTGTCTACTCCAATTTGCTTGGATTGGACGATAACTTGAGAAATGGAAGGTATGCTTATAGAGTGGGTGAATTTTTTCTTAAATTCTTGTATTTTGGTTGCATACTGTCTCTAGTTTGTACAAGGAATGCAAGATAATTTCTCTACATTTACACGTAATTCTAAATACTAATTACGTAGTAACTAATAAATTTGGTCGCCTTAATGGATTTTACATTGAGCAATTTGTTTTCTGCAGTCTAAAAGAGGGATCCCTTAACTGGGAAATGCTGCAATTCAAGTCAAAGTTCCCACGTGAGGTTTTATTATGCAGAGTAAGCTTCCGCTCTTAGATCCCTCGACCTCATTGCCTTTCCCGTCCCACCTCCCCCAGGGTGCTTATGGCTGAATTCAAGCACTTTTTTTTTGGGATTTAACAGTCTTACCCGCATTTATTTTGTTTTTGTTCTCCATGTCTTGCTTTAGGTTGGGGAGTTTTATGAGGCCATTGGAATTGATGCCTGTATTCTTGTTGAATATGCTGGGTTAAATCCGTTTGGTGGTTTGCGGTCAGATAGTATCCCGAGGGCTGGCTGTCCTGTAATGGTACTGAAATCATTACTTTCTTTCCATGTTATTTCATCATTGCATGGTTTATTGTCTTGACTCTTGCATAACCACTGAGACAGACATGTTGGAAGTTAGTTTTCACTATTAACTCTATGGCGTAACTAGAAGCAAATTGGTTATGACTCTTGTGAGGTCTTCTGGAATCTTATCTTCTTTTCGTCCCTGCTTCTGTTTAGCAAACTTGGTTGTCAAAGTTTGTTATCGGGAACTGGTGAAGTTGCTGCTTTTATTATTAGATAGTTTCTTCCTGAATATAAATAGTTTATGTAGTTTCTCCCTGAATATGCTTAATTTATGTTGAATGTTTATTTATTTGTATATAGTTTGTATATTTAGATTTTTAGATGTCAATTTTTTTTAACAGGGAGTTAGGTTTTCCACATTTCTTTTCTCTTATGACATGGACCATAATCCATGTAAATCATTGTGGAATGTATAGATGCATTTTGGAGTTTGTATCTGTACAGGCCATTGAGTATATTGACATGAACATTGTCCCGATGCCTCCAAAGTGGCTCCGGCTAGGCGGGGTAAGGGGGGTTTGTTGTACGCAGCCTTACTCCTGTAAGGACAAAGAGTCTGTTTCCATTTGAACCTCCTATGCGCGATGTCTGTTTGCAACTTCACAATAGATAAGAAACATAGACAGTTTGATGAGCAGTTTTGATGCAGGCTATTATATTCCAAAGCTAAAGAGTAGTGTATCTTTCTCGGCTCCATTAGATATGGACACTGTACAAGCCATTTAGTCTGATCATAAAAACTTGACATCTCCTGCAGCTCTCAGCCAATTTTTTTCATTTCAATGAGCTTAGTGGTAAGTCAACTTATCCATTCCACCATTTTGGTAAGTGAGTCCTCTACTCTTTCGGATCGCAATTGGTAATTTAGTCAAAATCAACAAATCCCCCTTCCTGCCCCCGTGTGGATCTCATTAACGCTGAGGGTAAGTTCTGGGTAGGTCAAAATGTATCCAACATTAACCCCTGCGGAAGGAATCCCAAAGCACAAAGGAGCAGTTGTCAGATGTCTTTTCTTTGTGTAAGGGTTATCCATGTGCGCGTGACTCATGCTGTGTGCTATAATTTTCTTTTGTTTCTTTATTTATTTATTTATTTATGGGTTGGATGCAAGTAATGGTGGTCTTCGTCTTCCTTATGGTTTGGAATTTTGGATTATAAACTCAAGTTTGATCTGCTACTTCAATTTTTGGCATATTATTGTGCTTCTAGCTTGAATCTCCACTAAATTTAAAGATGTATGACATTGAAAGAGTTCCATGGCAAGCTTATTTGTAATCTTAGAGCTGTGCAAGGCTGCCAGCCCATGCTTTTAAGCTTTGTTGAATAGTATTTTAAGGAAATCTTTTAACTTTACGTTTGCTGCAGTTTGATATTCAATGTATACTCTGTATGGCTTTTAGTTAATAAAATTTAAATACTATTTTTTTGTTGTTTGGTTTTTGTTTTGGGATTTTGTCCTTTCGTCATACTTATTCGTATTTCCTACTGCTGCAGAATTTGCAACAAACTTTGGATGACCTGACACGTAACAGTTATTCTGTTGTGAGTATCTTGTGGAGAATTTTTTCAGATCTGTTTCTGTTTTCAGGCTTCAATAACTATGTCTGCATCCAGTTTCAGATCTTATCGTGAAGAAGTTGAATGATTCTATGAAGTTTTCTACTAGGAATTGGCATGGATAACTTGAAAAGTTTATATTGAAGCATGTTGGTTCATTCTTGTATACTTAGCATTCTCTTCAAAGGACATTCTGGATGCTTCTTTTTTCCTTCTTTTCTTTGTAGAGATGAAAAGGTTTATTATCCTGTGAATTGTATTATTTCTCTTTCTCTCTGAGTTGCTGCAGTAGAAGTGAACCTGAATGTACTTGTGAAGAACCTGTTATTATTTGACACTGATGCTCACTGAGATGTTCTCCATTGGAAAATTATAATAACCTGAAAAGTGTATGTTGGAAAAGTTCGGGTTCTGTCTTGCTCAATTCCTATACTAATGACATTGACAGGGGAAGAAGCTTATTCTCTTTGTAAGTCCTTTTTCCTCCTTTCACATGCAGTTTTCTTCTTTTGCCTTTGTAGTGCATAGTTGAAGAGGTACAAGGTCCAGCTCAAGCTCGTTCTCGGAAGGGTCGTTTTATATCTGGGTAATAACAGACGACTGATTAGATTTCATTTTTACGTCTGAGTTTGTGATGCTATTAAGTTGACTAAACCTATTCCTTAAGGGAAAAAAAAAGGTTGACTAAACTTCCTAACTTGATATTGTTGCGGGGAATCATGTTCAATTTTTATGTTTTGCCAGAATTGCTATTAGTTTCAAAAGACAAAGCAAGAGTCCAAAGATGGTGGCTCTAGCCAACTGTATGTAGATTGCGGAATTGTCAGTAAAATCTTACAAAAATTCCACTTCTGTGAACAAGAAAAAAAAAACATTTAGAAAATAAAGTGTTACTAAGAGGAAGTAAAACGTTGACCTATTCAATCCATGTGGATGAGTCGCAAGCCTTTTGGTTTGCAGAGTTCTGAGTTTCTGACTAATGATCCTGCTGTAATTTCATTTTTCCTTTCAAAATTTAGGCATGCACATCCAGGCAGCCCATATGTATTTGGACATGTGGAGGTTGATCGTGATCTTGAGTTTCCAGAACCAATGCCTGTTGTAGGTAAGAAACAAATCAATGTTGTCAATATTGTTCTCTTAGCATACTGTTTCCTGCAGAGGTTGGATTTTCTTATCAAACTTTTTGCTGATAATGAATCTGGGATGTTCTTTCTCTTCTAGTATTTTCTTATCTTCCAAAAGTATCTTCAAATTCTTTGTCTAGAATTTGTTTGTCCTTTCTATATTCTCCTTTTGGGATTTCGTAAAGCGTATCTTGGTCAAATTATCCCCTACCCCTATGGGTTAAACTCTTTCAGGAACCTATAGAGAACAATGATGGCTTTTTTGTTCTCAGGGATATCTCGCTCTGCAAAAGGCTATTCTTTAATCTCAATATTGGAGACTTTAAAGACGTTTTCGGTTGAGGATGGTTTGACTGAAGAAGCCTTAGTCACAAAGCTTCGTACTTGTCGCTGCCATTATTTGTTTCTTCACGCATCATTGAAACACAATTCCTCAGGTTTGAATCTTTGCTTCAAAGATGAAGATGAGATTTCCCTTGTTATGCCTTCTATCCATGTGCTCCAGGTGATTTATCGGCCATATCGGTCATGTATCGGCTGTTTTGAAAACCCCTTTATGTAACGGGATTTCGCGTATCGTCAATCTCAAAACCCTTTACATAACAGCCGTAACGTAACAGCCATTATTTAATACCCTGGTTCTAGCTACTATCTAGTTGGTTTTACCATTGCAAATCACATTCTTTTGTAGCATCAGAGAGCTAAATTTACCCCTGTATATTCTACTGGATTTTAAGTGATTTCAAAGTTAGATCTTTCTTACTTTTCTTCTTCTTCTTTTCTCTTTACTTAGGCTTGAAGATGGAAATTGTATGGAGATGAATTTTAATTATCATAATGAAATTTCTATCTCCTCATGTAAGGACGTTTCTGTTCAGGAACTTGTCGCTGGGGAGAATTTGGTGAGGGCGGTTTACTGTGGGCAGAATGTGGTTCCCGCCACTTTGAATGGTTTGAAGGTGACCCAATCAAAGAGCTTTTCCTTAAGGTTAATTATTTAACAGAACTTTTTTCTGGAACTTAATCATATCCTTCTCTATGTTTGTTCTGAATTTCTGATGTTTTTGTTCTGTTTTGTTTATTTTGTTTGGCCGAATAGTTATGCTTGATATATGATTTTAACCCCCATCTATCTTCAGGTGAAGGACCTTTACGGTCTTGATGATGAAGTGGTGTTCAGAAATATTGCCATTCCTTCTGAAGAAAGGCCCCGTCCTTTACATTTAGGAACTGCTACACAGATTGGTTGGTATAGTTTTCTGATTATGTTTTATACAGAACATGTTTGTTATATTTGATGATATTTGATCTCATCGATGTCTCAAGGTGCTATACCAACTGAGGGAATACCTTGTTTGCTGAAAGTATTGCTTCCGTCAAGTTGTACTGGCTTACCACTACTGTAAGTGATATCCTTTCACTTGGTTAATTGATACTTCTTTTCAACAAGTTGGTGGTTCAAAAGTCTTTGCTTTAGGCTAATAGTTAGACATAGTTTATCATAAGGTGAAATAAGAAAGCAGACATGATAACAATTTGATGAAGAAAGGAAAAATACACTGAATGCTAATTAGGATATTGTGTTTTTTAATGATGTTCTGCACAGTTCTTTATACAAAACATATGTAGTACAATTAATATGTAGTTATTAGATTTCTGGATTCCTTTTTTCTCTTTTAGATAAGAATAATTGTGATGAGATAAGGAAGCAGTTAGTGCAGCCTAAGGGGACAAAGAGTAGTCATTCACATATTAATTACAAGTCATCCCAGTGACATTGGATGTCAGTGATACCTATTTAGAGCCCAGCTGCTTTAGTACATAACAAAACTAAATACACCCCATTTTCCAGAGAAAGAAACTAAATTCTTATGCACCACACAATCCCTTACAGATTCAGTAGAATGGGACGTCTGAAAAGATGTGGAAGCTCTGTCATAACCAAAGGCACCCAAAAAATATCGCCCGAGAAGTACACAGCCAAAGCTTCTTCATCTTCTTAACCCGTTTGAACCTGACATGCATAGTGTCACGGTCCGCCTTTGTCTGTTGCGGAACGTGAGGCGCACTCTTGTCTCCTAGCGGCAAGAGTGCCAGCCGTACACAAGGAACGTCGATGGGTGTCCGTGGACACAAGAGGGAGAGGGAGAGGGAGGGACGGAGTCAGTGAGAGGGGTTGGATGATGAAAGCAATCAATACAGTTTAACAACAACAGGCATTGACATCAATACATCGATATGGAGGACTGCTTCCCCCATAAAGAGTCTTAAAAGGTTTATTCATTCTGACAGGAGTATACATCAAGAGTGCATAACTTTCATACTCAACATCTACTCCTAAAAGTAAAAGAACTAGAAAGCGTAAAGACATGCCCAAGGGTCAATACGCAGGAAGCGCCTTAGAGACATGTTTCTAGGGAACTAGAAAGCGTAAAGACATGTCCAAGGGTCAACACGCAGGAAGCGCCTTAGAGACATGTTACAATGCAAGGAAAGTAAAGAAAAGCATTAAAATACAAGGTGGTGTAGGTGGAACCTAACACATAGCCTGCAAATGTTGAACGATATTGCAGGACACACAAAAACACCCCCATGACGCCAAAAAGTGGTCTCCATAGACCATGCTATGTAACAGTGCAGTGTCAGCAAGTCTTGCTGTCCTGATGACAGAAGACACACACATCTAGAGGAATAGACCAGCCAGGTCTTCTACTTATAGAATATCATGAGTGTTAATCCTATTTGGTACCAAGGTCCTTACGAAATCCCACACCTTGAGGGGAACCTTAGACTTTCGATTAAAGTTGGCCAAAAGGAAACATGCTTTTTTTTTTTAAAAAACTTTCCTCTTCAGCTGCCCTGGATCGTTACCGGTTTTGCCATCTTGACAGCCTTAAACGATTAACATTCTCATAAAAACCTTCTTTTGTTCATCTTTTCAAATGTACATATTGCCCTTAGGAGCGAGAATAACTTTTGGAAGGTGGGGACATTCATTTAATTTGATATTTTATTTCCCATCAAAAGGCTCCACATCGAATCTGGCGAGCATTTATAGATGAGAGTGATATGTTTAGCATTCGACTTGTTAACATCTGAATTTTTTCCTGGTTAATTATATATAATTGAAACAAAATTTGTTTAAGTTGTGTGTATATTGTATATTGTACATATCAACAGAATTTACGTAGTATGCATCTTCTTCTAGTTTTGCGTCCTCGGTGATTTTGAAGTTCTTTGTATCAGATATGTCAGAGATCTCCTTCTCAATCCTCCACCTTATGCCATAGCATCTACAATTCAAGGTGAGTTTCAGTGCCCTTAATCTTTATATCCTTTAGTGTCAACCAAATCGTATACCTAATATGGATAGATATAAGCTTGAGGGCTCAAAGTTTGTTGTTACTGCTATACATTTCTCAAATCTTTAATCTAAAACAATGGAGCACAGAACCCAAATCGGTATCAACAACATTTTAGCTCTTCATAGAGAAAGTAGAGAGGAGAATGTTGATGGGTCTTTCAATTTTTTATGTTTCATCTTTTATCTTTTTTGTGCAATTTGTTGTGTTGGTGCCTAGGAATTTGAAATGTGTAGCAGCTTTTTCAGCTTCGATTTTCAGCTTTCTTAGGACCCAGTTGTCATTTTTACCCAAAATTTTCCGAACAGCCTATTGTGACCCTACAGATCCACGGTCCTCTGGAAATGTCATCAGGATTCAGGATCCCCGAACTCCGATTTCATCCATGCTTTCCGGTGTTCCCGCCCTTAGATTGGTATCCCGTAAAGCGTCTGTATAAGCCTATCAGGGACCCGATAACCAACCTAGGGGCCTCCCATATCCCCTAGGGGTGTCCCGTGCAATATGTTGCGAAAATATCCACCTTCGTTCCTGGGCCTCCTAGCCTTCAATTTTGGCTTCCAGGGCCGAATTGTCATTTTTGCTCAAACTTCTCCAGGAGGTCTATAGTGACCATAGAGGACCCTCAGTGTCCCGGGAAGGTCATCCATTTCCCCGAACTTTGATTTCACCCATGCTTTCGGTGTTACGACCCTTAGATTGGTGGACTGTAGAATGCTCGTTCAAGCCTATTAGGGACCCAATAACCGACCCCGGGGGCCTCCCATGTCCCTTAACGATGTCTTGTGCGATCTGCAAAAATATCCACCTTCGTTCCCAGACCTTTCATACCTCAAAATAGTGGTTATAGTCGTCGATATTTAGCTTTCCGGGGTCCGTTTATCGTTTTTGCCCAAACTTCTCCGCGAAATCTATTGTGACCCTAAAGGAACCCCAGTGCCTTTGAAGGTCATCCCGGTCCCCCAACTCCGATTTCACTTATGCTTTCGGAGTTCTCACCCTTGGATTGGTGTTTCGTAAAACGCCTTCAGGACCCGATAACCAACCCCAAGGGCCTACCAAGTGCCCTAGTGGTTTCCCAAGCGATATGGTGCGAAATTATCCATCTTCGTTCTGGGGTCTCCAAGAACCCAAAAAACGTGGATTATATAGCCTTCGGTTTTTGGCTTCCGGGAGACTGATTGTCATTTTTTTCCCAAACTTTTTCGGGGGGTCTATCGTGACCCTAGACGACCCTTGGTGCCCCGAGAAGGTCATCTAGGTCCCTGAACTTCGATTTCACCCATGTTTACAGTATTCCGACCATCAGATTGATGTCCCGTAAAACGCCCGTCCAAGCCTATGAAGGACCCAATAACCGTCCCCAAGGGGCTCCCATATCCCTTAGGGTGTCTCATGCAATGTGGTGCGAAATATCCACCTTCAGCCTTCGATTTTCGGCTTCCCAAGGCTCGATTGTCATTTTTGCTCAAACTTTTCCAGGAGGTCTATCATGACCCTAAAAGACCCTTGGTGTCTCTGTAAGATCATCTGAGCCTCCGAACTTCGATTTCACCCATATTTTCAATGTTCTGACCCTTAGATTGATGTCACGTTAAACGCCTGTCCAATCCTATTAGGGTCCCGATAATCATCCCCATTGGCCTCCATTGTCCCCTAGTGGTGTCCCGTGCAATGTGGTATGAAAATATCCACATTCGTTTCGAGGGCTTTAGCAGTCCCAAAAAACGTAGATTATAGCCTTCGATTTTTGGCTTACTGGGACCCTATTGTCATATTTGCTCAAACTTCTCCGCGAGGTCTATGGTGACCATAGAGGACGCTTGGCGCCTCCGGAAGGTCATCAGGTCCCCGAACTTCAATTTTATCCATACTTTTTGATGTTTCGACCCTTGGATTGATGGCTCGTAAAATGCTCGTCCAAGCCATCATGTACTCTATAATCGCACCCGGGGGCCTCCCATCTCCCCTAGCAGTGTCCCGTGCGAAGTGATGCAAAAATATCCACCTTCGTTTTCGGGCCTTCCGGAACCCAATAAACGTGGATTAAATAACCTTCGATTTTAAGGTTGTTTATCGTTTTTGCCCAAACTTCTCCGGAGGCTCTATTTTTACCCTAGAGTACCCCGGTGTCCCGAGAAGGTCATCCGGCTCCCTGAACTTCAATTTCACTCATGTTTTCAATGTTCCGACCCTTAGATTGGTGTCACATAAAACGCCCGTCCAAGCCTATTAGGGACCCGATAACCGTCCATAGGGGCCTCCCATTTCCCCTAAGGGTACCCTATGCAATATGGTGCCAAAATATCAACCTTCGTTTCAGGGCCTCTTGGAACCCCAAAAAACGTGGATTATAGCCTTCGATTTTTGGCTTCCCAAGGCCCTATTGTGATTTTTGTTCAAATTTCTCCGAGAGGTCTATGGTGACCTTAGAGGACCCTCGGTGCCTCGGAAAGGTCACGCGGGTCCCCGAACTCTAATTTTACCTGTGATTTCAGTGTTCCAACCCTTAAATTGGTGTCCCGCAAAACGCCCTTCCAAGCCTATTAGGGACCCGATAACCGTCCACAAGGGCCTACTATATCCCCAAGTGGTGTCCCGTGCGATGTGGTGTGAAAATATCCACCTCCGTTCCTGGAACCCCAAAAAACATGGATGATACCCTTCGATTTTGTGGCTTCCCGGGGGACCAGGGTAGCTGGCGTTTTTGGAAGTCACACCATTACTTAGATCCAACGGAATCGGGTCAATTTGTAACTTTGCTGTTTAGAAGATATCTAGTCCTCGCCATCTGTAACTTACTTTTCTGATTGATATATATACTTATTTCCTCTTTGAAAATAAATTTCATAAATCTGCTATGAATTAATTAACTGTGTTGCCTCCACCATAAAAGCTGCCCTTAACCAGCGATTCATTTTCACTTTTTGTCTTTCGGTATGGAAGAAACACTATGAAAAACAAACCTGTGCAGCATGCCACTTATGTTTGTAACGTTATTGCGGCTGTATAATAGCACATCCTTTATTATTTCCAACATACCAAGCTATCGACATAATCGTGGTTGAGTTCCTATGTTGATGATTCACATGTATTATTTATCTCATTTCTTGGTAATTTCTTATACATGTTTTCTCATTTGCTTTAAATTTGATTTGCAGAAATATGCAAACTAATGAGCAATGTGACATGCTCGATTCCTGAGTTCACATGTGTGTCATCAGCAAAGGTCATATTTCAATATCTATGAGTAGGTTGGATACCACATATAAGAAATAGTACTCATCTTTTAACTGAAATGGTATTTTTTAATTGATATTGGGGCCCGTTTGGCCTACCTTCTTCGAACTTATTCATCTTCTTCCAAATTTGTTCTTGCCCACCCCATGTTTTCATTCACTCCCTCCTCCACCTCCAACTTCTAGAAGTTTAAATTGAGCTAGAAGAGGAAGGAGAAGGAGACTACAAATTGTAGCTTCTACTTCTAGTCCAATTGTAGCTTATTTCAACTTCTAAGGGGAGAGTTGATGAAAAGAGGGTGGGCAAGAAAAGACGTTGTAAGAATGTAGGCCAAACGGGTCCTTAGTCTGCTGCACAAAGTTCTGTCTACTTCTCTTCTTTCTCCCCCTGTGTTCCTGTCTCTCTCTCTTTCTGTGCTACAAAGTCCAGACCCATGTGTTTCCTTATTTCCTGTATCGTCTTCTCTGAAATACATGTCTCGCTTGGGAGATGAATTGTATGACATCTAACTCTGGATTTCTCACTGCAGCTTGTCAAGTTACTTGAACTGAGGGAGGCTAATCATATTGAGTTCAGCAGAATAAAGAATGTTGCTGAAGAAATATTACACTTGCAGAATAACTCTGAGCTTTGTGAAATCCTTAAACTATTGATGCATCCTACTTGGGTGGCAACTGGACTGAAACTTGAGTTTGATACACTGGTGTGTGCTTGTATTTAATTGTCGTATGTTTTAATCCGTGTTTCTCCACCTGTGAGAGTTGACCAAGTGTGTTACACTATTACTCAATAACATGGAATTAATACATGTTAGCACAATAGTTACGCATTCAGGTGTATTATGTTGGAATGTATTAGTTTAGACCGATATGAGTTGCTAAAATCATGGGTGACAAATGAAATTGTTTCCTTGCGTAATACTACCCCCCCCCCCCCTTTATGGTGGTGATCTGATCACATTTCAGTTTGCTGCCCAAACTGTTTTCAATTTAAGATCCTAGATGCAGTCTATTAAGTGTTTGGCCTTACTCCACTTTCTCTTTTGTCAGTGTAATGATGTCAAATTTGTTCAGGAAAGGCAATCGTAAACTCTAAATTGAGATATTCCTGTGAACTGCTGGAATTTTATAGCTTAAAGCATGCCTGTTAGAAACGGCTGGTTGAACTGATTCCTGTTCTTTTGGCTGCTTCTGTCCGGTAATTTTATTGGAACTGCGTAATAACCTGTCAAAACTGGTGGAAGCAGTGAAATTTTGATTGATCTTCTTGCGGAAATCATGGGTGCAATTCTGAACGTTTGACCTCCTACAAAGTTCTGAGTTCTCAACTGCTCATAATACAGGAATTTAGTGGTTGGATTTCTTTTTTTTCTATGTTCTTTATTCAATCTAATAACTTCACATTTGTGAAACATCGCTAGTACACAGTCTTCAAAAATCTATTTTCTGTTGTTAATTGTTATCCCAAAACAGTGGCTCAAATGAACTGGAACCCTGGCTAGTAAAGTGACCACTCCTGTTTTACTAGAGAAATTGTGTTGTACCATGTATATTATCCAAGTTGTCTTTAGACTAGATTCTGTAGAGGTAATGTTGGTTTGCTGTTCTTCCAGGTGAGTGAATGTGAATGGGTGTCACATAAAATTGGTGAACTGATCTCACTGGATGATGAAGTTGACCAAAAGATAAGTTCTTCGTTGCTTGTTCCTAGTGATCTTTTCGAGGACATTGAATCCCCATGGAAAGGACGTGTCCAAAGAAAACATATGGAAGAGTTATATGAAGAAGTTGAAGAGGCAGCCAAGTCCCTACATTTGGCGGTACGTGTTTCTTCTTCTTTTTGTGTATATGTAGAACTAGTTGTGGTTTTTCTTCTTCCATTTGTGTATATGTGAAGAGACATAACCATCTTTGCCTTTTACATGGTGTAGATGAATATAGCCTATGATGTTCTGGAGTAATGATTCTTTCAGCTGTGTTGAAACTGGACATGCTGCTTTCATTCCTTTTACCAAATTAATAGCTAGTATTATCTTATGTTATCTCCATTGCAGTTCATTACTGCTCTTGAAGCATAAGGTATCCTCACGATAACCATTTGGGGTTACATCATATATTTCAGATTTCAGAGGATTTCGTTCCCATTATTGAAAGAATAAGAGCTAGCACAGCACCGCTTGGTAAGGGCGAAATATTATATGCTCGGGAGCATGAAGCTGTTTGGTTCAAGGGGAAACGTTTTACACCATCTGTATGGGCTGGAACATCTGGGGAAAAACAAATTAAACAGCTGACACATGCTTTAGATTCGAAAGGAAGGAAAGTTGGTGAGGAATGGTTTACCACAAAGAATGTGGAGGATGCCCTGATGAGGTTTGCATCAATTTTTTGTTATCTAGTACTGTTCTGATTCTGATTGATATGAGAAATCTAGGACCAATTTTCATGCTGTTTCAGGTATCATGAAGCTAATGACAAGGCTAGGGCCAAAGTTCTTGAATTATTAAGGGGACTATCTGCTCAGTTACAATCTAAAATAAATGCCCTCGTCTTTGCCTCCATGATGCTTATCATTGCAAAGGCCCTATTTGCCCATGTGAGGTTAGAAATACATGAGTTTTAGTTCTTTTATCTGTTAGTGTTTGCACTAGGCTTTGATGCAACATAATTTTTCATAATTATAATGTCCTTTGGTTGATGTAATTTATGATATTATTGAAATCATACTTGTGCCAGGGATCTTAAATGTCTGGGGTGCCTGTATATGTGGGTGATCATTGTTTCTCAATGCAGGGTAGGGCATTAGAGAATATGTGATTGAGACATTGGGCAAACCTTCACAGAGAGAATGGACTTTCGAATTCCTGTTTCCTACACTAACATGTAGTAGATGTTTTAACATCTACCATCTTCCATATTCAGATTAGGAATGATCAGCTGTTTGCAATGTTATTGCGGTTCATGAATCTGTATGCATTGGATTTCCTTTATGCTGTAGCAGGCACATAAAAGTTACCTTCAACGGAACAAGAAGACATTGTGAAAATGACAAATAGAAAGAGAGTAATGTTGGACGTAGTTAAAAAATACATCATATACATGATTGAGACCAAATTATACCATACATGATACAAATAATACATGATTTAATTATTAAAGTTGTTCTCTTCTAAACAACAACATTAACATTACTCAGTGCCTCCAAAGAGACTCCCGCCTAGGCAGAATAAAGGAGGTCGGTTGTACGCAGCTTTACCCCTGTGAGAACAGAATCTCACAGAGAGGTTGTTTCCGTCTGACCCTTGTTCCGAAGTGCGACGACCATCAGCAGCTTCACAATAAATAAGAAGTGCCGACAATTTTATGAGCCATTTTAAATTTTTGATTTAGTCCCTTATGTTCCGAAGCCAAAAAGTTAGCATGCAGTACCTAAAGTAAAGCTGAAATTCTGATGCTAATTGTTGTTGAAACTTGCAGTGAAGGGAGGAGAAGAAAATGGATATTCCCAACTCTGGTGGAATTCAGTACCTCTGAGGTAACATCGTAAGCTATATTGTGCCTGACCATTCTTGGTTCTATTTTGGTCTGATTTTAAGTGTTCGATGGGCCAAACATTGATTGTTGCTTGTCTCTCTTCTGCTCCTTTCTCTTTGTGCACTTTCTCTGAGCTGTTTTTTCCCTTAAGTTTTTGAATACAAATTTTTACCTCTAGGTGGACTGGTGGAGGCTATAAAGCATAGACAATTCTATAAAAGTCCCTCCCTCATGCCAGAAACATGAATATGACATGACATTTCTCAGTTATGCCATAATAATAAGAAAAGTTTTGTGTAAGCAGATCTCCTTTTATGCAAAATATGTGCTGTGTCCTTTTCTATTAATTGTTGTGTTGCTGAGTGCTCTCTGTGTCATGTCTGTTGCTGTTGAAACTCTAAATTTATAGTTTGATCCTCAGCTAACTGTGCTGCTACCAGCTTCTTATCCAATGTCTTTCTGCCAAATATCACATCCTCACATGCCAACTGAGCTTTTTATGTATGGCTACGCAGAACGGAAAGCATATTGGTCAAGCGTTAAGCATGGAGATTACAGGCCTGTTTCCCTATTGGTTTGATGTGGCACAAGGCAGTGCTGTGTGTAATAAAGTTAGCATGCAGTCGCTATTCCTTCTGACAGGACCAAATGGAGGTGGTAAATCAAGTTTACTGAGATCAGTTTGTGCAGCTGCTTTACTTGGAATATGTGGCTTTATGGTTCCTGCTGAATCAGCCTCGATTCCTCATTTCGATGCTATTATTCTTCACATGAAATCTTATGATAGCCCTGTTGATGGAAAAAGTTCATTTCAGGTATTTTACAACCATCACTAGCTCATAGTTTGAGATTGGAATCAGTATTTTCCAATGTCTTTAACTAAGCCTTGTGGGCCTGTGGCCGATAAATGAATTTTCAATCAACAGTCTAAAGGCAACAATCTTGTTTAACTGTAAGGTTGTAAGGTCACAAGGGACCCTATCATAGGCAAAAAATCCTTGTTCCTTGGGTTGATGGTTTGAATTTTTCATTAAAAAACTATGCTTCAGGGTTGGGCTGCTGGGAGGACCAAGAGAGAACTAGGGAAGTGATACTCCCCTCCCCATTCTGTAAACAAATAATCAAGATTGAACTCGAGGGTTCCTGTAGAGAGGGCTCTGTGCTTTCTTTCTTTTGGTTTCCCCTTGACAATTAAGAGAAGCTAGGACCTTCCTGCTTATGCTCCAGTTCCCTGAATTTTGATATTGTTCTTACCGCATTTCTTGTGTATTGAACAATTCAGATAGAGATGTCAGAGATTCGTTCGTTACTATCTGCAACCACATCAAGAAGTCTTGTTCTCATAGATGAAATCTGCCGAGGAACTGAAACAGCAAAGGGAACATGTATTGCTGGTAGTGTCGTTGAAACTCTGGATGGGATTGGCTGTTTGGGCATTATATCAACTCACTTGCATGGGATATTTGATTTACCACTGAGAATAAAGAAAACCGTTTACAAAGCAATGAGTGCAGAATATGTTGATGGCCAAACAGTACCGACTTGGAAGTTGATAGATGGGATCTGTCGAGAGAGCCTCGCATTTGAAACTGCCCAGAGAGAAGGGTTGCCTGAAACCATAGTCCAACGAGCTGAAGAATTATACCTTTCTGTATATACAAACGAGATGCGCTCGAAAGAAACAAAGTCCAACGTTTTAATTTCTGAAGCCAATGTAAATGGTCCTAATGAACCTCGCTGCAGGACAAGTACTACCACAAACTTGGCTATGCAGATTGAGATCTTAAAAAAAGAAGTTGAAAGTGCTGTTACTGCCATTTGCCAGAAGAAGATGACTGAACTTTACAAATTGGCAAACTCGGCCCCAGTTCCAGAGATTAAGTGCATAGGCATTGCAGCTAGGGAGCAGCCACCTCCATCAACAATAGGTGCTTCAAGTGTGTATGTGATATTGCGTCCTGATAAGAAACTATACATTGGAGAGGTAATTTTGCATACTAGCAACCCTGGATCTATGTTTTAAAAAGTAGGTTAACGTGTTGCTGCATTGTTTTGAACTCTCAAGTTTTCTTCTTAGCATACGATGTAAATTCCTTTCATTGCGAAAGAAATTCACTTTCATGATGCAGCAAAAATCCAGCATTGTCTTTATATTTGTTGCATGATGTTCACAATTCGAATTTAGTATGTAATGCTATACGCCTCTATGAGCAATTTACCAAATTAATATTTTGGATCCCTTTACCTTCGCTGCAGACGGATGATCTACAAGGTAGAGTTCGTGCACATCGATCAAAGGAAGGTATGCAGAATGCAGTATTTCTTTACTTCATAGTCCAAGGAAAAAGTCTTGCATGCCAGCTCGAGACCCTTCTGATTAATCAGCTTCCGTTACGAGGATTTCATCTCACTAATGTTGCTGATGGTAAACATCGGAATTTCGGCACATCTGATGTCATCCTAGAGCCAGTTACTGCGTAGCGATGCTGGAGTTTCTAACTAATTTTGTACGTGTACCAATTCCATTCAAAGTTTTGGTTCAACTTTAGGGAGCAGCTGATTTATGTTTATATTTTGGCCCCTAGTATATGTAATTAGTCTCGTAGTCGTAGGATATGTGAATGGGTCATCTGATCACTGGCTGGTGAATGCAGCAATTTTGCTTTTTGATGTCAAGTTGCCTCACCAGCAATGTATATCAATGTAAATTGACTAATTGTTGCTTAATAGAGCAACTTTTTATGAATCTCTAGTAATGACTGGGGTTATACTCCTTGTTGTCTGTTGGTAGGTGACCTACTTCACAATGTTGAACTCAAAATAACCTCATGTTATGTATGGTGATCTTCCAAAAAAACTTGGCCATGTATACAGTTTACCACCAAAGGAAGCCTCTTTGCCACGCAACGCAACAAGAACTGAGAACCCCTAGCTTAAGGTTATAGGAGTAACTCACATGTTATGAGTTATTTAAGAAACTATTGTTTCTGATTGTGCAAGGGGATATGGTGATATCGAAAGTTCACGATATATAATGATATCAGAGGTCTTCAAGCAAGACCTCTGAAGAGGAGATCTTGGCTATGTTTCTGCTTCAGAACAATTGAAGCAAAGCTTGTTTGCAAACAATAATGTAACGTTTCAGAAATTTGAAAGTTAGCAAGTTTTTGTCATAATTACAGGCAAGCATCAACGGATGTTTTAGATAGTTTATCAAATGGGTTGAGACATGGGTGTGGTTTCCATGAATACGGTCAAGAAACTTTTTGAAAAAAATGAAAATAAAATACCTGTGTGCAATAAACTCCAACATACCTGTGAACCTACTATCAAGACCAGAGTCGCCACCTTAAATGGCGATTATTGTACTAGATGGCAGATGCCATCAAAGTGGCAATATTACACAAAAGCAAAGTTCCCCACTTCTAATATCATCAGATTATCATAACGATACTGAAAGGTCAAACGATACTTAGCTTACATAAACGTTTGTTCAGCACTTGCAGTACAAACTAAAACGGGAACAAGTTTCATCAATATCATAGAAATTGGGCAAATTTTTGTTTCTCCCTTTGCTCCATTGTTTTCCTCACTAAAAAAAATTGTCAATCAACAAGGTTTTCTGGGCCTCTATACTTGCTAGTTGCTGTACTTACTAGGCTAAGCCTCAGGTCAAAGGGATATCAGCCCAAATATATACCACTTCGCCACTTTAAATCAGACCGCAGCAGGAACTTGAGACTCTACTGACTTCAAAACTTGTTCACCCATCTCCTTGCACCCAACTAATTTCTGTAAGAACAAAATAAATTGCCCATTGGTGATTAAAGCACAACCAGAGTTATAAGAGAGAAGGAGTTTTGACCAACACACCCAACAGCAAGTCAGATATCAGATGACATTATGCAAGAACTACTGAACTAGGCTAGCATCAAAATTTTCAATATGATATCTTCAATGAAGGGAAATTTTAAAGTATATCCAAGCCTCTATCAAATTTAGGCCGTTGGGGACAACAAAGGGTTGAAACCCATTTCATGATTAGGACACCAAAAGTAAGTCACTTGCGATTTGGGATCAAGTGGACCATATGCTCCAAATTCTAAGTCTGAGCTCCTCTAATCCAAGGCGTTAGTTTACCATATTGAAAGACAACGGATTAAACTAGTGTGGTGAGTGAGATTTATTTCAAGAATTTTTAAAGAGTATACGGCACATACGTTTCCAGCCGAGTGTATGTCGCCAGTTCGAAACCCCCTATTTAAGGTCTCCATAACAGCAGCTTCAATTCTTTCTGCAGCTTTGTTTTCCCGTAGACCATATCGCAGAAGCATTGCAGCACTTAGGATTGTCGCCAACGGATTTGCCTTGTCCTTCACACATGTAAACAAAGTATCATTACTTTCTGTTTGTTATCATTCTATTTCGAGAGGAGGTGATGCAGTTGCAAAATGCTTATGAATCCAACCTGTCCAGCGATGTCAGGAGCAGAACCATGTATAGGTTCAAAAACACCAGGTCCCTATTTTAATCATAAAACAATTATCAGTTATGAAAAAAAGATGGAAAATTGCTGCAAGCAACAGCAAACATTTACAGAACTATGAGAACTCCACGTCAAGCCAAAACATAAAAAGAGAACCATTAATGATAAATTGACATTCTCATACCGATGCTCCAATGCTTGCAGATGGAAGCATTCCGATACTTCCACTAACCATTGCAGCCTCATCAGATAATATATCACCAAATAAGTTGTTGGTCAAAATAGTGTCAAACTGCAAGAGTAAGTCAATAAACATAAAGTCTCCAATTAGTTCCAAAGACTATCACCAGTTCTAATCAACTAAAATCTCTGGTAAGGCACTATAATTGGGTGAAAATCAAACACCTTCCAAAAATCAAATAATGACCTGTTTTGGATCACGAAGTAGTTGCATTGCAGCATTATCAATATACATATGTGAGAGCTCCACATCAGGGTAGTCTGCTGCCAATGCTGTAACTCTTCTCCTCCAAAGCATTGATGCCTGACCAAGTTGTTCAGGTATTATCACTTGAAGAAAGATAATGATTTAGGCTAAACAATAAACTCATAAGGAGCACCATGTTATGCAACAGGTATCAAAGAATGTTTATTGGTACAAACACTACAAACCTCTAAAACATTAGCTTTATCAACAGAGCAAAGCTTCCCGCGTCTCTTCCTTGCAGTCTCAAAAGCAACACGAGCAATACGATCAATCTGCCAAAAAAAAAAAATCATCAAAGAGTACAGCAACCTGACCAAAACTGTGCGATGATGAATATTAAAGCAAATCTACCACTTGTCACTTTTGTTTCCCTGCGAGGGGGGGGGGGGACTCCGATATTCCAACTCAACTTGGTACATTCAAAGAAAAAGTGAAGGAAAAGAAAAAGAAAGATAAAGCTTCCCACGTCTCTTCCTCGCAGTCTCAAAAGTGTTATCTTGTGCTAACCATAAACTTGAAGAAAAGCAACAGCACCAAAAAGGTTGTTGACTAAACCACCACCTAAATGACCCAACGTCAACCTGAATCAACCCATACTATTATGCCACACCTCTAGAAGCAAGCAATTAGAGTCAAATAACACTAAATGGCAGTTGAACAAAGCACATCAGTAATCAATCAGAGGTTTCCGACAAATTTCAAACAAACTGCATCTACTCTGGCCAGAATTGGGATTGTCCTACTAGTGTAGCAGTACAAGCGAATAGACTTCTTTCCTTCGGTCGATAGCCATATGAAAAAGCACAGCCTATAAGAGCCCCCCAACATCCAAAAAAACATGTTTTTCAAACAATTTCTGAATCCCCCCCCCCCTCTCCTTTTTTAGCACTGCATCCAAGCATTATCTGCTTCTTCCCAACTTGCTTCTCGCTCAAGTTGAAGTTTGCTCACCACCTTAGATCACCAGATCATGCTGAAACCTAGAGAGTTCACCCTGATGCCTCTGCTTTTGTGACTAATGAACTCCTTCTCAAACACAGACATACTTATGGCCACAGTTTCCAAGGGTAAAGAATATCTTCTAGAATCTTAGAATAAATTTTTCATTACAGACGACTGCGTAACTATCTGCGGAGCCACAGAAATGGCATTTCATGGACATACAATGATATACATGAATTGTCCATGTACAGTGACTCCATCTCGATTCTAATAAACAATTTAAAGCATATTGTCGAATCTAATGATTGGTAGAAGACAGGATAGCATCATCAGCAAGTTTCACTGAAAAAAAAAAATACCTCAGGAACAGAGTAAACCTCAGTGTTGAAACCAGTCTCCTCTCCTTTTTCATTGATGGTAAAACCCCTAGGCTTTCCGAAGTAGATACCTAAGTTTTGGAGAGAAGTTCCAGAAGAATTACTTTCCGACCATAAAAGAGAGATAATTTAAAGTACAATATGAAGTACCAATCAATTTTCAAGTTGAACTTCATTAATACAGAACTAACCTCCAGTAAGCTCCCTCACCACCATTAGATCAACACCTTCAGCAATCTCTCTTCTCAGTGTTGAAGCTTCAACCAACTGAAAAACAAAGAAGCAAGTTAAGAACTTCAGAGAAATAATTGAGGAACACCCTTAGCATGATATTGGAATTTGACCAGGCATTAAAGGTGTAACAGGTTAAAGAAAAAGATCATATCACACAAGAGAATAACAAATGGTCCGAGAATACCTTCTTTCATACCCCGGTTCACTTCATCACACAGCTAGCTAAATATGTATATCAGCAGCTCAATTCATTTGTAAAAGTCATTTATTTTCTTCTTATTTTCCGGGAAAGTGGGTGTCCCGGGCTTTGCCTGTCTAAATACCCCGGGCCTTGCCGCCCTGAAGTTAAAAGCTAGGAACACCTCCAGCAGCCCTAAGGGGCCTCAGAAGTCTTACGGCCCTCATGGTTTTTCAAAGAGGATGCTCCAGATATCCCTATCTACTTATAACCATATAACCATATAACTTCCTCCAACGATTCTTACGGTTTCACAAAATAGCGTTTTAAATTTAATAAATAAACTTGGGGTAATTTAACTTGAGAGCTGTCACTAGACTTTTAAGGAAAACAATGTGAAGAACCAATAAGATACTGATTAGATATCTTGACGCCATCAGTTAGATACTAATCAATATTTTACATCTACAATATATTGCTTGAAAGAAGATGACATTGATCTGTCATGCCATGGTGGGGGGGTGGGGGGGCTGAGAACGCTCATGTGCTAGATGCGTATGTTCGAAAACTCAAGGACAACTAACAGCCAAGTGTTCATCAAGAACATCATCTATTAAAAGGTTTCCACATAAGTCACCATTGCATGAAGAATACAAAGGACAATAACCTGAAAAATAAGCACCTGTGGTAAAACAGTTGCTGGCCTCAAATTTGCAAAGACATCAAGTCCTGCTCGAAGCTGAAGCAATCCAGTCTCTGGCTTTGACTTCGATTCGAGTTTATCCCATTTATACCTAAACAACATCATACAGTAGTAATCATCCTCCTTTTGCAATTAGATACATTAGGTACCAACCAAATAAAGGGGGAGGGGGGGGGGGGAGGGGGAATCAGTGTTACCCTCCAATAGCTCCAAGAAGAACAGCATCTGTTTGCTTTGCTGTTGAAAGCGTCTCCTCCGGCAATGGCACTCCAGTATGATCATAAGCAGAGCCACCAATCAGCATCTCTTGGTACTTTATCTCAATACCTGCACATTTTAGGCAACACATTCACTCATTCAGAATAAGAGATGACAACACAAAATCCTGCACAGATTCCAAACACAAGTTAACTCATAAGTAAACGACGCATATTAAAATGACAACCCGAAAAGCTGCTTTGGGAAAATAAGCAAATCTATAAAGCTTCTATTCCATGAACCCAACTATTTTACTAAACACATGTTGCTCATCAGAACTAGTTTGATACCCCAGCAAGACCGATATCCAAACTGAAAGCCTGATCTCCTACAGAAATTCCAGTTTCTGATCATCCCAATTTGGTCTCGATGGCTAAGGGAAATTCTTTGAAAGTTGCAATGAATCTGTTTTTTGCCAGTTTATCAACAATTTGCTCAAAGATGGACGAATTCCTAGTCAATACTGCTCTTCAGCATATTATCAGCATGTTTCATCCAAGACAACATCTCCTATCCAATCCTCCCCCAGTTGTTGCCAAATCTTGAAAACCAAGTAGTTCTAAACTTGACTACACCAAAGAAATTCACATCACCGAGGACAACCTTGTGACACCAAATTTCCAATTTGTTTTCCCAATTTGTTTTCCCCGTCTCCAAAATGCTCCTATAACACCATTTTAAGCTCCTCACCCCAATTTTAACACCACCATCCAAAGGGGTTCCAACAAAAGCATAAAGTAGTAAAACCCACATTTTCAATTTCATTGAAAAGCCTAGAAAATTGTATAAGCTGATATGAATTTCCTGTGCCATCAAATTTCCATTTTTTTTCCCCTCCATCTCTAAAATGCTCTTATTACATCATTTCAACCTCCTCCCCTTAATTTAAACATCAACATCCAAAGGGGTTCCATCAATAGCACAAAGCAGTAAAACCCACATTTTAATTCTACAAAACAAAATCCATAGAAATTTAAACAACTCAGAATGACATGGATAAAAAGAAAGAGACAGAACCTTCAAGAGAGGCAGCATAAGTGAGAACATCTTTAGCAACAGAGACAATTTCAGGGCCAATGCCATCACCAGGAAGGAGAGTGATGGTGTAGCGTTTTGTGGTGGGGGTTGAAGCAGCGGAGCAACGCACTGTTGTCAATTTCCGGCAAGAAATGGTAGCATTATTTGACAAGGTTTTTGTACGTTGTTGAAATTGGGATTTGAATGGCGCTGCCAAATGGAACTGCAAATGAGCCTGAGCTGCCATTGTTGAGGGGAGGAGAGAGAAAGGGTAAGATGGTGGACCGCTGGTAAACCTTGAAAAAGCCTGCGTTTTGCTTACTCTCCACCAAACCCTTCTATAGTTGGCCTAGTCTTGTACTTTGTATGAGGAACCCACTTTTTAGCAACAAGTCGAAAACCTGAACCTTTTAAACATGTTTTAAGAAATTTATTAAGCTTATGTTAAAATTTAAAAAAATAAAACTCGTATGAGGCGGTTTCAATATGGGGCTATTTTGATCAATAATACACTGATTTGGCGCTAAAATAGACGGTATGGTGATGATATTTACGGCTTGCAAATACTTGTAGCAATTTCTTGCAGAGTATCAATTTTTTGTGGTACCTGGCTTCTTATTTCTTGAGGGGTTCGGATGAGACACAATTGTCCGTATAATATACATGTACTGTAATTGATATTGGGGAGAGGGTTTCGAACCTGTAAAATGTCATTTTCTTTCCGTCGTTTTCATGCTACATTCCGTTATGTTTCACTCTACGTTGTAATTTCCGTTCGAAGCTGCATCCATTCTGGATTTTATTTTGTCTCACGTTTTGTATCATTCTGCAATCTATTTTGTTATGCATTGCAAATTTCGTTCCGTTCCTATCGCCGTGCACCATTCCATTGAAAATAACATGGTTTTAATGTACCCAACACCCCAAATTAATCACAAGGTGAATACATGTTTGATTGGTACACACCTCCTTAATCATTGGTTCCCAATTTGCACCAAAAAAAAATCATTGGTTCCCAATTTCTAAGATCCAGTATGACCAATTTCCATGTTCCATGACTTAGCTCCGATCAATTCCGAATTCCAACCCAATCTGGAAGGTTTAACTAGTTATATGATTGTGATTACCTTTAGTTAGTAGTTAGTACATTCAGGACTCCAGGAGTGCTCAATTTGTACTTGTACCAAGCTAAGCAGGACACATACTTCAATATGAGTAGTTGGTAGTAGCTCCTCGTGAAAGGTATCAAAGGACAAGTACTGGTGCAAGCATATCCATTACATTTGCAACCGTTCGTTTCTTTTGTCCTCACAATAAACATGTAAATTGTAAACTTTACCACCCCATATTTAAATAACAAGTACTAGTGCAACTGTGCAAGCATATCAACAACAACAACAACAACAACAATTCAGTAAATATCTCGTCTGGTTTGGGGAGGTATGGATGTACTTAACATTACCCCTAATTAGTTGCCAAGTAGAAAGACTGTTTCCAAAGGTGGAAGCATATATCCATACTACTTACTAGCATTTGATTAGAGTTAATCAAGGACGGGCATCATGTAAGTACTGATTCAAGCATATTCATACTCGCATTTTATTAGAGTTGATCAAAGACGGGTCAACCCATAACTCCCGCCCATACGAGCGGTAAATTGGACGTGTATGCACTAAGAGTTTGTGTACATTTATAAGAACCCGACCCGCAAACCCGATCCAAATTCACTTACATGTTAATGGGTTTTGAAACATATCAAGTCCGACCACGTCCAGCCATCCCTTTTTTTATCAGCTCTACATTTGATGCACAATCATTACCTCTATAACTTTGCAATAAGGAAATTAACTTTATGCTCTTCTAGCAACCATTCGGAAGAACTAGTCATAAACTCATCGTGTATATATAATCTTCTTTCTTTTTCTTTTTTTGGTAGAAGAGTGTATATATAATCACCTACAATATATTCTAGTGGGAGTAATAAATATGGAAATTTGGAAGTAATGATAAATAAATAAATAAGGAAATAGATAGATGATGGTGGGAATACATTATACATGGATCGGGGAGGTTGGACTCCATAACTAACATTACTTGAGGATAAGTTTCGGAAGGATATCTGGTCTAGAAAAGAGAATAAGGATGTTCATAGGGTTGTCTAATCTATAGTCCTAGTAATTCAACTTCTACCAACAAGTGATTGGTGTGAGTGGTTCGATTTTTATAAATGGAAAAACTACTTGTTGTAAGCACTTTATCTTTAATGGGGCGACCCGATGCAAACATCACTAGCTAGTCTTGGTCTAAAGGCCTCAAGTATAAACCTGTGGTTAAATCAAAAGATCAATAAAACTATTTCTTCCTCGCTCTTAATTGAATCCCTCTTCTTTATTTAATCCTCCTCCAATAATAACTACTAAACGATTGAAATGGAGCTCTAATTTGTAACTTCTCTTAATCATAATCGAATCCAACACAGCATCCAATTATAATCATGATACACTGAAAAGTAGGAACATATAACAGGGTAGAGTTGCATAAAAACACCCCAACCCTCTTCACCTCCCTACTTTGTTAAGATTAAACAACAAACAAAACATAAACACACAAACCCATCGACAAGCGTTAGGACATAGGGGCCTTAGTGCTTTTATCTAGCAAAGTGACCCTGATACTGATAGAGCGTGCAGCTGGAACCACCATCCACCTTCTTGCTCGGACACCCTCACCCTATTTGATATGAAAACCTGGGAGACTGGGGGGTCATCGTCTCCGTCGCCTGAAGGGATGTTGAAGCCGAAACCTTTGGCCTCGTTGAACCACGCCACGTTCCCCTTCATTCCTCTTGCATAGGAGGTGGGGACTTCCTGTAGTGCTAATACTAGCACCAGGAGGACTAAACCCAACAGTTTTTTGTCCCATTGTTTTCTTAAAGAAGATTAACGAGATAGACAGAATGAGATGGCTTAGGATATCAAAGGCTACCAAATAAAGTTCTCCAAATACAACTCTTTTATAAATTAGTCTTAACAGCAAGCAAGAAGAACTAGTCTGCCTAGTTGTACTTGTGAGTGCTTCTCCACTAAACACGACTGCCTTGTGAATTTTGATCCAATCAGCTTCCTAGATGGCTCCGATCCTCCTTGATTGGGAATTGAAATCGATTAACTTAATGCAACATAACGATGTTCCACATTGGACATTGGACATTGCTCATTCCAGCCCCCGAATTTTCAAACCTGTTTAAAACAGGTATATATTCGTCTTCAGTTAGTCATTTACATGTCATGTCATTTTTCCTACCCAAAATGTGCGGGTTTAGGTTGATCCAACGGGTTGAGTGTAAGTTTTTTTAAGCAAAAATTGCTGCCGATAATACAAAATTTCACCGGTCCTACTAATAATAACAACAATTCATCAGATAACAAAAGGTGTCATTTTTTCGTTCAGAGTCTTGGACTTGGAGGTATTAAATTTGATTATAATCACTTTTCTTGTTTTTCGTTTAACAAAATACAGATGGGGTTGGAAATTCATGGATCGGGTCATCGTTGTTGGACTTGGACTCCATAACTAACAATACTTGAGGATATAAGTTTCGGAGTTAATTAGTCAAACTCAGTCCCTATAAATAAGGGCAACATTGAAAAATAACAACTTGGTCAATTGACTCAAATTCTTCTCCTCTAATAATGCAACAATGGCTATAATGTTGAAAATGGCAAAGCGCACATCCATGGCTTCCACAAAAAGAGCATGCCTATGCTCTCCGACAACCCACCCGGGTTCATTCCGCTGTAGTATCCACCGAGGCCCATCTAAGACGACGGCAAGGCCCAATACCAATAAGAGAGTTGGGCTGAAAATTAGGGCCTCAAAAGGTTCTTGTTTGAAGGCTTTGCTTATTATGCAGATTATTAACCCATCAAGGCATGATCTTCAACGCAGACGTTTCTTCAAGCCCAGGCCCACCAGGTTTTGTCTCTAGAAACGTGAATTTGTCCTTCTGATAAACTCAAGTAACGTGTTGAATCATGTACACAATTACATAATTACACAATCAAATTCAACATAAGGTGTATGTTAAGGACATGCTTTTTAATTTCAGTCTTTTGTACCCAAATGTTTATCCGTTAATTTTTTTTCTTAAATATGTTCAGCATCAAATTCTCTGTTCTTGTTGTCTTCCCCTCTTTTTAATGTAATTTTGTATTCTGTAAACCTCTCCTCTAGAGGAGTAATAGTATAATGTATTGGACAATAGATAGTCATTAGTCAGATACATTTCTCCCCTCTTTTGTTTTTTTTTAGTGAATTATGAATGTGTGATTGGAGTCCTTTCAGAGCCACTCCCTCTAAAAGTGGAGTCATTCCTACAGCTAGAGTCATCCCTCAAATTTATACTTGGCATCATTTCTACTTTACTCGGAGTCACCCCTTACTTCATTCAGAGTCACCCTTCAAAATTACTTAAAATTACTTCACGTGGAACTACCCCTACTTTACCTGGAGCCACCCTTGATGTTATACCCACTTAGTAAAAAAGTGCGCAAGTATTCCTTTGTTTCTTTCCCTCTCTCTCTATCCCTTGGAATTGTGTTCCATCTTCTTTGACTTATCCAGCACCTATGCTAATATTGCGTGTGGATTGGGTTTCTAATCAGAGCATAACATATGCATTAATAATTTAATATTGTATATCCAAGCTTCAGAGACTAGCTAATTAATGCGCTGATAGCTTAGACTTACCAGAGGTTATCAATAAGTTCAACGATAGATATTACTTATATACTCCCCTTTTTTTTTTTTTAGAAAGCCGTCTATGATGATCATTAGCATCGTAATGCTTCTGCTAAATCCAATAATCTGATGTGG
This sequence comes from Tetragonia tetragonoides, assembly GCA_038025085.1. Lineage (NCBI taxonomy): Eukaryota > Viridiplantae > Streptophyta > Magnoliopsida > Caryophyllales > Aizoaceae > Tetragonia > Tetragonia tetragonoides. The sequence continues at coordinate 4,220,175 of CM076151.1, read as the reverse complement.
ATATGTGATATGAAAGTGACAGCCAAAGACTATTACTTCACTACAATATTCATAATTATAAATCAAAAGGACAAAGAATAACTAAAAAGAAAACAAAAGTACTCCCTAATAATAATGCAATTGGTGGAAGCCATGTCATATACTCGTATTTTAGAAATGGATATGACTAGATGAAGGTTAGATGAATGTTATTTTTCATTTTTTTTCTCCCCCTTTTTTTCTGGAAGAAAACCAAAAATTACATAAAAATAATGGAACCTAGCTAATATCTCAATCTATCGTGGGTCATCCATCTATCAGGAAGATAAAGGATGATGATATCTATGATCGTAGTAGCTAGCATTTATCTTAGAGTAATACTTTTAGGGCTCGTTGACTACCTTGCAATCAAAATGCAATGCAATCAATTTATAAAGTATATCCGGGGTGTAAAGTGAGGGAGTGGGAGAAAAGGGATGAAAAAAGTGGGGTTGATTGCACTATCTAGTGTAATCACAATTGTTCAATTTTTTCAATGTAATGGTGATTACTTTGGATGGTGTAATCAAACTCACTTTTTGTATATCTTTTCACCACCTTCTTCCTTTTCCACAACACATTTACCCTATAAAATAATTGCATTGCATTGCAATTGATTGCAAAGTAGTAAACACCACCTTAGTGTTAATGAACATATCTTCTTACTAGTAGTGTTGTTCATCGTCGGGTTCAGACCGGACCGGACCAAAACCGAAATAGAAAATATCTATCTCTTTTCCCAACCTAACATGAAAGTAGTGTGTGGAACGCTGGAACCCAGATCGATCACCATGTCCTCTTTAGCCACTAAGACAAATAGAACACTAATCCTAATCATTGAAGCATGTTTTGATTCCTACCGTAGATTAGACAATGACTCGATGGCGAATTGAAGTTGCTCAAGTATAACTAGTTGTATTTCTCAACTTAGAGTGAGACACGTTTTAGAATCAAGAGATGATCTAGTGTTTATATACTGTCACCCCCAACTATAAAGATTGAGAGAGTTTAATTTTATTCTTATCGACCTGAGTGTATCATAACACTCCTTAAACAAGTGTAACACATACGCTACGTACATAGTACATACGTATGTTAAGAGAACGTTATATACAATCTCAGCAAATGGGTTAAGTGCGGAATTTTACACACAAGACCAACTCTATTAACCTATGAGAGTGACGATATCCATATTTGTAGCCACAAACAATTGGTAAAAAGTCAAAGATTGGATAACCATTACTCGTATTATTATAGTTTACTCACTTGGGATCATTGATCAATGATAGAGATTGGGGTGAATTTGATTCAATGGATCATGGATGGATCAATCCATTCATCTAGAGCCACCTGGAAGCATGTCACCATATCATTTACTTATTTTCCAAAGTTCATTCAGATCGAACCATGTTAATCGGTCGACAATCCTTCTAGTCATTAGCAAAATGACAAACAGACCAGCTTAGTGTTAATTCCAAAGTTCATTCAGCTTACAACTCGCTCGATGCTCCATCTGGGTAGGCACTAAACTAAAAAGGTCGTATTAGACGTGTCGTTTGTTTCTTAAATCATTAATGTCAATCCAAATCAATGATAATTAACTTGGAGTAAGCTAAAAATCAACCAAATTCAACGCATTTTTTAAGTTAATAAAAGAAAATTTCCGGGGAAAATACCTAATAAAATAAACATTGTAAATTTATTTAATATCTTATACAAAACACCTGATAAAAACACACCCCTTAATTATTATCACTCTTAGTCACTTTCTAATCATATTACAATCCATTATTCACATTTTACCCTTAATTTAATATATACTTAGGGTACGTTCTTTTCTAGTGAAACTCACTGAATGGGTAAGGTCATTCTACTAATTTTCACTAATTTGGTAAGGTCTCGTCACTAATTTTCACCAATTCAAATAAGTTACTTCAACTGATTCTCACTAATTCAGTAAGGTCCTGTCATTAATTTTGTGAGTAGGAATGTGGGTTCTGTCACTGATTTTCACTGATTAGGTAAGATCATGTTAATGATTCTCACTGATTCAGTAAAGTCTGATTCTTGTTCGTATCTTTACTCGAAAGACTATACTTTGAGATCCTTCTGAATATGCATGTAATAGTCCGTTGTGACACTAAGGGCCTGTTCTCCTCAACTTCCCTCTGAAGTATTCAGTAAAATTCAGTTCAGTTCAGTAAAAAGAAGTTCAGTTCAGTAAAAAGAAGTTCAGTTCAGAAAAATTCAGTATAGTTTGGTAAACCAAAGAACAAATTTACTCTTTGTAATTGTAGATTCAGTAAAAATAAGTTCAGTTCAGAAAAATTCAGTTCAGTTCAGCAAATTTCAGTTCAGTTCAGTATTGTACAGATAAGTTTAGTAAAAAGAAGGTGAAGAGAACAGACCTTAAATCTCACTTATTGATAAGGTTTTACTACTAATTTTCAGTAATTAGACGTAATCCTAAGTAAAAAAGAACACACCCTTATAACCCGAGAATAATCATCGAATCAATTTTCATGGAAAAAAACACTCCTTAAATATAAAGTACCAGTGGAAAAAACACTTCCATGTTCAGATAGAGACTAGTGGATGAATGTGTAACGTGAATAAACTACATCTAACATAATCTGACCGTTAGATGTTGGGGTAATAAAAAAGTATTTCTTGATTTATATCAGTAACTTTGGTGGCCCAACAACGTCTTTCAAAAACTCCAAAGCAGAAAAGTAAAAAGGTAGGCCCTGCCAAGTGCCAAGTGCCAAGTGCCATGCTCAAAAGAGTCCCCACTGGGCTGCCTAAAGATGAAGAGATGAAGATCATGGGATGGGACCACCACCAGGACGTGTCCATTTCCCTCGCGCTGTTTGTTTCGTATCAATGGCCGCGGCGGTAGGAACTCTATTTCACTCCCAATTTCACCCAAAAGCCAAACAATCCCCCGCAGCTGCTATTCTTTTTTCTTTTTATGGTAAGGTTTTTTTTTTCTTTTTCTTTTTATAGTAAGGTTGCGTTTTTTCCCACTTATTTTCACTGATTCTCACTAGTTGAGTAAGGTTTTTTCACTAATTTTCACTCATTGAAAAATCTTGCCACTGATTTTTACAGATTCAGTAAAGCCATTTCACTGATTTCTCGCTGATTCAGTAAGGTCCTACCACTTATTCTGCAAGTAGAAATGTAAACCATGTCATTAATTTCGACTGATTGTATAAGGTCTTACCACTAATTCTCACTGTTTCAGTAAGGTCTAACCGCTGATTCCTACAGATTGTAGATTTCTACTGATTGGATAATGTCTTGCCACTAAGTTTAACTGATTGGGTAAGGTCCAATAAGTGAAAAAGAACACACCATGAATAACGCTAATAATATGGTGCCCCCGTAACTTTTTTTAGAGAACTAGGATTTTGCATCATTTACTCTTTAAGTGTTTGTTGGATAAATTTGAGTGTATATAATAACTAAAATGTGCAAATCACATCCTCCATAATATTAGGTAAGTCAACAAAATAGACTCACATAACCAGCAATGAGGCATGGTGGGAAGGGAAACTACGAATAAAGTAAGAACCCATAATATTTATTATGAAATTCGACCTCACAATCAATTCCACCGTTTTTTTCATAGCGATGGTGCCCCAGAACTTGAAGTCGTGTAGATCACAGCCATTTTGGCTTTTACTACTAATACATGCCCCGAATGGTACGACGTAACGGACCAAATTGTGGATAGGGACAACTTAGCAGACTTCAAATTGGAGAATTTTGTAGCTACCTGCTACCCTTTAATTTTAGAGTTTGGATAAAATTTGCAATTTGCAAAGGGTATTTGATTGCTTGTGAGTCACTATCGGGTTTGTGACGTTGAGTTATTCTATGACTTTTGGATTTTGGGGAATCAAAAGATAAGGTGACGTTTCTAGTGATCTTCACAAATATCAAATGCATAATGATTGTTGCACTTTAATCCTAGATGGCGCTATGGAGTTTTCTCAAATATCAATTCTAAGTTTAATATAGTTGTTGGACTCGGTTTATATATTTTTTGATCACCAAGTTGCAAAGGAGATAAGATGTCATTAGTAGTTTAAAGTTAATATTATACCGGTTATGATCTAATGCAAGGAGGAAAGATTAAGAAAAGCCTAGTTGGGAACCATGAAAACTGACTTCAGAATGTACGGGAAAAAGACGATCTCCGATGGATGTAAAAACCGTATTGTTTATGTAATTTTCGTTGTTTAGTTTGGGATGATGTGAATGAGGTACTAAAGCAATATAGTTGCACTGCGCGATTGTTATGTGAACTAGCGTAAATATAATGGCTTTAAGGGCGTGTTGTATATAGTTTACCAGTTCACTTCATTTCAATGGTGATCTGGTGAATCGTGTCAGCTCAGTATAGTGACGTCGAGTTTTATTTAGTGGTACTTGTACTCATTTCATAAACGGATGTGTTTTATAAACAATTACAAATATCAAGCAGTGGTCAGTCTAACTCAATAATATCCAATTTAGTTTAAAGGTGTTTATTTAAATTCAACGAGATTAAATATATTTTACTTCAACTGAGCCGTAAAGAATACACCCTAGTTGATATTTCCCCCCTTGTTGTGCTTTCTAAAAGGGAATATGCTTCAACTTTACCAAATAGTGATATGTTTAGTTCACTTCGGAAATATTGAGTCAATAGCTTAGGTCTATAACATCTCACATCAAACTAGTTGAAAATTTATTTAAACCTATTTCCCTTGATGTAATATTTCAAAAATTATATAATTGAGCTAGTTGGAAATTTTCGGTACTAACACAGAAGAAATATATAAAATAAAAACTTTTTATCTAGAAGCAGTATGGCTATTGTGGATCAAATTTGCTTGTTTTTGGGGTCTAAAGTACTCCGAACCTCAATAGCCTATACAATAGCCAACATACATTAAATTGTACGCTCATTAGTAAATAAATGGTCCTCTTGATTTAAAAAAAAGGGGAAAAAAAGGTACAATTATTTGGGAATTACAAAGTTGAATTGCTTGATTGGCATAAAAAGAGTATGAAATAAAAATTTCTAGTATTTCAGTAACAAACTATCTATTTGCTTATGTGGTATTACCCAATCAATAGGATATTTTTAAACTAATTTTTTTCTTTTTTCTTTTATTAAATACTCCAAAACTAACCCCTATTTTCAAGGGTGTATTAGAAAGTAACATATCCAGGTAGTGTTACTGAACTTGCTGTAAAAAGAGTATGAAATAAAACTTTCCAAACAATAAAGGAAACTACTTAAAGAATAAGAACTTCTAACACGAGAAAACTTCCTATTATCTACCAAACAAAATTTAACATTCCTAAACAAATACTAATTCTTAGGCATTACAACTTTCCATAAATAATCAACCAAAACAGAAGTTTATGATCAATGGGCTATACCACTAGTTTTCAACTTTTCGCCAACTGAATTACAATTACTTAGGTTAACTATGGGTGGTTAACTAATATTAGCCCGCAAACCCTCATGTCATAATCGTTTCAACATAAGGAAAATAAAAAGGAAATTATAGTAACAAAGAATCTTAAACACACTAAAATTAGGCATTAAAGTGACCAAACCACTACCTAATAATAATATTATTACACAATTACAGTTTCAACTTTCCCCAACAAATCAGGACCTAAATATCTTTTGACTCTTCCCAAAATCTCCCTTAATACGTGTCCACTACACCAGCAAAACCTTCATTATAAAGCCATCCCATTAACCCACTCTCACCACCCCCACGTCTCTCATACGCGCCTATTTCCATTACAATAAAACTTTCCATTAAATAAATACTCTCTCCCCACGCGCTTTAACACACGTCATTTACGCTTAAAAATAAAAAACCATAACCCGCTTTCACACCCGGTTTTCCCCAACCAACGGCCGGTTTTATTATTCAATCCATTGAAAATTACTTGTATACCCTCAACCCACCCTTTTGTTTTCCTATTAATACCCTCTTTGAGTCGCCTCTAGGTTTGGAGAACTGAAACCCCAAACACCCCTTTAGCGAAATATTTTAATATTTTCTCTCTCTTTCTTCCTTCTTCCCCAAGCACCCACAGCCATAAACCACAAATTTTCTCTCTCCTCCCTTAACAATGGCGGCGACTTCATCGTCTCGCCATCATCATCAGCGCTCTCTCTCACCTTCTTCTGGAAGGTTCTGCGCTTCATCAATCTCATCATCATCTTCTTTTGCTACATCCACTTCATCTTTTTCCTCAAAATCAACCTCTCTTTTTCACCGCTCAAATTCTCCTACCAGAATTAACATGTACGGTTCATCTCCTCAAACGACGTCGTCTTCCGTTCGGTTTTCGATTGATAATCGTTCGAATTCGACTTCTCCGAGTCGTTCGATTTCTGTCAATCGGAGGAATAGTAATAATCTGTTTGGTAATAATGCGGTGGTTCCAGGGAAAAAGAAGATTACGTGTATGTGTTCGCCGACTAATCATCCTGGTTCTTTTCGGTGTAATTTTCACAAGAATTTGGAATTGAAGAGACAAAGTCAGAGCCAAACGTCGTCGTATCAGCCGCATCGGTTGAATATGCGACGATCTGCGATGACGAATTCGCTTGTGCGAATTGGAACCGTTGAAGGTGGTGAATGGGTGAAACGAGCTCTTGCGACGTTGATACGACCGTCTTCTCATCAACAACGGCGCCGTGACGATTTTCGACCTAGACCTAGCCGTCTTTCCGAGATGTCGAAGGCCTGACGTCAAGAAGATTGAAAGTCGGTGATTATTTTTTGTTGTACAGATTTACGGAGAAGCGAGTGCGACCGAGTTGACTCACTGAGTTGTGGATCGAACGAGTTGGTTAGTTTTTGGCGAGATGAGTTGATGCTGCTGAGTTGGCTCGCTGGAGTTTTTGTTTTGTTTGTGTAAAATTTCGGTTTTACAGGACAATCAATGACAGGACATGTGAAAATCAAATAGGACCTTTGGTTGGTTGAATTTTTGATGGATGGATGGTTAATACAGGATTCAAAGTTGAAATCAAATACTACTACTAAGATCTTTTATCAAAAACCAAAAAAGAAAAATCAAATTAGCTACTTCACAAATCACAATTCAACAAATTTTGAACTGAATGTGTGTTTGATGAGTTTTTTTTCTTTTCTTTGATCAATGTTTGATGAGATATTTGCACAGGCAACAAATTCTTTTTTCTTTTTATTTTTTTCCGTTTTCCAACTCATTATTTTGGAATTTTCGTTATGTTGTTTTGGTATGCGTATTATTTGTCTTATTTATTTATTATTATTATTATTGTTTATGGTTTTCCCGTTGGTAAAGTATCCCTTTCCTATTTTATTGTTCCTTTAGTTTTAAATCTTTATTTTGTCTTGTTATTTTTGTTCGATTTTATTGATTGTATATTCTCTCTTGTGCAGGTAACTATGGAGATTTTAGTCAAAAGTTGTTGGAGATTGAAGTCCGGAAAAACTTGACTATGAGACTTTTCGATACTTGAGATTGTGACTTTGGGATTCGATTCAGTAAAAAAAAAAAAACTTGAAATCATGAAGTAATTCAAAATAAAAATGGTGGACCATTCCCATAAAGACGAAAGGAAAATAGTGGACAGGTTTTGTTTTATAAAGAAAATGGTGATAAAAATTTTAAGTAGTACCATTCTGAATTTTTGAAAAGTACTCATAGAATGGGTTCATATTTTCTGAAAGCTATGGAGATGGAATGGGTTAATTGTGATTAGAGCTGTCAAATAGGTCAAGTTGTGTTCGTGTTCGTGTCAAAGATAAACGGGTCGAGAATTTCTTGACCCAAACCTAACCCATTTATTAATCGTGTCGGAAATCCTTGACCTGCACCCGACCTGTTTAATAATCGTGTTACCTGAATATAATGTTCATTCAATAGCTTAAAATTATTAAAACGCTTAAGATGGTTGAGATTCTATCACATTATTTACTTGTTATAAATTATTTGAACTTAAATTTGATTATTTAAATTAAATGGGTCGTAAGCAGGTTACTTTCGTGTTAGAAATCTCAACCTTAACCTAACCCATTTTATTTAACGTGTTACTCGTGTCGACCCATTTAATTAAACGGGTTGAAATCTCTCAACACTAACCCGCCACGTTCTTGTCCGGTTTGTGTCGTGTTGTCGTGTCGTGTCAGCTTTTGACAGCTCTTATTGTGATGACATTAAGCATGTTTATTTCTTCTTCTTTTTTGAAACATTAAGATTTAAGCATGTTGTTTTTTGATTTTGAAATTGTTAACAAAATCCATTTCTTTGTGTTTCAAACTCAATTAAATAGCAAGTTTTAGTGGAGCAAAATCATTGTAATTGTAATATTTTTCATAAAACCATCTTTGTTGCAATTTCTTCAAAGTTATATATAACCATTTTGTCCAACTTTAAAATAATTTTGTGTCTGAATTTTTCAGTAGAAATAATGGAATATTTTTAGGTGATAAGTATAATTTAAGGTTTAATGAAGGGATTGAGATAATTAGACGTTTTATTCCAAGCTTACCCTATTTTATAACTTAAGAGAAATCATACTTTCGAATATGAAAGGTGCAAGATCAGATTAAGTTAGCTATTTTTAAAATGTGAATACTTTATTTAAAATTATTTTTGCATTGAACTGTATTGGGTTTGTTCATTGACCATGTTTTTTCTTTCATTTAATTGTTCAATGGCAAAATCAATGTGGAGATATCATTGGAAGGTCTTCTATCATAGGAGTAATTCCATTAAATAATAGCTCAAGTTTTCCTTAAAACATAGGAATAAACTCCTAGATCCAAAAGGGAACACATTTCTGACTTCACTGCAAGATAAGCCTAGGGGAAATCTAACTCCCATTTCCATGTACAAACTGCCAAACATTAATTTAAGTTGTACCAGTGGGTTCGAAAGTAGTGAAGTTGGTCGTGTGATCCAATTTCATGTATACGTTTAAGTCTCATTAGGCATTTTTACTAATCCTATTTGCAAGATTTATCTTGTCGGTTTGACTATTATACTCCGTATGTGATTTGTAACTTATTGCATATACTCGTAATTCAAGGTCGGGTTACTCGTATTAAGAAAAAGAAAAAGAATACGCATAACTAATGTTGATACTCCATACAACATGGAGCTTTCACTACTTAACAAGTTACAACCTCCAAGAAAGGCTAAAGGAAATTAGGTTAGGGGTCGTTCGCTATGAAGTCCCAATATTTAAAGTTCAACTCCCCATGTTTGGTGCAAAGTAGACAAGGCAACTCAGCAAATTTAGATCCCAGCCCAGCTAGCTTTACTTCTTTCACTTTGAATTGCCATCACAACAGCTGGCTACTACTGACCACTTAAATATTCATTTTACGTACAAGCATCACCTTCAATTTCATTTTTTCTTTTCATTTTTTATCACTCATCAGTGAATTTATAGTAATGTGGATGAGGTAGCTTACACTGAAAAGTGAGAATGGATTCCTTGAAGTTGAAGGTGCATAAGCATATATTGTTGATATCGACATTCAATCTGATTCATCCTAGTTATTAACCTGTAATTTGTCAATTGGCATGTACTAACTACACTTTATATAATGTCATACGTATATATACGGAGTATATTAATAAAAGGTGGGAGTTTAGTTGGTAGAGCGAGCTCTCACGTCTCCAACCTCAAGAAAGGTTAGGGAATTCAATTCGAGGCCTCATTGTACATATATAGAGGCTAGAGCAGCACTTGATAATTATATATTGAAGCAGACAAGTACATTCTTGAGTTCCATGACATGTTAATAGCTTTACTTTAAAATTTTCACTTTTAAAATCGAATCCCCTTGTTACATTCATTGGGTACACCAACTCAAAATACCGCCTGATATCACGGTCACGGACATTACATTTCAAATTAGAGTTTGGTCCCATATATCATTACTAATGCATGTGGATATGGTACTTAAATGCCCTTCCTCACTATGCATCTTTGTCTCTTCTTTATGTGTTATCTACTCTTTCTCATGTTTTTAAAGTATAAGAGATATGGTTTGATTGCTAGAGTACTTGTTATCATAAGAATTCAGTACAATGCTCACTTGTTTTCATACAAGGGATTGATGGAGGGTAAAGTAAACCGAGCAATACACTTCAAATCCTTCACATAGGTATTTGAACTCGGGTTACTAGGACCACATGATCAAATGTCTTCCAACTGATCAGGGGCGGATCTAAATCGGGGCACTATGACCATTCAGCCTTCGGGTTTCCATAAGTCTCTGCTAAAATAACCTAATAATTTAAATTTTGCCTCCTATTATTAGTTTTCTAGATTCAGTACAATGCTCTGATGCTTATGCGTTTTGCTAGAGCCACTTATTCAAAACTGTTTTCTATAAAAACTGTTTTCGTGGGTTTTTTGAAAACAACCTCTCTATTAGGCGACTAGTCAGGGGTAACGTTGCGTACATCTGGACCTCCCCAGACCCTGCTCTCGGCGAGATACCTACTGGGCGGTTGTTGTTGTTGTTAGAAAGGTCTATCCCTTGAGCCAGTACAAGTGTACAACGGTTCGAATCCGGGAGCGAGCTTCCTAAAAGCCAATTTGAAGCCATTACTCAAAATGGTTTTAAGGGAAGAGGAGAGAAATTTGGGGCTCCCTAAAAGCCAATCAATGTTAATTAAGTCTAATAACTATGGGTCCAATGTCTCCACCCATAAGTATAAAACTGCAATATATACGTCTTCTAAAGTTACTTTACATAGGAGCTTCGTGCTTCTTAGAAATGGGATCAATTATGTGATTTGTCTTAGTTGGGCGTGCCCGTTGTATAGTGCTTAGTGCTCACTAGCGCTCTAGTACTCCACTAATAAGCATGTACTCAAAAGCAGATACAAAGAGAGCTTAATGCACTTATAGCACTACCACTTAGTAAACAACTAAAAGCAAAAGCTATTTTTGGTACCTCAAAAACTGTAAGGTATGTAATCCACAGCATTTTGATCCAAATTTTCTTGGAGCTTTTTGTTCTATATAACCGTTTGTTTGGATTTGAATGAATTGACAGTTGTGTGAGGCACTTAACAGTTGATAGCCTTAAGGAGTTTTTTTTTCCCTTCACAATTCTATCCAACTAAACACAAGCATAGGCAGGGGACAGAGGCACTTAATGGTTATGTCATCCAAGTCATTAGCTCCCTTTGTCCTCCTCTTCTTCTTCCTTGTCGGTGCTGGCTTCGTAATCTCTCCGGCTTGCGCCACTGACCACATTGTCGGCGCCAACAAGGGATGGAACCCTGGGCTCAACTACACTCTCTGGGCGAAAAACCACACTTTCTATGTTGGTGACTACATATGTATGTTTCTACGAAATTCATTTTATTGATCATTATATGAATCTTTATGTCACAAAAAGTTTCCAATTCCTAACAAAACCTTAACAACATTACATAACCTTGAGTACCTTATGTTGCTAGATAGTTTTCGAGTAGCTTTAAATAATGTCACACCATTCTGTTATATAAAAGTTACTTTTTTGAAGTATTTTTACAAAAACATGTGTAAGAAGAGTTGTACTAATTTGCTGATGTTTATGCTTATTTGAATATTGTTTGTGTGGTGCAGCCTTTAGATACAAGAAGGATATGCACAATGTGTTTGAAGTGAACAAGACAAGCTATGATAACTGCACAATAGAAGGGGCTGTAGGAAACTGGAGCAGTGGTAAGGACTTCATCCATTTGAACAAAATAGGGAGATACTACTTCATATGTGGAGAAGGTGGTTGCTTAAGTGGTATGAAAGTTTCTATTGTTGTCCATTCACTTCCTCCTCCACCTTCCGCCTCCATCAGCGCCACCAAGCACTCGTCTTCCTCTACTGAGTCCTCCAAATCTGCAGCTGCGAAAGCGACAATGGGGTGGTCTTTGGTTGGTTCAAGTGCTTTGTTGGTGAGCTTAGTGGGTTCAATTTTGTGGATGTAACTGGGTGCTGTTAATCATGTTATTATCAGCTTATGTAATGGTTTTTTGAAGGAAGATTATTAAAAGATTAGTTTGGTGAAGCTATGTTCTCTTATCTGGGTACTACAGTTTATAACCTAAAATCATAGCTAAGGACTTACCAGTAATGCTGATTATAGTCTTACCAAAACAAGTTCACAGTTTCATGTCCAAATAAGTTGAATAAAACACTTCACAGAATCAGAGAAAGTCAAAAAATTTAAAAATGTCTGACTGACCTACTAATAACTACTGCAATGGTAATTCAAAGTTTTGCTGAGCTTCCTCTAGCTAACAGACTGTCAGTGATATCTGAGCAACTCTGAAAGACTGAAACTTATTGTCTAAAGCCTCTGAGACCTTGTAGTTATTTGATATGAGGTGAATTCACTAAACCAAAAATCCCCGTCAACATTAGTGACCTATAGCATTACTCTACATTTTTTTTATACGAGGAACCCCCAGGTACATACCGACATACGAACGGAAGAATGAAAATGCTTTAAGAAAAGAAAAAAAAGCTGTGGGGAATGGGGAGCAAAAGAAAAAGAAATGGGGTGAGAGAGGCTCGAACTCTCGACCTCAGGATTACTCAGAAGCTATGAGACCTACGCGCTAGCCAACTGCGCCACCACCCCTTTGTTGTATGGGTTCGCCCTTTTATTTCTCTTATATGGTTAATCAGTTACGAGGTTAACAGAAGCTTCCAGTTTGGTAAGCACTGGTGTTTAACATGTTAGAGTTCAAATAGTTATGTCACTGGGGTCTGCGTCTGCCTGTATGTAATAGTAAGACCCTGTTCTTTTCGTCGTTTTTATGCTGTTTCTGTTTTGTTCCGCACCGCACAGCAATTTTCGTTCTGTTCCGCACTGCACCGCAATTTCTGTTGCGCAACGCACCGTAATTTTCGTTCCGTTCCACACCACACTAGTTATATTTATTATTCCATTCCGCCCTGCGCTGCAATTTCCGTTCCTTGCCGCACTGCGCTGCAATTTCCGTTCCGTTCCGCACTGCGCTGTAATTTCCGTTCCGTTTCGTTGCTCACCGTCCCGCATCATTCCGTTGACGAGAACAGTGCCTAACTTGATAAAATTACTGACTATCGGTCCCGGGAACTGGAGAGATAAGAATCATTAGATCCTTTCCTAACACTTCTCTCATACACTCCCACTAATACCTCACAAAGACCAAAAGAAAGAAAAATAAAAATAATTTTTGTTTTGTGAGGTATTGAAGCGAATATAGGAGAACATCTCATCACTAGGGAACGGAGTAATACTCGTAAAAGGCCAAGTCTATAATTGCAATTGAACTCAATGAAATGGCAGAGTCTCAAATGTTTGGCAAGTTGGGGAAATTACCCTGATATTACAATTACAATGTCATGTACTTTGTGCCAAAGTGTTAATTTATCCGTAGAAATAGTGCATCATGATTACAGCACGTGGAACATGTACTACAAGAATAAGTGATCCATTACATACATCAGGAACATATTCTCGTGAATATTGATATTTAACAATGATGAGGACATATATTTGTTTTCACTTAAACAGATGCGCCAAATCCGGATCATCCAGATCCAGGTCCAACCATCCATACAAGCGCATGTACTCGATATAATGATCAGGTGGCTTTACAGGACGGGCGTTTTTCACAGTGAAGCCTTCAATCCTCTGAATATCCCGAGCAAGCCACCGAGCAACGACAGGGTCGATAAGAGGGGGAATCTTCACTAGAATCTCATCCTTCTCTACCTTCACAGGTTTGTTGCCCATGGTAACAATGGTCTGCAATTTCCACAATGACAATCAGGAGGAACCTATGACAAAGTGCTAACTTCATTCAAGCCACAACTTTACAAATTACAAGGAGGTAGGGTCAAGTAATCAGAAAAACAGTTCCATAGAACACAACACAAGGAGAGAACTAAAAATCTATATCCTAGTTCTACTGTTAAGTTTAACATCTGTTTTTTCTTCACGACTTTGTTCTGGTATCCATCTATAGATTATGCGCTCCTCGAGTTCATAATTCTCCAGACATACTGGAGAATCAGTCAAACTGCCATTGCATTGAATATGTAGAGCCAGCAACGTCTTAGCAACACCACCACTAAGCCGAATGGTACAATACAAATCAGACCACAGCCTTAACCGTCCATTCGAATTACTATTTTTCTCTGATAGGACAAGCACTGCATATTCTGAATGGACCAATGCTGGATGATGACGATAAGCAACATAATCTACACCATATTGGGATCCTGACCTCACTACCCAATTCTTCATCCTTAGATGAGAATAAGCCTTGTAAAATTCAGGAAACATGTCAACTTTTGCAGTCATGTAGTTCCATAACTCTAAATAATTTTTCAAAACTCCGTCATTTCCAACAATCTTCAAACACTTCAACCTATAGCACAAATAAAAAGCTTCTTCTAGACCTAATTCATACCACTGTTTATCCTTCTGGCTTGTGACAATTAGACGGCCAAAACATGCACGGTTCAGAAGTTCAGATTGTTCTGGATCTGTTTCAAGAAGAACACTGCATCCTGATAACAATCCGTTGGAATCTGACATGGTTAGAGATGATTGAAGTGCTAAAACAATCTTCGACATGGGTTTGGCGAGGGCTTTGGCTTCTGAACCCTTTGCTTTCCATCGAGGACCCATGAAATCTTTTTTGTGAATAAGGGTTCAGTTTCCAACCCAAAATTCAAGTCATGCAACTGCAAATGGAGAAAGTTTTGCTTAAGTACAAAAACCTCACGTTCAGCAAGAAGTCAATGCTTCACTATATAAGCAGTGAGCACTAGAGCCAGTGGATATTTTGTTTATTACTTATTTTCTCGTGTTTCCATCCATACAAGACCTGGAAAACCTTGATTGCGCAACACATACAACTAGTCAAGCAACATAGCATCAAGTCATTAACTGCCCTCACATACACATACATGACACAAACCAGAAGCGTTTCTGGTGTTCCTCAAGGTATTATTTCACAAATGTCTAAACTTGACCCCATGATATGAAACATTCCCCAAGACATAGTTGAGTACTACAAAGACCCTGTCCTAAACCATTCACTGAATTTCCACAAAAAAAAAAAACAAAAAACAGAGGAACTAACCAACTCCCCGTTGGAGAAAACCCAACTCGATCAAAATTCAACAGTCAAACTCCTATATAATCCAAACCAGCATGGTTTTACTATAATGCAAATAGCAACCAACAGCCTACAAAAGTGGACAAAATATATAACCTAGATAAGCAATCTCAATTACAAGAAGCTTATTCTAACCAACAATGAGATCATCTAATTAATATGATATAGTTAGACGAAATCCACTCTATATATTTGTAGCAACCCCAAGATCTCAAGGGAAAAAAATTGTATTTCAAAAGAAAAGCTATTGTCCCTCCGGCTGCCACGAATTTCACATCCAATTGACTTGGTCGTAAAGCTTCTTCCAATACAGATACCACTGTCGAACTTGGACAGGGATTCTCAGTTTTTATTTCTGGTAGCATCTTCAGTGCCCCGAATGTGAGGTACCACGATAGGCGCCCCCCTAACCTTTTCAAGAGCAAAGCTTATCCTCATTGGACGTACTAACAGTGCCTTACCATCCATGGCATCTTTGGCAGATTTCGCATCCTCATCCTTTCCAAAGTAAACAAATCCAAATCCTCTAGATCTGCCCGTGTTCTTATCATACATTATCCTAACTTCTGTAACCTCTCCGAAATTAGAGAAAGCGTCAAGCAAAGACCTCTCATCAACTGACCATGACAAGCCAGCAACAAACAACTTACTATTGTACGACCCTGACAGAGAAGATGGCGGCGAACAATAGCACCTAAAACTTGATGTAGGGTTGAAAGCAGTAGCAAGTGCTCTTCTCCCAAATATCGTTAGCCTGTTCATTCTTACAGAACAATTGTACTTGGCTACTTTCCGATCACATGCAAAAGGCCTCTCCTGTTCAATTAGTTTAAAAAGTTTTTAACTTGCTAGGTTGAAAATCAAGAAAATTAATTGGTGTAGCTTAGCAGTAAGGAAAAATTAAAACTTTGAGGGCCTTTCAACAAACCTTGCTACCTTCTCCCTCGGTATCCACCCTAACACGTATTTCTCTGATGTTTTTTTTTTTCTTTTCTTTTTCTCTTTTTTGTGTGGGTACAATTGTTGATTTTAAGCTCATCATATCTTCATCTCCCCACTCTATTTCTATCAATCTTTAGTTCACCTAGGTCTCACATACTTGTGTGGTCTAGCATTTTGAGTATTTTAGTATCAGTAGATTATACTAGAAACAGTAAAAGTACTATAAAATATTGTTCAAACATTTGCTTCCAAATTTAAATAGTTACCAATATTCATTGAATTAACACATTGAATCACAGACTTTCAAAAACGGATGTAAACAGACCCACATAAGCACAAGAGAGAATCGACAAGCCATCATACAATGCTCAAACAACAATAAATATATTATTGCTAACGAATTCTTAAGGAATTCAATATTTGCTGATGATTCTGATAGCCATTTTTTGTCAAAGTAAGCTAAGACAACCAGTCTTATCCACATACTAATGACATATGGTTGCCTACCATGATCACACATTGTAGTGTTTGTGCTCATGTCATACCTGAGTATCCAGGATCTCCTATAGTTGCAAATGAAACGAATATACTGAGGCAGCACACATAACAGGAAAGTGAATGAAATCAATGTGCGCACGGGTACTTGCTGAAGATCATCAATCTCCTCCTTAAGGCCTTTTCTCTCAGAAGATAAGGCTTTTGAAGAGGTCAAAGATCCTCTGACATAAGGGTCAGACAGGAACTTCACAGCCATTTTATTAGCTCTTCCAGCATTTGGCCCTAAGTTAAAAGCAACAATTTTCTGAAACATGTTTCAGGAATGGTATTTTTAACACTCCTATTCAGAGTTCCAAGAGTTAAAGTTAACATACAAAACAACCAGCAGACTTGAGTCAAATGAGTTTTTTGTGCATATCATGATAGATGTCACACCTAAATACACATAGATGTCACACCTCTAAGCTAATCTCTATAGTTCTCAACTTCTCATCATAGACTGCCAATTTCAGTAGCAATATGGCATTTAGCTAACAAAACAGTATTTCAATTTTCACCCCATCCTAATACTTGCTTTGGGAAAAGAAAAGAAAAATCTTCCTTTTCTTCATCCTTTAATGATCAGTTTATCCCCTTCTTAAAGCTTAAAACAACAGCAATCGAAGCCCAGATTTTGTTGATAATCCGAATGTTAACCAAACTCCAGCAATCCAATTATGTCAATGTGATTATCGGATTATGTGATAAATGATGAGAAAATGTGATAATAGTGGAAATCAACCAAAGCTTAATTAAAGGGCAATCCCAAAATCATCTACCATCTGCAAACGAATCACATTTACTTATGGGCAACCCCAATATATAACCCTTCCATGTTCAATCACAAGCAATGTATTCCACACCACAGTAACAGATATAGTTACACCATTGCAGTGATAAAACCCATATATAACGGCTAAAAATACACACCCAAAAAATAAAATGGAGGAAAATGCATTTGAATAATTGAAGAGACAAAATGGCACCTTGGTTTTATGAATCATCAAAATCCCATCTTCCAGAAAAACCCAGTGGACCGGACGATTCTGAAAGATGGTCAAGGTTCCTGAATTTTGTTAACAAAATGTCAAAAAACAATTGCACCAAACATGCTAAAGAATACTGAAGTTCATCCGAAACTAGCAACAACATCCAAATTTCATTGATTAATTCATACAAGAACATAAAACTGATAACACAAGACAAAATCAATCAGCCCACAAACTCATTTCTCTTATAATTGAAAGAAAAGTAGCAACTCTTAGATGGAAAAAAAGAGAAAAAGAAAAGAAGAAACTAACCTAGCGTTGATAGGCTTCTTCCTCAGCTCAGTCCTCAGAGCAGCAGCCGTTCTCTCTCCTGAGAGATGGAGCAATCCAGAGAGAGGGACTGACTTGGAGCATCCTAATCTCCGTTAATGGACCAAGGCCCAACCCATGGTCCAACGACCAGAGGCTCATTCAATCTGGGTCAGGTTCGTGATTGGGTTTTGCCATACCCATGTTTAATTAGGGTCCTCTTCGTCGTTTCTACTTTGCATTCATTAATCGTTCCCTTTCACCCTACAATTTACGGACTATGTTATGTTCCGGTCATTCGTTTTGCAACTTCCTTTACATTTCAGGTTGTATTTTATTGAAAAATTACCTGTAAATAATCTCAAGTTTGGGGCGTGTGTCATAAATAATCTTCATCATCAGAAAATGGTAAAAGGGCAAATCACCTAACAAAATTGCATATCAATTTAATTCACAAAGAAATGGAAAATCTTAGGCCACTGAAAATATGTAGAGTATCTTCCTCTTCCTTGGACCTTGGTCCATTTATCAATAATAATCAATCTGGGTTTCTATTTGCATACATTTGTTTGGGGGAATCGAAGAATAAGATCTAATTGATTGAAGGGATCGAAAGGACACTTGAGCTAATCTTAGTTAGGCTTCTTACAACAGAGGAGAAGAAGAATTTGAATTCTTAAATTGCATAAAATTGCGAAGAAATGAACGAGGTAGAAGATGGGTTCCTGATTCAATTGGGGGGACAAAGGAAAAAGAATTGAAGAGGAAAAATAAATAAACCCAAAATGTCTAATTACCATGCCACGTAATCGGTAACTGACACCCAATTAACGCGGTTTACCTCTGGCTTCTTATTGGCACACGAATTACAATTTGGGATTATTGGTGAGTATTTTTTCACTTGGGATTATTAATGACACACGCTCTAAATTTGGGATTATTTACAGCTAATTTTCCTATTTTATTCTACATTTCATTTTGTCTCATATTAGATTGCTCCGCACCTTTTTATTAGTTTAAAAAGGCCTAGAAGTTGGTAAAATATGACATACTCAACAACCCCATTAGACCTTAAGTATGAACAGCGGTTTATGATTAGAAATTTTGACCCATTTTTTTAATTATTAATTGGGGTCAATAAAATTGATTTATTTAATTAAATGGGTTAAATTAGAATAAATGATAAATTGAAATATGACCACAACTTGTTTAATTCAAATGAGTTGCATGAGGATTGAAATTCACAACCAATTTAATAGATGAGGTTAGGTCTTCATCAAGCAAATTTTTAATACTCAGTATTAGAGCTGGTAAAATCTGACCCGATCTAAAAACTAATTCGAAATCAATCTGTTGAAAATCCGATCAAAACCCAACTCAAAAATGTTTGACCTGCTATTGATCCGACCTGTTAATAATCCGTTGATCGAACCGAACCCGACATGACCCTATATGATATTGACCCAACTTGCTATTGACCCTACCCGACCCGTTTTCTATGTCTACTCAGTACTCACACTTGTCACAGACACTACACCTGCTATAAGTTCAAGTTTCTGTTCATGTACTTGTCTACTTCATATGGGTGGAGGCTAACAAAACTATTCTACATCTCACTCCAATAATGTAAGCAGAAACAATAAGATACATCAAAATCTCATCTGAAAAGTATCATCACAATGTTGGTTATCTTTCACTTCCTTAGCTCAAGTCTTGTTCAAGAACAGCTTAGTAGTCTTGTCTCTATTCTCATCATAACACCATTACAAATTATAATAGTTTAATTTAATGGTACTGGACTACTGGTCCTATTGGACTCATTGGTATTATTATTGACCAACCAGGCAACCAACAACAATAATTTAGAATCGCAGTTCGATATTCGAATCTATAAATCTGCTATACATGTGGCTCTTGGTCTCTTGGATCACGCAACAAAATCTGAGAGAAAAATAAGGGGATTTGAAAAAGACTTCTTCTATGTGCACGTTGGTTTGATTTTCATTTTTCTTTATTGACCTTTTCTTTTCTTTTCTTTCCCCCCAAAGTAGTGAGCAACTGAGCATAAACTGTCAAACCCCATAGGTGAGAGAGAGTGAGAGAGATAGAGATGCCACGAATAGTAGTGAAAGCAGGGAGCAGACCACCATGGGTGGGTTTAGCAGCTGCTGTTTGGGTT